>WOAB01000054.1:0-345525 GCA_027886185.1 Rheum nobile
ACAGAGACAACCCAAACAAATTTCGATCGAGATTTTGGCAAAGGTTGAAGAAGGTGAAGTAATTTAAGATGGCGAAGGTTGTTTTTTGTACAGAAATTGCCATGGATCTGCAAGTAATAGATGGTGAAGGATTACAGAGAAAGAGAGCGTGAGAGGAGACGAGAGAGGAGACGAAAACGGCAAGGGTTTCGTCTTGCAGCTAATTAGGGTATAGAACAATCTGGAGCTTGATGCTTCGGGTTGGGCTTATTAGCCCATGAACCAGACGAGCCCAAATTACTTAAGTGCAGCCGATCAACTAGGCCTATAATAAGCCCATAAAACAATTACCTGCTACCATTACGGCCCATCCACATATAATATTGACCCATAAGTTCATTTAAAATTTAAATTTTAAAATATTAAAATAAATATTTAGTATTTACATATATTTTTCCTATTTTTTCATAAATATATTAAGTATTTACATATGTCTATATATTTTTATTATATTAAAAAATGATGAGTATGTACATTTAAATATTTCATTTCGAATTTCGAATATATATAAGATTTTTCCAGTGATTGGGTTATGAATGAAATTACGTCGATTGTATTCAATCTATTATGTATACATATTTATTAGTTATTGTGTTATTAATGAAATGAATTATATTTTATAAACCGATTTGGATCTCGAAGATTTAAAAAAAAACAAGACGAAGGCTTGGACGATATTTACAGAAAGAGCAAATTCGAAGTTTGAAAGTGGAAAGAAACATGCGGATCGAACTGGAAAGATTGAAAGAGGCAAGAGTTTTCTTGAAGCTTTAAGAATAAGAGAGAGCGAAACGAAACGGCGGAGAAGAGAAATGAAAGTGACGCAGTTGTAGGGTTTCATTCTCTGTAAAATTTGGCCGAGAATGAATTAGAATGGACTTGGCCCAATTTATTTTACGGGTCATGGTTTTGTTTGGTGAGATTGGACGATACCGAGTCGTGATAACTGGGCCTTGAAGCCGACCCAATTTCTTTTACGGGGTCATGTTTTGTTTTGGTGAGAGTGGACGAGACCGATTGGATTTAATTGGGCCTTCAAGCCCATTAAATCATTTAAATTTCAGATAGGTTAAACGTGGGCCCATAAGTCCATTTTGAATTTAAACATATGTATTATTTGTTAATAATATTAAAATAAATAATTATTATGTATAATTTTTTAGACTACTACATTTGCTTATATATAATTATATAATTAAATTAAATGTTAAGTTTGTATATTTATTTATTTTCTTTATAATATATATCTCAAAATTTCCAGTGACTGTCTTATGTACGAATTAAACCAAAATAATATAATGTTGGGATTTGGTGATATTAGATATAAATGACAATGGACAAATTAATTTTAATACAAATAATAATTGTTTACATAAACCGGTGTTTTTTAGTTGGCCATCTATTTCAGTTATGCATTTATTCTAATTGAGCCTAAAAGCCCATTAAACCAATTCAAATTTGCATTAAAAATTTACAGTTTATACAAATATGATTTGGGACCATAAGTCCATTTTAGTATTTACAAATTTGTATTATATTTTTATAATAGTAAAATAAATAATTTTAATACAAATAATAACTTTTTACATAAACCGGGTTTTTTTAGTTGGCCCTCTATTTCAGTTATGCATTTATTCTAATTGGGCCTAAAATCCCATTAAACCAATTCAAATTTGCATTAAAAATTTACAGTTTATACAAATATGATTTGGGCCCATAAGTCCATTTTAGTGTTTACAAATTTGTATTATATTTTATAATACTATAAGAAATAATTATAATTGAATTGTATTTGGAATACTTATATTAAGTAGTTAAACATGTTTATGTATTTTTATATTATTAAAATAAATGATTAGTATGTAGATTTATTTATTTAATTTTGAATATATCTTAGTTTGTCAGGGTGATTTTGTTATGGACGAATTAACCCGACATAACAGAACGTTGAGATTGGCTACTATTAGAGAGAAACGACAACAGACAAATTCAAATCGACTAGGTTAATAATTTGCATTCAATTTTTTGACATTTTTTCTAATAAATAGAAATATGAACTTTACTATAAATACTAATTATGCATGATCTATACTTGGAGGTACTCCCAATTCTTTCGTTAATGATCGTATCCAAATGTCCGACATTTCAAATGGTCCGTAATGATTATTCTATTACCTCGATTTTCCATCTATATTGTAAACAATGTTTGATGTTCAATAATACAATATATCTTTAATTTCATGGTGTCGAAAAAATTAATGTTTAAAATAAATTTAAATATGTTTTTAATTATAAAAAAAATTAATTATTGTTTTATGTTGTTTGCTTATACGTAAAGTTTGTAGAACATATGCATCTATTTATGCATTAAACCAGAATACTACACCGTCGGCTCTACAATTACCCCGAAGTGATCAAAACGTTCATAATTCAGTTTTACCTATTAGTGTTCCAAACGAAGAAAACTATGGTACAAGTTTTTTGTTCTTACTATATGTTTTATTAAGTATAAAAATTTATGTGTGTTACTATCATTAATAAGTACATTATGATATAACTAATTATTTGTTCGTATTATATTTTACTCAAAATTTATGTTGTGTTCTATCATTAATAAGTACATTATGATATAACTATTTATTTGTAGTTCAATTGCACAAGCAGCACAATTTTATGCTTACATAACAAAATCATATGCAAAATGTCGAACAAGGTATGGTATTATTAAAAGTGGTATGAAATGAGTAATTTATTAATTTCTAATATTAAATATTTATTTTCATGCTCAAATTAGCTCGACTGAGGGGGAAATTGAGAATGAATGTGATAAGGCATAAGCGGGATGGAACACCGCTAATCGAATCAGGTTAGAAAAAAAAAACATATTTAATTAAAATATTAAATTAATGTAGATTTTGCTTAACCAGTTTTATGTTGCATCATCAAGGGTGACTAGCAAGAAAGGTTTGAAGATATTGATTTGCGACAAAGACAAGAAGAGATCTATTACTACAACCAATGTAGTATACAAGGAAGTTTTTGATAATTTGTAGCAATTTTGAACATTCTGCCAGATTTTATGTTTAGCGTTTCATTTTCATGTATTAGATTAACATTTTTATTATGTTTCATTGTTTTAGTAGTATTGATGTAAGGGGTGTGGCTATCCCTATTTTAAAAACTACTTAGCCAATTTAAATTATTAATAAAGTTATGGAGAGTTCCGCCTCTCTTTTAATAACGTAAGTTTTTATATCTTGAATATTTTTAGTCGATTAGTCATTTTTTATATAGAAACTTATATACTCTTATAACAGTCATTAACTTTATAAACCTTAATGAAAATAAATGAAACATATATTAAACTATAATATTTTTACAAATGTAAGAAAAAATAAACAGATTTCGTGCAAGGCACGGGTACTACACTAAGAAAAGATCAAAATCCTGGCTCTTCGCGTTACCTTCATCGAGTGAAAAACTCTTCTAGCCATATCACCCCTAAATTGTTAACATGGAGGCGCGCGTGCGGTGGTGGCTCAATAGCAGTCGATCGGTGGTGGCTCAGTGATGCGATCGATCCCCATGAGACAAGACCGATCTAGGATCGGATCGTTGTTCTTCCCAAGCAAGCACTCATTCTTCGCGTTCTTCGTGAACTTCTTCGAATTATGTCTCCTCTTCTTGAGTTTGGCGAATCAAACCCTGGCTGCGGATGGATGGAAGGGTTCAACGTGAACACCCGAGGTGATGGAAGGAGGCCAACTTTTGAACCAAGTACAAGAACAAGTATTAGGTCACACACTTATAAACAGAGTTTCACCATCTATTAAATTTTCTTAGCAACATAAACTACCGTGACTATGAGATAAGAAATTTAAATCACCCTCCTCCCCTTGTAAAGACATGGTGTCATGGAGTAAAAAACTATCTGTGAATTTAAGTTAAGGTGAACAACATAGTTATGTTGGTATATATACAAGTCTTTTTTGGCATACTCACTAACTCATTTTAATTTTGGAGTGCAATTAGTTTGGTAATTTGAAGGTGATATCCACGTATTTCACTTTCCCAGAATTTTGAAGAAAAAATACTCCATAAAACAATTCGATCTGTTAATGACCTCATTAATATAATATAAACACGACCATATATTAATGTTATGGTATAAGGACGTTGGGATGGATTGAATCCGTCCTTGCTAGCTAAATGTTCAATTATAATCATTGACTTTTGTTAATCCATTCACCTTCATACGCATCAAGCGTTAACATATATATTATATTACATAAAATTAGCCAAAATCTTGTTCTTAATTTCTCATCTCCATCAAAATTCAAGCAAGAAATTAAGAAAAGAAAATGGGGGTGAAGGGATTCGTAGAAGGAGGAATAGCATCGATCGTGGCGGGCTGCTCCACCCACCCTCTGGACCTCATCAAGGTCCGCATGCAACTCCACGGCCACGCCTCCTCCATGACCACCGTGGGAGCACGCATCCTCCGCCAAGAAGGGGCGGCCGCCCTCTTCTCCGGCATCTCCGCCACTGTCCTCCGCCAGACTTTCTACTCCACCACCCGCATGGGCCTCTACGACGCCCTCAAGCATAGGTGGTCCGACCCCTCCTTCCCCCTCCCCCGCAAGATCGCCGCCGGCCTCATCGCCGGGGGAGTAGGGGCGGCCGTCGGGAACCCCGCGGATGTGGCCATGGTGCGGATGCAGGCGGACGGGCGGCTCCCCGAGGGCCAGCGCCGCAATTACAAGAGCGCGGGGGACGCGCTAAGGAGGATGTGGAGGGAGGAGGGGGCGGCTAGCCTGTGGCGCGGCTCGTCTCTTACGGTGAGCCGCGCCATGCTGGTCACGGCCTCTCAGCTGTCCTCCTACGACCACTTCAAAGAGGCCCTTTTGGAGAGGCCGGGGGCCCACGAAGGGCTGCCCGTCCACGTGACGGCCAGCTTTGGGGCGGGGTTGGTGGCAGCAGCAGCATCCAACCCCGTGGACGTGATCAAGACGAGGGTGATGAATATGAAGGAGGGGGAGTACGCAGGGGCGGTGGATTGCGCGGTGAAGACGGTTAGGGCGGAAGGGCCCATGGCGCTGTACAAGGGCTTCCTCCCCACGGTGTCAAGGCAAGGACCCTTCACCGTGGTGCTCTTCGTCACCCTTGAGCAGGTCCGCGCCCTCCTCAAGGATTTCTAGCAGCTGCCGCACTCGTACTCATCATGCAACTGCGTCCAATCCAGTCCATTGCATATATATTATGGTAGAAAATCCATAATATATATGTATCATGAAAATTCATATAATATACGTACATCCAAATTCATATATCAGTCATCGAAGTTAATTTATGAGATTGGAGTTTTGAGATATGATGTAAATGTTAATAATTATGATTCGGGCGGACGGATCAAATGATATGATGTGTTTTAATTGCTTAAAGATTTGCTAATTGCTTAAATTAACCCCAAACTTTGTTGTAGTTGTGTACTCTTTCCTAACCTTTTCGAATTATTGATTATTTTGTAGTTTTGTGGAGCTTGCAAATTGTTTTCAAACCCTAATCGTCAAAAAACAAGGACAAATAAATCTGCGCAAATAATCATATTTTATCAAAATAATAGATCAGATCTATCAAACTAACATATGGGATGGATAAAAATAAAACATTGATGACTCTTTTTATTATATTAATAACTTAAAACCTAGTTATAAAAAAACAATTTTCAAAACATAACTACTATGCACAACACACCGAAAGTGTTAATAAATTCCAACAAATTATATATTTATAAATTGGGACCTGGATGAGGAAAATTAAAAAGCTCAACTAAACCAAGCAGACAAAATAATTTAGCCCACTAAATTTTGTTGAGCAAAATTAAAAAGCACACAAAACGGTTGTTTGAAAATTACAAAAGCACACTGGATATGAGTGAGCAAATAGAATACTCGCAATTATAATATTGAGCGAGTGAAATAAGCCCAATGAATAGTTGTGTGCAAATTCAGAAAGCCCATCAGGTCCGAGTGAGCTAATCAGAAAAGCCCGTAAAAGTCCAACATTTTTTCGGCCTAACTGATTTTCTTATCAAATTACATTATAATGATAAAACGTTTTTTTGGCCTAATTCATTTCCTTATTCTATCTTTTTAGATATAATATTAATATAATACCATTGGATATATCTACTACATATTTTTCTAGTTCTTGTTTCAAAAACCCTAATCAAACAACTTAATCTAGAAGAAATCACGAAACAGTAATGGCATCTCATGATGAAGCAATGTCGGAAGATGAACAATGCAACATCAATCCTGAGGTAAGAACTTATTTTCAACTTTAATTTTATAATTTCTGAATTTTCCAGGTATTTAACATTCGCTCACTAAAATTGGTTAATGCTTTGCCTTTTGTTGTAAGATGACCGATGGGGTTTACGTTTACACTCAACTATTATTTGTAACATTCAACAATAGGTTTAAGAAATAAAAACAAGGTTGTGCATTAGGTTCAATAGACATTGGTGAGGCTTTTCGTTCGTTTTGTCTATTGTTGGCGGGGATATGTGGTAGGTTCAATTAAAGTTGGCGGGACTTTTTCTGTACCTTGAAGTTCTATACCCAATCTATCGTGAAATATTTATCGTATACTTGAACGTTTATTGTACTGATATTCTTGTATGTTTATAAAAGGATATTGTAATGATATTCTTGTTTACTTTTTTTAGAAGACGGATCTTGACGATGATATACAATTAGATACCGAAGACGATGAATATGAATTTCCTCCCAACGAGTGTAATACTACAGACTATTTCGAAATTATCAGCACAAAAGAAATATTTAAGACTAGAGATGATGCCATTGAGTGGGTTCGAGGAGTTGGTAGAAAGTGCAATACAGTGTTGGTGATAACTCGGTCAGTAAAAGCTTTAGTTGGTCAGCGTGGAAAAAGTTGGATACATTGTGAGAGACATGGATAGTTTGTTCCTACAAGAGGGAGAAATGTAGCTAAGAAGCCAAGGAAGTAATCGACAAAAAAGTGTCTGTGTCCTTTTCGTATCAAATGTTATGAAGTGGTACCTAACGCATGGCTATTAAAAGTTGTGTGTGGGGTGCACAATCACCCACTAGCCCTATATAGAGAGGGAAACACATTTGAGAGTCGTTTGACAGTGAAGGAGTATGAGATGGTAAAAGAGTTCATTGCTTCTCATATGAAGCCGAAGAACATACTAGACATTATTAAAAAGAAAAATCATGTGAACGCAAGTACAATTAAGACGATTAACAATGCAAGACAAAAGGCAAAAAGAGAAGGATTACAAGGAAGGACAATTGTGCAAGAATTCATGCGTCAAGTTGGTTGCAATGGATATTTTGAACGTCACAGAATCATAGAAGGTGGAGTTGTGAGTGAGTTGTTCTTTGCCCATCCCGAATCCCTCAACCTACTGAGGTCGTTTCCATACATCTTGATCTTGGATGCAACATACAAGACAAACAAGTAAGCTATTATAATAAAATTATTTATTTAATTCACTTAGCAAGCATAACTATGTAACACTTTAAACTTGATTTACAAGTATAGGATGCCATTTCTTGAGATTGTGGGATTTACATCTACATGGAAGAATTTCCCAATTGCTGGTGCATTCATGAAAAATGAGAAAGAAGAAAACTACACTTATGCTATGAAATGGCTAAAAGAAATGCTACGTGTGGTTCAGAAGATGCCTACTGTTATAGTGTCAGATAGAGACTTGGCATTGCTTAATGCTTTGGAAATTGAATTTCCTCACACAAAGCATATACTATGTCGGCGCCACATTTACAAGGATATTGAGGCACGATGCTTGAAGCAAAAGTGAAGTAAAAAAGATGCTAACAAGTTCGAGTATCGATGCAAGGTATTATTTGAGTCGAAGACTGAGGAAGAGTACAATACCAATTTAGCTCTTATAGAGGAAGAATGGAAACATCGACCAACCCTTATTCAATATTTGAAAGATACTTGGTTGAACCCATACAAGGAAAGATTTGTGTCTATATGGATAGACAATTTCACACATTTCAACACCCACACAACTAACATGTACTTTTAAAGTTCTATTTTATTGTTCGAACTTACATGTTGTCTAGAAATGGACTTCTGTAAAAAGCTTGGTATAGTTAGATGAGATTTTTGTAAAAGCCCAATAGATTCTGGCGGGGCTTTCATGCATGGCCGCCCAAATTGGGTAAGGCTCGATTCCTTACCTATTGAAATTGGTCGGGTTTGTCTTTTAAGCATGACTAATAATTTTGCACTTTTGACAAAAGCTCACCTATGACCTCCTAACCTAACCTAATATAAATGTTTGTTTTCTAGCATCAAGATTTTTTATAGATCTTTAGTGTTTAGTAACCATATTAGTTTTATAATTTCAGGGTTGAAAGTGCACACTCATCAATTAAAAAGCTTTTGGGTAGTAATCGAGGGGGTCTCGACACAGTTTTTTCTCATGTGCACACGAATATGGAATTGTTAATCATCGAGTTGAAGGCATCATTTAAGTATTCACGCAGAAATGTTCGACATGATGTTAGGAATGTCCATTGTTTTACGTTGTTGCAAAGGATGATCTCTTATAAGGCGTTTGATATGTTGATGAATGAGCACAAACGCCTCCAAACAGGGTCATTAGGTACTTGTGATTGTAAGTTGTCTATCACGCATGGTTGTTGAACTGTGTAATTACATTTGATCTTGAGTTTTGTTTATGCTACTGAACTGTGTAATACATATAGTTCATAAGAGAAAATTCATTTGTTTCTCATAAGAGGATAATTTTATAACATTTCATCCATCTAATCAACAAGATTTAGCTTATGTACAATGGATAGATTCCATTCAACAAAGTACACTCGGCTATACAAAAACTTCCAGTAACAATGTAAATGAGATTTATCCCTCTCACCAACATGTTGTTTATAAGACACCCTCCACAAACTCTTCCTAATGAGATTTATGTTCACCTAAGGAGTTCTTTGATTTTGTGCATGATATGCGATATATTGTATAGTGCATCTAACGGTTATTAGCATGATTTAGATGATGTTTGGATATGATTTGATGGTAATTCTATAATCCGGAAGAGAAGACGAGAAGTGAAGAAATCATGGGATTTACAGAGGTTTGAAGTGCATTGAAGAGTAGAAGAACAGTGTGCTGAATTCAATTGGTTCGTTCTCTTTATTCAGATATCCAAATAGAGTGATTCCAATTCGAGGAGTTATATCTTGAAGTCTACTGCAAGTCCTCAAAATATGAGCGCAATCCGAGTTGGGAATCAAAAGTTATGACGTTTGTACGGAAGTGTCGCAGCTGCTGGAGTACCACCGCACCCGCGGCAACATCACCGCACCCCGCGGTGAGCCAGCAGAGAAGAAGGCGCGAAGTTTCGAAGTTCTGGAAGACCACCGCACCCCGTGGTGGGTATTGCCGCACCCAGCGGTGACGATGCGCTGAAGACTTTCTCGGATTTATTTTCGGAATTTCTATTTCCTTTTTATTTTATTTCTGAAACTTTGTTTCCAAGTTTGTTATTTCCTTTTATTTATTTTCTGAATTATTTGCCCTAGTATTTAAGGATCTAACCTAGACTTTGTTTAGGTTAACCTAGTTGTCACCTTTCATAGTTTTTTTCTCTCACAAACCCTATGGAGAACTAAACCTCCATTGTTGCACTTGACGTTTTGAAGCCTTCAATTGATTGGTTGTGAGTTTTCTACTCTTGTTCGTTTTCCTATCTAGTTGTATTAATTCTTTTGCGCTTGAATGTTTATTGAATCTTATTGGTTCATCTAGACTGATCACCTAGGTTTATTGATATTATCCATATAGCTAAGACTTGTGATTCCGGGTTCGGGTTGCATATCTAGTAGCAAACACGATTTACATAAGCGGGTTGCGAGTGTTCATCGTGAGAGAGAGTTAATTGCATGCTTATAGTAACGGGTTGTTTCTATTGCATGTATCTTGTTGAATCATCGGTTGAATGTTATTGCTTTGTTGAGTCTTGAAGGTTTTCGGATTTGATTTAGTAATAAGTACTATTAGGGCTGGTAGAACTAATAGTTACATATGATCGGGATAAGAACAACTAAAGGAAAGATAAGAACTTGAGATTGATAGAATTCAGTGATCAACCATATCTCTTGTTGTGTGGATCTTTGTCAGGTGTAACGCTTTTCCCAATCATATTCACAACCTTTGTCTGCGAATCTGTTTACTTGTCTACTTGTTATTTGGTTACGAAAATCATACAACCCCCCCCCCCCCCCCCTTAGTTCCTAGTTCCTAGTTGGTGACTTGCAATTACTTGAATTGATAATCTGATTCTCTGTGGGATTCGACCCTTACTTGCCCAAACTACTTGTTTAGGTTTGTTAGGATTATTTTGTTTAGGTGTCACGACAGCGCATGTCAGTGCACTCCTTAAAAGCCATAAAAAAGGGTCATGATCTCCAATACCTGCTGATTTTAAAATAATGTTTTTAAACTAGAAATAATAAGTCATAAATATCTATTTTATAAATAATCCACTTCCATATTCGCATCTCCACAACTCGTGTCACCATCCTCATCACCATTGTCGTCGTCATCCTCATCCTCATTTCCACTATTGTCCTTTCCACTTTCATCCCAACTATCATCCTTGTCATACTCGCCTTCATCACCATTGCTTTCATCACCATTGTCGTCCTCACTCTCATGGTCGTCGTCATCATTCTCATTCCATGTGGTCCTCTTCCTCGTTGTCTTCTTGTGCAATGTCGCTAAAGTTTCAAACCTCGGACGTAGAACATGGAGGCTCATCAGGAAATGATGGATAAAGAAGCAACTGCTCCAAAGCAAGGAGGGCCTGCTGCCAATAGTCATGTGGAACATCCTCTCTCACCGGGTTGACCATCTTACGCAAAGAAGAAACAACATAGTTTATGCGTTGTGAACACAAACATCACATGTCAATGATTCTTAAAACGTATTCATACAATAAATAATATTGCAAGTTGAAAACATTACTTCTGTTGTAATATAGTCTCCTCCAGGACCGGGTCTTGGGTAATTACACATAAATTCGTGGCATGGGTGGCACACAAACTTGTGAGTCCTCATGTAATACCATCTCATATAATTAGGTGCACAGTCGAATGGCGATACGCGGATCTCCCATTTGGTCCAGACTGATGGTGTGAGTAGTGTGTCGTCTAGCCCATGCCCACTCAGCATTTGGATATGTGACATTATAACGAGAGGGATCAACATGCCTATGAGCACGATCTGGGAGAATAACTTGCCCTGGTATGTGTTGTGCACAACCAAACTGATGAGCAACTCGATCCGGCATATACGGCTCAAATATTCTCAAACAAGATATGGGCCCATGGTAACGAGACACCCTGAGATGGGTCTTCTCAAAGTGAAGAGGAATGCATGGCATCCACTCTACCTGAATCACATGTTGAGAAAGAGATATAGAAGTGAACATTATTTATGAAATTAACTATACATAACCACCCCTATCTTAAACATTAAAATACACACCTGATGCAATGTCATCCTATCAAGCGCTATTCTATAGTTGAACAACGCCTTATTGCTTTGATCCGGTTTAGCCGAAGTCATCCACCTCATCGCTCGGGGCTCATGTGACCTATACTGAAAATTGCGTTGCGGGCACAATAATGGGAAATACTCGTATATCCATGACTATAACACACACAACAAAGCATATTAATTTTAGAAATATATAGAAAACGATGACAAGTATTTACATACATGTAATAGAGTAGCACATCCGGACATCTGCCTACAATCAGAACGAGATGCCTCACCAAGCCTCCGGTAGAGTAATGCTAGAACAACAGCACCCCAAGCATAGTTCGATACCTGCCGAACATCCCACACCAGCCTATATAATCGATCTTCAGCTCGGTCGTGAGACTTGTCAACAAATACAGTGATGGATAATAAATATATTAGATACGCTGCTACAGTAGTATCTTCGTCTTGGACCTTTTTCCCCGCTTCTATTAACGCCGTGTACTTAATGCTTCCCTTCTTCATCTCAGTACAAAGCTTTGAATAATCGATACATAGAGCTTCTGCAAGCTCTTTTATCTCTTTTTGTCGTCCCTTTGATTTCTCGAGGACCACCGTGTCCCCGTCAATCCTAAGATGAAGGGTTTTCCATATGTCGTGGAGGGTGGAGGGTGGAGGGTGATGGTCATCTCACCCCATGTCATGTGGAACGAATTTGTCTCTGGTTGCCAACGCTCTACAAAAGCATTGAGGAGTGGGGAATCTAATTGTTCATGCATGCACATCCTCAAATGCTCTAGGCCACTTTGTTGAACCAAACGCCACCACCTTTCTGACATCGGTGTCCACAGTTTCATTTGGGAAGATCTCTTATGGAACTTTAGAGGTCCACGATCTTGTCTCATCTACATATTTTTATTGAACATATAGATCAAATGCGTCAAATAATACTTGTACTTACTTTTATAAGGCCTATTTATTCCATACTATATATATATATATATATATATATTTATATATTTTTAGAGGGAATGAAAGACATAACTTACATCACGCGCACCCTATATATTAAGTGCGACATGAGCCTCAAAGGAAATGAGCAACTCAGGATTTTGCGGGCCTCCATCTAACTCTCTCTCAAGCCTAGGGATATAACGTTCACGACGATCGGCCTGATTATTAACCTCATCATCTTCATCATAAGCCTCAGAAAGACGTTGTAAGACATTATGAGAAAGAGTATTGCGAGGTTGTTGTGAAACCTTCCGACCTTTGGAACATGCAGTAATTGGTGTACCTTTTGTCTTATATTTCTTATTCATACTGTGAAAATAAGCAAACTAACAAAAATAAAATGTATTTCAGAAAGATAACTCTATGATTACTGATTACCACAAGAGTAAACCACTCTAAGGCCCCTAGTACATACAACCTCTCTGGCCAAAACAACAGGGCTTACAAAAAAATACCCTAATCAAACAACTTAATCTAATAGGCATCCAGAAACTATATAGTCTATAACCAACACCAATAAAGCACAAGAAAGAAAGAACGCAGGACTAAAGTACTGAACAATCTATATATTTTAACTAATATTAGTGGAGTTCACGTACCATAGTCAGTGCAAGGCACTAGAAAGTTTTTCTAGTTCTGGGATAAGCGTGTAAAACAGTCTTGAAGATTAACTAGAGTGAATCACATATATTTATATATACAGTTGTAAAATGGCCTTTCTTTCATAACAAATAAGATGGATTTTCTTTAAGGCACTCAAGCTATTTTGATCAAACCAATCATATGCCTCAATTATGTACTTCTTCTATGATTGTTCTTTTTTTATATATCTTTTGAGCTATGGTTTGCAGGTTGGTAATATTGGTGGGAGGGACTTTGCTGAATCATTAGCCCCTGATGTTCAGAAGTTGCTGGTAACATATAGCATAATTTTACTATTGTAATTTTCAGTTCACAAAACATAATCTAGAAAAAATACTAGTTTCTAGATGCCTACTGCAGGGTTAGTATCCCTTTGTATCTCATATAATTAAGCACTATACTATATATAAACACACACACATACACACCATCCTATAGCTTGCATTGCATCTCTTTAATTTAGCCACAAATGGGTCTGATTTCATTCCCATCAAATCAAATTGTATTTTTGTTCTTTCTGCCAAATCCATGGACAACCAACAAAAATCATGAACCTAATTTCAATTTTCCCAAAAAGAAACAACATCAAAAATCATTTTAAGATCATTAATTGGGAAGAAATGTCACAATAAGACCAAGGTGCAAAAAAAAACCGAACACCAAATTGTCAAAATAATATGCAATTTGTACAACAAGCTTCATTTGGATTGAATAACCCCTCTACCTGCCACTTAACCCCTCTACGTGCCACTATTCAATCATTTTAATTTGGTTTTTTCACAACCAATTCAGTTTTCATACCTTACAAATGGCTTGCATATGTTTGTAGTACTCAATAATGCAATTAACAAGAACCAATTCCACACAATCAAGAAAAGTCCAATCATGTTAAAATCACTGTCCACCAATTTGTTATAATCTATGGCAACACCGAGCAGAGAAAGAGTTATGGATATTTCCGTTGTATCAAGCAAATACGATTACAAGAGTGTGTAGATCTTTATAGAATTTGTACAGAACAAATGATAAAAGAAACCTCTACCTGCTGCAATAAGACTAATCTTCATTTGGGTATGACTGATTTTGGATTGAATACTTAGGTTTCAAAAAATTGAATGGAAGTGATACCTTCCAATTTGTACTTTGTCGACGACGGTTTGATGGCGGTGGAAGTTTCCGGCGCCGACGATGCCAGTAGCTAAGTGGGTGATTTGAGGCTATGCGAAATTGTCGAGTAGGGATTGTTGCTGCTGCGTTTTGAGGTGGGATAGATTAGTAGGGTTGGGGGTTTTGGGTTAAAATGAAAGTATTTATCATATGATCCCACTAAGTATTTGAAGTTAGCTCATTAAAAATAGTTGAGGTAAAATAAAAGTTCTTATGTTAGTAGAATATCGTAGTTTCTACTCTGAATTAGGGATGAACAATATTAATCTCAACAAGTTGACCAGATTAGGGGAACCAGCACTATAGATAATACCAATCTCAACTAGTTTGTCAGGCTATGGAAACCAATACTAATAATACTAATCACAACAAAATGGTGAACTAGATAAACTAGTAGAATTCAAAACCCTAATCCTGCAGTATGAATAATACCAATAACTACTAGTTGATCAGGCTAGAGAAATCAATAAAACTCAATGGGATGAAGAACAATAGAATCAATAACATTCAAGAATAGAGTAAAGGAAAAATCTCACAATCAAATTCAAACCAAGGCGTCAATTGTCTAGCCAAAAAACAAAACAAAGATAAGAACAAAGAAAAAGGAAAAGAGGAAGAAGGAGAAAAACGAACTCGCCAATCTGATGTTCTAAAGGCAAAATATAAAGACTTAGCAAAACCTAATTTCTAAAGATAACGATAACGATCTTCTAAAAATAAAATAAAATAAAAGATCTCGGACGAAATCTTGAAACGCGCTCCGCGTATGGACCCGCGACCGTGGCCAAGATCCCCGCGATCGCGGTTATGCTCTTCGCCGAAAGCTCGCTTATGTTGTCAATCCGCTCCCGCGGAAATATTTCCGCGTCCGCGGTTTTCTCTGTTGTTCCCCCGCGGCTCACTCCCATCGCGGCTTCCTTGGTAAACCGCGACCGCGGTTATCAGCCCCGCGCCCGCGGTTTGGTCACTGTTGCGGCTCTTCTGCTTCTTCCTTGCGGTCTTCTCTTGTGGTGGCCTTCATTGCTCCTTAATGCTTCAACACTCCACTAAAATCTTCCCTTCCACCACTTCTTCTCTACAACTCCATTATCCTAAAATGTCTTCTAAACCCACACAAATGGTACCTAATATCCAGTAACAACTCCTAGTTACGCACTACAAAGTAGAGCGTATCAAATTCTCCCATGCTTAAATCTTACTCGTCCTCGAGTAAGCTAATAGAATCCTACTCCTTCAATGAAATACCCAAGGTCTCAGGAAGCACAACAAAACTCTCCACTAAGAACCGTACCTACACATGAATCTCCACCAGTACCAACACAATAACACAACACACCAGCTTCAAGGAAAGCAGAGTACTTCCCCCAAGCGTAACCCGAACACCATAGAGTAAAAGCGACCATCTAATCCTAGCTCCAGTCTATCTCCTTATATCTCCCAAAATGACCTACCCGAATCCTCCTTATGACTCCACCACTTATGTCGCCACGCCAGAATGAATGAATCCTAATAATCACTCCTCTTCTTTTCACTCATTTTGCCTAGGCGCCCTTTTGGGTTTTCACATAGCCACTCATTTCATTTTTCATAGATGAGCTTACCAATCCTCACATCGCTCTTCAACCTCTTTTTACCACAGCCTAATGTTGGTCCGGGCTACCTGCTTATTGCCTAAGCCCCCTTGTAGGTTTTCGACTTAGCCCAGATTTTTTTTCTTATTTTTTTTAATAACAAGACATCAAGTACAAATCTCCCCCCCCATGCTTAAACATTGCATTGTACTCAATGTAATGAAAGACGAAAATGAAACTCTAGGGGGGGGGGGGAAGAAAGATACCCACTAGCGATGTCGAGGTGGTCTGCGTCTCGGATGTCGTGGCAGGCGTGGCGATGGAAAATCGTGGAAACAAGAGTCTCTGGTGCAATGGCGGGAGGCAAAGTAAACAATCTCAACGGTTTTCGGTCCTCTATATGTCTCTCACCTGTGTGAAGCAAAGGCGTCCCAATGCTTGATGTGAAAGCACTGCACCATCGACTAATCTAGGACCATCCGCACATCCTCATCAAGCTCAGCTATCCACTCCCCATACTGTCTATCGGGGTCTGCAGGATCACTCGAAGTGCCTGTTGCATTGTGTTGTCTATCAGCAACATATGTAGAATCAGTGAAAACAGTATCAACCGACATATCTGCAAAGTCCTCTTGCTGCTCCTCCTCATCATCATCAGTTGCATCATGTCGTTCCATCATGAGGTACCAAATAGAAATCTCAAGCTAATCTTCGCCTCCTCAGCAACTAAAGCATGTCGTTCCATCATCTTCGAAGCGGAATAAAGTTGGGCAGCGGGGCCGCGATCGCGATTTTCACCCGCGCCCACAGGTTTTTTTTTGGTTTTTTTCAGGATAGGGGGACTTACAGTGGTGAAACCGCGGTCGCGTTTTTTGGGCCGCGATCGCGGTTTCGCGTCTGTTGCTCTACAGACTTCATCTTCAAACTCCCACCTGCGTTTTAGTCTAAAACGAAACAACAATAATCAAAACTTGAAAAGAAAAGACATGAAAAGAATTACATACCTCGGGTTGCCTCCCGAGTAGCGCCTTGGTTAATGTCATGGCTCGACATAGTGTCTTGTTGATCACATCGGTAAACCATCACACAAATGAGAATATATAGACTTTAGATTCCCCGGCAACGGCGCCAAATTTGATAGGCGTTTTGTCGCATGCACCTAACAAAGTAAACCTCAAAAACCTAACTAATGTAGTCTGGTAAGTAAGGGTCAAATCCCACAGAGAATCAAGATATATATCCTGTTAGCCAAAACGTTCACCAATTGATAACAAAGACAAAGGGGAGAGTTTATATGAATTTAACTAAGAAAATGATAAATCCTAACTATTAAACAATTCTCATGAATGTCCTAATCCTTGTTCTCAATTCTCATGAATGTCCTAATCCTTGTTCTAATCTAATTACTAGTCCAACCAGTCCTGATAATCCTAACTATTAAACAATCAAGAAACTATCAAGATTAAATTTAACAGCAGTAATAAGCTCAGGAATAGATAGGCTCATGCAATACTTAATAACTAGTCAGTACTCGACATGCAATCAATTCTCTCTACAATAAATTATTCCAACCAGTTCTAGAATATCGTAGTTGCTACTCTGAATTAGGGATGAACAATATTAATCTCAACAAGTTGACCAGATTAGGGGAACCAAAACTATAGATAATACCAATCTCAACTAGTTTGTCAGGCTAGGGAAACCAATACTAATAATACTAATCACAACAAAATGGTAAACTAGATAAACCAGTAGAATTCAAAACCATAATCATGTGGTATGAATAATACCAGTAACTACTAGTTGATCAGGCTAGAGAAATTAATAAAACTCAATGGGATGAAGAACAAGAGAATCAATAACATTCAAGGATAGAGTAAAGGAAAAATCTCACAATCAAAATCAAACCAAGGCTTCAATTTTCTAGCCAAAAAACAAAACAAAGGTAAAAACAAAGAAAAGGGAAAAGAGGAAGAAGGAGAAAAATGAACTCGCCAATCTGATGTTCTAAAGGCAGAATATAATCACTTAGCAAAACCTAATTTCTAAAGATAATGATAACGATCTTCTAAAAATAAAATAAACGAACTAAAAGGAAATAAAATAAAATAAAACAAAAGATCTCGGACGAAATCCCGAAACGCGCTCCGCGTATGGACCCGCGACCATGGCCAAGATCCTCGCGATTGCGGTTTTGCTCTTCGCCGAAAGCTCGCTTCTGTTGTCAATCCGCGCCCGCGGAAATATTTCCGCGCCCGCGGTTTTCTATGTTGTTCCCCCACGGCGCGCTCCCATCGTGACACTCCCCGCGGCTTCCTTGGTAAACCGCGACCGCGGTTATCAGCCATGCGCCCGCGGTTTGGTCACTGTTGTGGCTCTTCTGCTTCTTCCTTGCGGTCTTCTCTTGTGGTGGCCTTCATTGCTCCTTAATGCTTCAATACTCCACTAAAATCTTCCTTTCCACCACTTCTTCTCTACAACTCCATTCTCCTAAAATGTCTTCTAAACCCACACAAATGGTACCTAATATCCAGTAACAACTCCTAGTTACGCACTACAAAGTAGAGCATATCAACTGCTCAAACTCTGTTTTCCAAATTTGTTCAACGAGTCTGTGCAGACAACGGTATTGAATTTCTCCCTCTTCGCCCGTACTTTGCTGAAAAGGGGATCATATTTGAGACGTCATGTGTTGGGACACCTCAATAGAATGGTCGGGTCGAGCGCAAGCACCGACATCTACTCAATGTCGCCCACGCACTACGTTTCAATACTCATCTCCCTCTAGCGTTTTAGGGAGAATGTGTTCGAGTTGCTGCTCATTTAATAAACCATACACCGACTCCGCTCCTACAGGGTCGCGCACCATTCGAGCTCCTCCATGGAATCTTTATGACTTGGAGTCCAAGACTATGTTCGTGAGTCGCGATGTCATTTTTTTGAAACGATATTCCCATTTATTGCTCCCCGGCCGACCCTCCAGTCTCCGCTCCTATGCATGTCTCTCCGGCCGCCTACAATGACCATTTGTCGCTTCCGGCCCCGTCCGATGACAGGGGGAGCTCTACGCCTCCTGTCTTTCCGGCATCTCTGAATCCGCAGCCGCCGGCTCCGGCTTCTCCACCTTGCCACAACACGCGGGTTAGACAGCCATCGGTTCTCTTACGCGACTTTGTCTGTAGCACCGTCAATGCGTTTGCCCCCACTACTCACCCTACTTCGCCCATGCCACAATCGGACTCACTATCCTCAGGTACTCGATTTCCTATAGCTACTTATGTTAGTTCTAAGAACTTTTCTGCTTCGTACTCTGCCTTTATAGTAGCTATCACCATTAGCCACGAGCCATCTTCCTACTCAGAGGTTGCTCGTCGTGAAGCCTGGCACACAGCCATGCAATCCGAACTTGATGCTTTAGCTCGCAACAAGACATGGATCCTCACCACTCTTCCGCTAGATAAGCACGCCATTGGGTGCAAGTGGGTGTACCGCATCAAGTATGCATCAAACGTCAGTATTGAACGCCATAAGGCATGCCTTGTTGTGCTCGAGAATCGTCAGATAGAGGGCATTGACTATACATAGATGTTTGCACATGTCGCCAAAATGGCCTTCGTTCGTGTCTTCTTATCTGTTGCAGCTATTCAAGGCTGGGAGCTGCATCAGATGGACGTGCACAATGCCTTTCTCCATGGTGATCTCGATGAGGAGGCCTATATGCGTCTCCCTCCTAGCTTATCTAGCTCCTCCCCGAATCAAGTATGCAAATTGCAGAAATCACTATATGGCCTCCTTCAGGCACCACGCAACTGGTTTGCCAAGCTCACGGCTGCTTTGCGTGCTTTTGGATTCTCCCAGAGCTATGCCGACTACTCATTGTTCTCCTTTCGGCGTAAGGACACTATCTTACATGTCCTCATCAATGTTGACGACTTGATCATTGCAGGCAACAATGTTAAGGCGATTACTCGCTTCAAGACCTATCTGAGCTCGTGCTTCCACATGAAGGACCTTGGTCCCCTTTGTTATTTCCTCGGAAATGAGATCGCGCGTAACCCCAAAGGTCTCTTCCTATGTCAGTGGAAGTACACACTGGACATCTTGGCCGAGTCCGGACTCCTTACAACCAAGCCATGTGACTTCCCCATGGAGAAACAACACAAGCTAGCCACGGTTGAGAGCCATCTGTTCGAGCACCCAGATCGTTACCGACGCCTGGTGAGTAGACTGATTTATCTCACCATCATGCGACCAGAGATATGCTATGTTGTTCATACACTTGCACAATTCATGCAAGCATCGAAGGTTGCCCATTGGAACGCCTCCCCGCGAGTCCTTCACTATTTGAAGTCTCACCCAGGACAAGGACTTCTTTTGTCCGCCACCAGCTCATTACAACCGGTTGCCTATTGTGACTCTGACTGGGCATCATGTCCCTTGACTCGTTGTTCCCTTACAGGTTACTTCATCATGCTTGGTCATTTGCCTGTCTCCTAGAACACCAAGAAGCAGCACATTGTCTCCCGCTCTTCAGCCGAGGCAGAATACCGCTCTATGGCGTCAACATGATGTGAGCTTATTTGGCTCAAAAGCTTACTCCGGTCTCTCGGGGTCTCTCACGACTCCCCTATGCGCCTCTACTGTGATAGTCAAGTTGCTTTGCATATTGCAACTAATCTCGTCTTTCATGAACCCACCAAGCATATAGAAATCGACTGTCATCTCATCCGCAATCATGTGCAGTCAGGATCGGTGGTCACATCCTATACTAGCACGTCCGACCAGCGATTAGATATGTTCACAAAGTCACTCGAACGTCATCAATTCAATCTGTTATTGGGCAAGTTGGGCATTCTTAATCTCCATGCTCCAACTTAAAAGGGAGTATTAAGATAAGATAGGATAACTACGTACTTTGGATAGATAAGATCTATCTTTTAGCCATGTATTATCTTTAGTTAGATACTTATCTTGTGTACCAAGATATACTTGTAAACTCTATATATGGTTGCCTCCGTACATGAAATAACACAAGAAAAATATTCTCATTTCTCTCTCTTTACACGGCCCCATCTCTTTCTTTCTCGTCCTTCGTTTGATCTCTCTTTTTGCACTTTAGCAAGCTGAGCACTGACATGAGCATCAGAGTGACAAGCCTGATGGAGTGTTTGGTACCAAGTCCAGACCTGAAAAAAAGAAGAAGATTCTGAGGTTGCCTCGGACTTGGCACTCTGTGTAAACCCCCAACTATTTTACTCTTGAAAAACCGGACAATCACAATCAATAAAATAGTACATCTGCAATCTTATCCTCTCATTCCCAACCGCAACCGCGGAGAGTTGAAGTGCATGCTCTGCAACTACTCATTCTCCCTCTAAGCGGGCTAGCCCAATCTGGGCCAGCATCACTTTGGCAAGGACAAGCCCATGGCCCAACCCAAATTATTAAATAATTTCATAAAAGCAGGAGAAAATTATCCTACCTTATCCCGTGGTGATCCGGTTGCTGGTTGAAATCCCAGCCAAACTAAAACGAGATTAGCATCATCTTTGCAAGATTCAGAGTGATGATGGCCCATCAAATGTGCCTGAAGAGTAACCTCCCAAGCATGAGCGAGATAATGGAGGCTTCCAGGGCACAAAACCTCCATCTCCAACTCCAGACAGTGGGGCCCTTTTTCAGAATCACAGCCAAGACAGGGAGTGAACTGAAAGTGATTGGACGAGCAGAGGGTTTGGTAAGGCTGTGGTTTGGCCACGGCAAGATACTTCACCTGGACTCCATTCGCTTGAAGAGGGAGACTCTGGGCATGGAAAAGTCCATCTTTGGGATCGGATTGTTCATTGGAGCGGTTGCCATCAGACATGGCTATGACTCTGGCTGTACCACTGCTCAGTTGCTCGCCATTAATGACTCCCATCTCTACCATTCTAAGGTCTTTCTTGAGCCATCAGCTATGCTTTGGCTCTCCGCACTTCATATGTTTGATTAGAATGCAATCTATTGTGTGCAGCTTGTTAGGTTTTACACCAGAATAGGGTTCAAGGCTGTACATGAAGTTACTGGCTCTTCAATGGGAGATCTAGCCCACATGTTGGTTTGGGGTGGCAAGGGAACTAGGATGGATGCTAGTATTCAACAACTCCTACTCAAATGGTGCACCCGTTTCAAATCTCAATAACCCTTTCGAGTTGCATAGGCCAACTACAATTCTCTTCCTGGGTATTCTGTTTTGTCTGTAGAATATCTAAGATAGACGAAATTCCAGCCGTTCTAATTTGTTACTTTACATTGAATTATTTGAATGGGGAAGATTTGGAAAGGATATCTGTCTATAGTTGTTGTATTTGAATTGCACTTGTCTTGATATATTGTTGCCACTTTTCTCAGTTGTTATCCTATATATCTCTGGGGGAGTAGAAGATTCTAACATGTTACTGATGAATACTAGAGCCCTTGCTCCCTTATCCATTTTATACTATTATTTGAATCATTTACATAATCACAATATGCTTTTTATTTCTTTCATGTTGCTTCTGATCAAATTAGAGCTTCAATTCTAGATGTGAAGCTGTTGAGAAGTGGCTCAAGTTCCTTTATGAAGAATTAGTCGAATGGACTCTATACAAGTATAGAGTGAGTCTCTGCAGGTAGATGCTTCTCCCGCTTCTGG
This sequence comes from Rheum nobile, assembly GCA_027886185.1. Classification (NCBI taxonomy): domain Eukaryota; kingdom Viridiplantae; phylum Streptophyta; class Magnoliopsida; order Caryophyllales; family Polygonaceae; genus Rheum; species Rheum nobile. The sequence goes on from WOAB01000054.1 coordinate 22,696, forward strand.
TTTAACAAGTAGAGGGATGTAGCTCAATTTTATGTTGGCAAGTGTTAATATTTGAAGCATAATAGGCTTCATAACGGTTTTTCTATCTTATGTATAAAGCTATAAAGCTAAACCTTCATTATTATGTGCTGACATTTTAGGGCTCGTTTGGTATGATGATGGAATCGGGTTGGATAGAAGAAATCGGTTTGAGCTATTCTTCGAACATCTTGTTTGATGTTAGGAATTAAGTTAGGAGAATATGAAAGCCTTTGTATTTTTGAGAATGACTCGTACCTTTATAAAAAGGCGGATGTGAAAATCTTTATATTTATGGTAATGACTCATTCCAAAAAATATTTCATTTCGAAATATTTTAATCAATCAAATATGAAAATCGAGTTAACTCATTCTTAAACCCATTTCCTATACCTAAGGTATGCCACCAAACAGACCCTTAATACGATTGATTTTGGAGTAAGCTATGTTTCCTTCTTTGCCATCGTTACATCATAATGTCATTTATTTAAGATTTATTTAATAGTATATGGTTTTTTTTTTAATTGAGGCAGTAATGGGATGTAATGATCCAATTTGTTTCATTTGTACTTTTCTATGCTCGGTGATAAAGTTTCCGAAATTTACCAACTTTTAGAACAAAGTTCTACTCCCTCCATCTAAAAATACCTGTCTTTCTAGCATTTCTCATAATTTTTATGAAAGCTATTAAAAATATTAGTATACCCTTATTTATTATACTATTTTTTCACTTTATTAAAAATCACAACTAATAACCTCATATTAATTGTAAGAACAAATTTGTAAAGTGAAGAGTAAAAAAGCTAAAAGGACAAGTATTTATGGACAAAATTTCAAGACTAGAAAGACAAGTATTTTTAGACAGAGGAAGTATTATATTTAACAGTAATAGCAACGCGATCCATTCCCAAACGACCGGTCCATTCGCTCGAGGAATCTGACACATTATACCCATACGAGCTACTTCGTATCAAAGGCAAAAGTAATTACGCTCTGAGCAAGCTATCTCACAAACCAATTACACAACGTAAAAATAAAAGGGAAACTATTTATATCCGAATAAAGGGTGTATCTTTTTATATAGACTAGTAAGGACTCGCGATGCTTAAACTAAAGTTAAAATATGCTTGTTATTGGATATGTTTTTACAGTTGTGTCTTGTTTGAAGGTGTCAATTATTTGTAAATGACAAAAGGACACATGACTGTATCAACTAAGCAACAACATCAAAGAAAATGAATTCAAAGGCACTTTACATAAACAACAGGGTTGCTAATCTATAACTATGCATGTGATTAAATTTATAAATAAACCATTGGCAACACGACACGACACGACTGTGGAGAAATGAATTCTTCTTTGTGAGAGGAGGGTTCTCTGTGGGTACCCTGGACACATAATAGCGAAAGCTTGAAATAAAGAGTGTTGATTTAACGTAATTAAGCACAACAATTAAACAAGAAGAAGAAACGTACAGTTTTTTCAAACATTTTGTTCCTTGTGACAAGCTAAAAACCATTACAGTTTCAGAGGACATACTTGGTGGCAGAAACAAAACTTTTTTGGAAACAAGATAAAGAACGCCACAAAAAGGAGATGTACCTGTACATTCATTCTTGTCCAGTAGATTTAAGAAATATGTGCCCTAGCCAAAATATCGAAGGATATGACATTTGTAACACCCCCAAATATAACCTTGAAAGTATTACCGCCAGTGACCTCAGATTCCACATCCGAAGCCACCCAAGGCTTAACCATTAATACAAATCATAAAAATAACACGGATAATATGAAATATCATAATATTTATTTAAACCAAGTCTCAGATTACATCTGTAAATCTCAAATACATTCGAAATACAGAATATGTTTTAATACAGCGGAAGTCTTTTAATAATAAACAACATAAGGGTCTTGATCGGAGCGATCTCACGCCTAGGATCTTCAACCTTGATAAAACTCTTAAAAACTCCATCTTCCTTCATCGTCGGGTTCTAGCCTTCACGGAATGGAAGTTTTCCTGATATGCCGTATGACACGGATGACACCAGCCAACCATGCAAGGGAAAATAATTGATGGTTAGTCTAATGAAAGACTATGCAAGGGTAAAACAGAAAGGTTCTAGGTAGTCGTATTAGGTTACACCCATCGCTTCTCGAATGAAAGCTGATGACGATAGTGAACCTCAATACTTCTACGGAAAGGTATGAAACAACATGATCAAGAGAAGACTCCAAAAGATCGAGTCTTAGGGAAACGTATGAAGAGAAGGCTCCAAAAGATTGAGTCTTATCGGAAAATATGACAAGTGTTTGGAAACGTTATAATTTCACACAAGCGTTTAAAAAGACTTGACCATTTGGGTCCACGACCAACCTCACCACGCCATGCGAATTTAGATTTGGAAGGAGGACTTACTTCAATCGAAGTCCGGGCGAGTTTCCAAGTTGTACTTCTCGCCCGAAGGTTCATTAATTATGTGCATAACGGCACTCATCTTATTTAGTGACAAAGCGTACATTTACGTTATAAGCTTTTAAGATATATCATCTCATCGCGAGAGATATCGGAGGGGATAAATCCCGAGTGTCGGCACCAGCTGTGTGCACCTACCCTAAGTAAGGGTACAGTCATGACCAGAGAGAGAGTACTAGGGCAAAATCCTCCTAATACCAGTTATAAAGAAACGACTAGACCTCGCAAGGTACATAGCGTTCCTACGAATACTCGTTCTAACTAAACAGTTAAAACCACACCATAGTCCACATCAATGTCATCATGGCGATCACAGATATAATAGCGTTGTTTCTAGCAGTATATACAACCTATTATAATATCACAATTTTAATCACATACTTTTATAAAAACTGTTCCCAAATGACGGTGCTAAAAGTGCGTAATGCAAGTATCGTTGATTAGCCTTATCAAAGTAAAAATTCCTAACAGACCTACTAAACAGATGTATAGTAAGCAAGCAAGGGTCGAACCCACAGGGAAGATCTGATGCAGTATGAAATCGTGAATGACAAGTAACAAGCTAGGGGGGTTTAGTTATCACGAGAAAGCAAAGCAAGCAAAGCAAACAAGTTTGGTTGAGTTGAGAAAATATAATGGGGAAACTAGTCCTACTAGAGCGAGATCCACAATACAGAGATATAATTTGATCACAGAAATCTATTTAATCCAAGTTCTTTTACTATCCTTATAGTTGTTTCCACCCTGATCTTAAGTACTACCGATTCTCACAGTTGTCGATAGACTTATTACTATGCCAATGATAAAGTACCACCGATTATCATAGTTGTCGGTATACTTTACCACCAACAAAGCAATAGCAATACACACAAGGATATAGGATACATGCAAATAGAAAGACGTATTAATACTCGCATGCAACTGACTCTCACTCACGATTGTACGCTCGGAACCCCTATACGCACAATCGTGTATGCCACTAGATATGCACTCGGAACCCCTATATGCAATCCTAGCAATTGATAAAAAGTATTCAACCTAGTTTGCAATTTTTAATGAAACACTGCTTATATTTTCTTGCATTTTGGTATGCAAATTTAATATTAAACAAATTATAAGCTTACTGATATAACTAATATTTAGTTTTTATTGTTCATTCACTTGCCTATTCATATTTTATATGCATGAAAATAATAATAATAATGGTTAATTTGTTCACGCAATACTAATTTGTTGAATTTTATAAAAAATAAAAAATGATACAATTCACCCGAAAATCACCCGATCCACCCGATCACCCGTGGATGATCGGGTGGATCGGGTGCGGGTGGTGTCCCATTTCGAGTGTGGGTCGGGTTGGGGGGGGGGCGAATTAAAAAATCGGGTCGGGTGATAGATGTGGTCCACCCGCCCTTCACCCGACCCATTGCCATCCCTACCTCCAACTTATAGGCAGCATCCACGTATTGCTCCAGAGTAGAGCATCCGTGGCGCACCATCAGTGGCTTGATGTCCGGATTCATCCACTCGTGAAAATGCCAGATTTTCTGCTCATCACTGGACACTTCCGGCCCAGCGTACTACAACAGGTGATTGAACTTGGCCGCAAGCTCAGTCACTTTCAATCCATCCGTCTTCGGATAGAGAAACTCCTTATGCTTCTCTTCCCTCATAGCCCGGGAAAAGAATCGATGAGTCATCTTCGTCTTAAACATTCCCCAGTTCAACCCAGGGTGATCAGCTAGACCGGTGCTTTCCCACCATTCACTAGCCACCTCCTTCAGTTGAAGGGAAGCAATGTGCACCTTCTCAACTTCAGTGCACTCGACGTTTCTGAACAATCGTTCCATGTGTGAGAACCAATATTCCACTTTGACTGGCTCTCCCTTCCCATCATAACTGTCAGGCCTCATAGAGCTTATGGCTTTCAGCGCTTGACCATAATTGCCTTTGTTCCTGACCGCATCCTCATCAGGTACATGGACATATGGCTCCTCGAACCTAGGAACCACGGGAGGAATTGGCACACCTTGTGCCATGCGCGATCGATCGCATAATATCGGTGACTGCTTGCATCACAATCCCCCGAATAGCCTCAATTGCCACAGCATCGAAAATAACTGGAGCGTTGACCGGGACTTGGTCACTACCCATAGGATTGTTGTGAGAAACTGACTCGTTCTCATCCACTGGGTTCGCGGCATTCCCCAAATTCAGTTTGGGGTTGTTGCTTGGCCCAGCACCTGCACGAATGTTGTTCCTTGTGTTCACCATCTGTTTACCGAACAAATTCCAAGTATTTCACAACATTAACATCATTTCCACATGCATAACGTATAAAATTGACTCGGAATAGATCAAACTGGTAAACTTTTATTGATGAACTGAAACTGAGTTTGAAAGGGTCTACATAGGAAAGCTCTTCCAAGCGATAAGACAAAATTGCCTAAAGGCTACAATTCTTATCAAAACGAAACAAACAAAACACTAGAAAAGAAAAAAAAATGCTAACATCAACACCGGCCCCCATCATGGTGCCCTGAAAAGATTCTTATAATCAGAAGCCCTCATGCATGGCTTCTTCGAACGGGGTCTATCATTGGGGTCTGGCGTCGGACTCCTTGCCCTACTTGGCCCCGGAGCACTCGGCCTCGGTGCCCTCGGCCTTTCCCTAGGCGCGGGAACACTCGGTCCAGCCCCATCGAATCCCGGTGGGTAGCAAAACTCCTCCAGAAACCCTGGTTGGAAGTCTGCCCTGTTCACCTCATTCTGCGGGTTGAGTAGCAGCCTAGCCTGGCGAATATACTCCTGGATTTCGTGGACATCCTCAAGCATTCGGGAGAGACCGAGCTCTGTCTCGTACATCCTCTCCACCATGTTGTATAGGGCGTTCGACCACTCCTCCAGTCGCTCCTCCAGTACTCGGGGCCTTGGCCTGGCCTGTTGGGTCGGGACCACCCTCGGTGTACCCATCGACTCCCACGGCCTTGCCCTAAAACGAGCACGCTCAACCGCCTCGTCCACCTGGTGACACGCCTCAGAGGAAGCCATCTGACTATGGCGAAACACTTGTTGAGAGTCAGGACTCATCACCGGCCTCCTCGGAGTAGGGATGAATTGTGAGCCCTCAAGTGCATCCTACGGCCCACTCCTCCTCCTGGCGGTACCTGCAATACCGAGTGCCTCCCAAGCGGCAGGAGACAACGATGAGTACTCTTCCTCTGGTGGCGGCATCAGACTCGGGAAAATAAACTCCATCCTTGGATCCTCGCTATCCACCAGCAAGTGCTCCAAGCCATCAGACTCGTAGCCATGCTCCTCGAGGTCCTCCTCGGGGTCCTCTTCCTCCGGATCCTCTTTCGGGTCCTCCTCTGGATCCTCCTCCGGATCTTCCTCCGGGTCTTCCTCAGGATCCTCCTCAATTTCGAAGTCGTCGTCGTAGTACCCTCCAAGGTATTGCGCCGGCTCCTCCTCCTCCTCAGTGTCCTCCCTTGGGTCCGCTTCAGGCTCCACCTCGGGAACCTTGGCCCTGTCGGACACCAGTACTACCGACTCAAGGAGTACGGTCTTCACCTCCTCGGGTGGACAACTGGGCTCCCCGACCTCAAAGCACGGCGGGGGAACCGGGAACTCGAGCCTAACTGGAGATGGCGGAGCCACCTCGGCTTCCTTCGGGTTCCTCAGTTGAGAGATGATTGTGCCCATATCCTGCGAGGCAACAAGAAAAGAATTAGTCTTTCTAAATATAGAAGCGAACTTACTATATCACACTGGAAAGAAGGCACGATTAGAACGGCAGGGATTTCAAAACAACACGTTTTTAGTCAAGTAAGGTTTTATTCAGAATTTTAAATCTTTCGAATTTAAACAACTTTCTCAGTTCAAACGGGTAAACGATTTATGAGATTTTTGTTTTTCAGTAAAACATTTTGAAACCCAACCCGTTTTAAAAACTTTCGGCTCTGATACCACATCTGTAACACCCCCAAATATAACCTTGAAAGTATCACCGCCAGTGACCTCAGATTCCACATCCGAAGCCACCCAAGGCTTAACCGTTAATACAAATCATAAAAATAACACGGATAATATGAAATATCAAAATATTTATTTAAACCAAGTCTCAGATTACATCTGTAAATCTCAAATACATTCGAAATACAGAATATATTTTAATACAACGAAAGTCTTTTAATAATAAACAACATAAGGGTCTTGATCGGAGCGATCTCACGCCTAGGATCTTCAACCTTGACAAAACTCTTAAAAACTCCATCTGCCTTCATCGTCGGGTTCTAGCCTTCACGGAATGGAAGTTTTCCTGATGTGTCGTATGAGATGGATGACACCAGCCAACCATACAAGGGAAAATAACCGGTTGGTTAGTCTAATAAAAGACTATGCAAGGATAAAACAGAAAGGTTCTAGGTAGTCGTATTAGGTTACACCCATCGCTTCTCGAATGAAAGCCGATGACGATAGTGAACCTCAATACTTCTACGGAAAGGTACGAAACAGCATGATCAAGAGAAGACTCCAAAAGATCGAGTCTTAGGGAAACATATGAAGAGAAGGCTCCAAAAGATTGAGTCTTATCGGAAAATATGACAAGTGTTTGGAAACGTTATAATTTCACACAAGCGTTTAAAAAGACTTGACCATTTGGGTCCACGATCAACCTCACCGCGCCATGCGGATTCAGATTTGGAAGGAGGACTTACTTCAATCGAAGTCCGGGCGAGTTTCCAAGTTGTACTTCTCGCCCGAAGGTTCATTAATTATGTGCATAATGGCACTCATCTTATTTAGTGACAAAGCGTACATTTACGTTATAAGCTTTTAAGATATATCATCTCATCGCGAGAGATATCGGAGGGGATAAATCCCGAGTATCGGCACCAGCTGTGTGCACCTACCCTGAGTAAGGGTACAGTCATGACCAGAGAGAGAGTACTAGGGCAAAATCCTCCTAATACCAGTTATAAAGAAACGACTAGACCTCGCAAGGTACATAGCGTTCCTACGAATACTCGTTCTAACTAAACAGTTAAAACCACACCATAGTCCACATCAAGGCCATCATGGCGATCACAGATATAATAGCGTTGTTTCTAGCAGTATATACAACCTATTATAATATCACAATTTTAATCACATACTTTTATAAAACCTGTTCCCAAACGAAAACAACATTCATCCCATTTTAATTAATTATCAAACGCAATTGATAATTAATGGAAACATGGAATGATAAGCAAGAGTGAACCGCCACTTGCCTTAATCGAGACGAACGAAAGAATAACGACGACGGGTTTCTGGGTCCGGAACAGGAACGGAAATCGGATTACAGATTCCTACGACAACGAACCCAGAACGAAACCATGGGTTAGATCCGATAATCAATAATACGAATCTAAAGAAAATGAACGGAAACGAAAGAACGAGGGTCTCGTCCGTGACCGGATCGTCCAAGGCCACGATCGCATTTGCTAAGGCAAACCGCGGTCGCAGCTTGAATTCCGCAGTCGCGGACGTCTGGACATCGTCCGCGGTCGCGGCTATTCATGTCCGCGGTCGCGGCCATGAACCCAACGACCCTAATCAGTCTAATCCTCACCGGCGACGACACGACGAGACTCCAAAGGCGAGGGCTTCGACTCCTCTCCTCACGGCGCTTCCAATGCACCACCTCACAAGCACCACAACTACTGGCGAGAGCTCCGACGACACTAAAACTTCCGGCGATGACGAACACGAGAGAGAGAGAGAGAGAGAGAGAGAGAGAGAGAGAGAGAGAGAGAGAGAGAGAGAGAGAGAGAGAGAGAGAGAGAGAGAGAGAGAGAGAGATGGAGATTTGATTTCGGATGCCAAACACCTCCATCCCGGCCTCCTTTTATAGCCCTCATCGACCCCCAACTCCCGGTCAGGCAAATCGCTTCACATCCCCCTCCTCGGCGAAACGGTGGCCACTCCAACCGACGAGCCATTGAAGACGACGAGCGAAGCGTTTTCCGCGGTCGCGGAAATACCTGTTCGCGAGGCTGACGATGTGTCATTTTCCGCGGTTGCGGAAATTCTTCCGCGGTCGCGGAAAAGGCCAATTCGCGTCCTTTTGCCCGGGAAACAATTGAACACGTGATAAAATCTCGAAATAATTTATATTTGTACCCAAACAAATATTTTAAGCCTCGAAAGTACATCGAATGTATATTATAATGCTCATGGAATTATTACAGAGATAATACGCGTTACAGAAATTCCGAACTTCGCCAAATGCGATATGATTACAGAACGAGGTTTGGGAAAAATTACCCAAATACCCTTACTAAAAATGAGGGGTATTACAACATTGGTAACTGATTGTGTTCCTCTGTTCTCCTCTATTGATTTTGGTAAGAAAACCTTTAGATTATCTCTTGTACGTGCTCTTGAACATCCAACATAGAGTTGGTCGTGCGCAAAGCAAGGTTGTTGTAAAAATACGCAGACATGTTACAATGTTTGTCCTTGTGATTTATTGATGGTCATTGCAAAGCAGAGTTTTATAGGAAACTGTTTTCTCTGAAACTGAAAAGGGTATTTAGTTGATGATGCTGGCATAAGAGTAATTCTTGGAAGTAGTACCTGCTCTCCTTTGTAATAACCAGTAGAGATCTCACATTGTATCAGGTTTTTGTGAAACTCTTTGCAAATCAATCTAGTATCGTTGCAAAGTCCAATAGGTGGATCTAGATTTTGCAGTAGTATAACCAGTGATGTGATCCCACCTCCCATGACGGCCACAGACGAGGAGCAAGCCATGAGCCTTCGCTCAGAGGGCACAGTGACAAGGTCCAGGTCCAAGGCCATCGCCGACGTTGTGCACTCACTAGTCGCTCGCGTCATCGCTGGCCAAGGCAGCCCGGAGACCGAACCCAGACTCGTCGTCCTTGCCACCATCGGCATCGGAGTACCGAGCCCATCGCATCCAGCACCGGGTGCACCCACTGTCGAGCCAGTCGACACATCATTGTCGTCGCTCACAGTGTATGCGTCCATTGCCTTGCCGCCACTGGGTTGATTGTTTAAAGGTTTATTTGCCATGTGTTTTGGCATTATTTTGAGACATTTCTATCTTTAGTATTTTGCTTGATTTAGACACTTTCCATTTATAGTCATTTCTATTTTTAGGGTGTGTGCCTATTGCATGTTGCATGGGCTAGCCCGCTAGGCTCGACTCGGCCCATCCGAGTTCTCGCCTTTAGTATTTAAGTCAAACTTTGTCTATGTTATTTCTTTACATTCAATTTAATCAAAGCTTAAGTCGAGTCAAATCTCCTTCCTTTGATCGGACGTCAACCTATCTATCTTCGCATCCCCTTCACCCGCCGCCGACGCTACGACACCGCTTGGATTCATTCAAGCCAAGTCTTCATTCGCATCTCCCTTCACCCCGCTGCCGACGCTACGGTCAAAGACTTGTCTTTTCAAGTCATCTATCCCCAAACCATCACACCATCACTTCCCAAAACCATCCATTCAATCGCTTCCTCCATCGCAACACCATCGCATCATAATTGCTTCTCATCGCACCCATAATCGGACCCACTCCATCGTTGTCGCCGTCGCTAGCCTTCGCTTGTGACACTCATCCTCGTCATCGCTATCGCCGCCGCCACCGATCCCAGGCATCAACCCAGTCGATCGCTCTCCACACCCATCGCACTCGCCATCGACTTCACCATCGCCGTCGTCTTTGATGTCGTGACACTCCTCGTGACACTCACCGCCGGGTTCGCCATCGGCCACCACCGTGTCCGATAACCTCTAAAGTTAATGTTCACCTTCGCCACCAATCTTGTCAACCTTTCATGCAATACAACAAGGGTTTACACCCAAGGGTTCCACGACATGCTTGACAAGGAAAGGTTGTGACTTCTCGCCCAAGACTATATCCAAGGTGCCACCTTTGACAAGTGTGCTCGTCATCGGAGGCAAGAACACATCAACCAGACATCCTTTCTTTAGTACTAATCTATGTGGACTCATTCCAGAAGGACATAAAGTGTTTATAAACTCGTTTGGATAAAGATTGCAATTATCATCTATAACAATATCAATACATGTATATGTTTTATGTAGTTGCTACTCCAGGGAACCTTTCTATTAACGCCTGATTTATATTGTCTACACCTTCATTAGTTGGCGTTAAAATTGCCCTCTCAATGAATATTTCCTTTTGTATATGTATGTCGTTCATTTCAGGAAAGATTGTACTTATCAATAGGTCAGTACAATTTTCTTCAATGTTATAGCAAGTCACAATATCAGAGAGTAACTGAATGACAGAATTCTCATGTGTTTGGTAGCATCCGTTTCCTAAACGTATGAGAAATTGTGCAAACTGTAGATCTTGTTTTGCCCTTATATTTTCAGTTAGCCTAAACTTGATTAGTTGTGGCCATAGGTAAGAGCTGACTAAGCTCACATGTATTGCTTCATATTGTCATTTGTGAGGTAGAACATGAAGTACTTGTCTAAAATCTTCTCCAAATACAATAACCTTACTGCCAAATAGGTTTTTTTGTCACATATATCCTGCAAAAGCATATTAAGTGACTCAATTTCCTCTTTCTTTGACATACATGCCTCATCCCAAATCAATAGTGATGTCGCCCTGAGTAGACATGCTAAGCTGCTTTGTTTGGAAACATTGCATGTATAGGACCCATTACTATCAATAAGAATTTTGAATCTTGAATGTGTTGTTCTTCCAGTGGGAATATTTGAAGCAACGATTCCTGATGTTGTTGTTGGTATTACAATTTTTCCAAGTGATCTAATCTTAGCATATAGTGAGCAGTAGGGAAATGTTTTTCTGTTCCGCCTGGGTCATCGATAAAAAAAAGCTCCGATAGTATTTGATGTAACATGTTGCATTATGCAATCGTATGCCTCACGCTGCCGTGTGTTAAGGAGTTCATGTGCTAACACATAAGATGTAGGAATCAGAGCATTTATTGCATCACTAATATCTCTCGTTATTCTTGATGTGAACGCATCAGTAAAATTCAGCACTTGCAAATTATAATGGCGCAAAACTCTTTCCCATGCCTTCCAAGTATCACTAGTAGAAAAAAGGGCTTTGGCTACGGTAACATTTACTACGGTTCCGCGTTATTTCGTGGTAATCTTACATCATTAGAGTTTTACATCATTGAAGTTTTTACCACGGTTAAACAAACAACCGAGGTAAAAGTTACGGTTATATTACCACGGTCGCGTGTTATTTCGTTGTAATTTTACATCATTAGAGTTTTTACCACGGTTGTACATCAACCGTGGTAATTATTTCATACATTTACCACGGTTATGTCAACAACTGTGGTAATATTATAACTCATTTACCACGGTTCAGTCACAACCGTGGTAATATTGTAACTCATTTACCACGGTTGTCGCGGTCTTCAGTTTTACTTTTAGGTTTTGCTCGAGCGATTAATTCGATCACTTGCATAGTTGCTCACCGGCCGCCGAGACCTTGTCATTCCATCCACCGAGACTCTCGCCGCTCCGCCCTCCTTCGTCGTTGCCACCGGCCGCTGAGACCTTGCCATTTCATCTCTCACCTCTTGTTGTCGACAGTCTTCTTTTAATCGGCCGTGATTTGTTACAGAAAATCTGTAACTGAGATTCACAGTAGAATGATTGAATGAATGAAGAACAAGATAGGATAGAAAGGAAATTGATGTTCACTAAAACAACAATTACCAACTCAATTCGCGGGATCTTGAGAGAATTGAAAGAGAACCGGGCAAGATTGAGAAGAGTTTCATTAGAGAGAATGAGAGAGATTACAATTGCAAATTTCTGAATGAATCCCCGAATCTGTTCAACAGACTATTTAAAGCCTAACAGAATTCTCAACTATTAATTGACACGTGTCAGTTATCACTAAAATTTTGTTACATTGTTTTTCCTGTAACAAATCCTCCCGCCCCAAAGCAACCTTGTCCTCAAGGTTGAAACTGAGGATATTTTCGGAGCAAATCATAGTAAAATTCCCAAGTTGCCTCTTCTAAAGGCTGATTGCACCACTTCACAAGTACCTGGGTTGCTGTTTTACCCTGGCGATTCACCATCTTCCGTTCCAAAATCCTCTCTGGTTCTTTGGTAAGCACATCAGGAACAATAGAAGGTAATTGATGTGATACATGTGTTGTGCCCACAAGCTGTTTTAACTGAGATACATGGAAAACCGGATGTATTTGAGAAGTAGGGGGTAATTCTAGCTTATAAGCCACTTTGCCACACTTATCAAGAATCTTGTATGGCCCAAAATACTTTGGTGATAATTTCTGATTTGATCTCAACACCACAGAATGCTGTCTGTAAGGCTGTAACTTGACAAACACCATTTCATCAATATCAAAACTTATGTCCGTCCTGTGCTGGTTAGCTATTTGTTCCATACGATGTTGAGCTCTCATTAGGTGGAATTTGAGAATGCTGATCATATTCTCCCTCTCTTGGAGACACTTTGATACTACATCAACTTTGGATTCTCCCGGGAGATAAGGTAAGTGTTGAGGGGGTGCTTGACCATAGACTACTTCATAAGGTGTTAGCTGAGTTGCATAATGGAATGTTGTGTTGTACCAAAATTCGGCCAAGGGAATCCATTTACTCCATAGGTGAGGGCGATCAATGTACATGCATCGAAGATATGTTTCAAGGCACTTATTCACTATCTCAGTTTGTCCATCAGTCTGGGGATGGTAAGCACTTGAGAGATTAAGTGAAACCCCTTGTAGTGTGAAGAGTTCCTTCCAGAATTCACTAAGGAACACAACATCTCTATCACTTATGATAGATTTAGGAAAACCGTGAAGTTTAAAAACTTGATCAAGGTAAACTTGTGCCACAGATGCTGCAGAATATGGGTGTGCCAATGCCATAAAGTGAGCAGCTTTGCTCAGTCTATCCACCACCACAAAAGTCACTGATTTCCCAAATGAGAGAGGTAAGCCATCAATAAAATCCATAGAAATGTCTGTCCAAACTGACTCGGGAATTGGTAATGACTGAAGTAAGCCTGGATAAGGAGCATGATCATACTTACACTGCTGGCAGACCAAGCATCCTCTAATATATTGTTGAATGTCCTTAGACATGCCCTTCCAATAAAAAAGGCTTTTGACCCTTTGATGAGTTGCATCTCTTCCCGAATGCCCCTAGTTCCTGAACAATGCATCCACTCTAGAATAGCATTTCGTAGAGATAAGTCATTAGGAACCACAAGCTTACTCTTCCTCCTTAGCAAATCCCTGGACCAAGAAAAATGCTTCTTAGCACTTGGATTAACTTTCAGCTGTGTGATGATATCTAGCAATTGACTGTCTGACTGATATCCATCCTGGATTTTCCTGAGCAAATCAGATTCAACTACAGATAAGGCCATGTGGAGTATCTCAGAACCTTCCATCCTAGAAAGAGCATCAGCAGCCAAATTCGCCTTCCCTTGCCTATATTGAATTTCATAGTCAAATTCTAACAGTTTTGGTAACCATTGTTGTTGTATAGGTGTGTTCAACCGTTGCTCAAGCAAATACTTCAGACTTTTCTGATCAGTTTTGATAATAAAATGGCCATTAAGCAAATAATGGCGCCATTTCTGCACTGCAAATACAACTGCCAATAACTCTTTCTCATAGATAGAAAGATGTACCTGTCTGCCTTTTAAGTGTCTACTGATGTATGCCACTGGATGTCCTTCTTGCATCAACACAGCACCAATTCCATGTCCACTAGCATCTGTCTCCACAACAAAACCTTTATCAAACACAGGAAGAGCCAACACTGGAGCTTCACACAAGGCTGTCTTGAGTGTGCAAAAGGCAGATTCAGCTTCAGAGGACCATTCAAATGCATCCGTCTTAGTTAGAAGAGTTAAGGGCCTGGCAATTGTGCCAAAGTTCCTTACAAACCTTCTGTAGTATCCAGCTAAACCCAAGAATCCTCTAAGTTGTTTCAAGTTCTTAGGGGTTGGCCAGTCTGCCACTGCCTTGAGTTTCTGAGGGTCGGTAGACACACCATCAGCTGAAATGTAATGTCCCAAATATTCTACCTTATCAGTTACAAATGCACACTTGCTCATCTTGCCAAAAAGTTGATTGCTCCTCATCAATTCAAACACAGCTCTCAAGTGATGCACATGGTCCCTCTCATTGGAACTATACACTAGTATATCATCAAAGAATATAAGCACAGACTTCCTCAAGAAAGCTTTGAAAACTGAATTCATTAAGCTCTGAAATGCTGCAGGAGCAATAGCTAGCCCGAAGGGCATCACTAAATATTCATAGTGGCCACTATGTGTCTTGAAGGTTGTTTTATGTACATCATTAGGATCCATCCTTACTTGATGGTACCCTGCCCTTAGATCAATTTTTGAATAGATCTTAGAACCACCCAGCTCATCCATTAAGTCTTCGATTAAAGGAATGGGAAACCTGTCTTTAATGGTTGACCCATTCAAGCCCCTATAGTCCACACAAAGCCTCCAAGTGCCATCCTTTTTCTTCACCAATACCACAGGCGATGCATATGAGCTTGAGCTAGGTTGAATAGTCCCACTTTGAAGCATATCTTGGACTATTTTGCCAATCTCATTTTTTTGCTACACAGCATATCTATAGGGTCTCAGGTTGACTGGATTAGAACCCTCTATAATGGGAATTATGTGATCATGATCCTTCCTGAAAGGTGGTAATTGAGTAGGTTCTACAAATATATCATTGAACTCCTTTAGAAGGTTATCAATGACAGGATAAACTGTGCCTTGCTTTCCTGTAGCTTCCATAGAACACAATGACAACTGTGGTACACTTGCTATATCTTGTATACATAACATAGCTAATTGCCCCTGAT
Organism: Rheum nobile; assembly: GCA_027886185.1. Taxonomy (NCBI): domain Eukaryota; kingdom Viridiplantae; phylum Streptophyta; class Magnoliopsida; order Caryophyllales; family Polygonaceae; genus Rheum; species Rheum nobile. The sequence goes on from WOAB01000054.1 coordinate 38,099, forward strand.
TTTCTCTGAATTTATTGAGTTGCTTAGCCTTCATCTCCCTAACTGAACCCTGAGTTATCCCATGCAGTACAACTTCCTATTACCCACTCGAAACTTCATGACCAAATTCCTGAAATCCCATTTCACTGGCCCTAATGTTTCTAACCACTGAATCCCAAGCACCATATCACAACTGTAACATCCCAGACCAAGCTACCCCAGCCACCAAGCCGCCCAGCCACCCAACGGTGCCGGCGCCGATACTGGTGTCGCCTGCTGCGCAATTGGTGATACAAGTGGTAAGGCATTGCCCTTGTATCTAAAGGTCCCGAGTTCGATCCCCGTGGGCAACAACCTACCCATTTAAATGGGGGAAGGGTTGGGTGTGTGGGCTGTATGCCCTTGGACAACCAGGCGGCACCAGTACCGGCGTCGGCACCGTTGGGTGGTTGGGCGGCTTGGTGGCTAGGGTAGCTTGGTCTGGGATGTTACAAAAAAGTACACTTTTTATGTGAGTGCTCAAGCCACAGGCCTAGCCCAACATGAGACACTCCATGAGCCGCAGCCCATATACCCCAACCCATCCTTGGGGGCTACTCCAAATTAAATGGAAGCCATTAGCCAAGAGGTTGTTGGTGATACCCCGTAATTTTGTAAGGCTATTTTGGGAATTATGGATTTTTCCCGAACGTCCGTTTGGTACGTCGGATTTAATTCTGAAGGTTTGAGACATTCTGTAATGTGCTTTGTATCTGTAATATTTTTCTCAATGAAGAATTATACAGTCGAGATGTTTTGGAAGTTCGTACTCGTTCGTGTATGACTTTTGTTAACGCGGGTTAAGATTGGTACAAGTTTATTGCCCAAGAGTTGTTATCTAATGGGCAATAGTACAAGATTCTTTATCCAAAGGTTATTGTCCAAGAGCTATTATCCATGAGGCAAAAGTACAAGTTGGTTAACCAAGGGTTATTACCCAAGCTCCCTTCCAACCATAATTTTGCCTATAAATAGAGAGCATTGGGTGAGAGTGAAAGGGGCTGAAAAACGCGGAAGCGCTGTCAAGCTCTCGTCTCTCAAAAATGCTCTCTCTCGGGAAGGCTCTAGTGGATCATCGGAGCTCGTTTAGTGTCGTTTCCGGTGGCCAAGAGGAGCATTGGAGGCTCTCGGACGCCTAGAAGCCAAGCAAGGCGAAAGACGAGCCAAACCGATCCCCGATGGCGACCGCCACCGGGGAGACGGCGACCGCCGCCGGGGAGACGGCGACCGCCGCCGGGGAGACGGCGACCGCCGCCGGGGAGACGGCGACCGCCGTCGGGGAGACGGCGCCCACCGCCAGGGAGACGGCACCCGCCGCCAGGGAGACGGCGCCCGCCGCCAGGAACGGCGCCCGCCGTGGATGAGCGGCGCCCGCCGTGGAGGAGCGGTGCCCGCCGTGGAGGAGCGGCGCCCGCCGTGCTTGAGGCGGCGCCCGCCGCATTTAAGGCGGCGCCCGCTGGGATTTGTGCGGCGCCCGCCGGCGAGTGTTGGTGGCCGTGGTTGTTGGTGTTGGCTTCCGTAGCCTTCGTTCGGGTTTCGTTTCCTTCGATTCCTTTCGTTCTTTCATAGATCGGTATTGTTGTTTGTCGAATCTAACTTAGGGTTTCTTTATGGGTCGATCCGAAGGTACCGGAGTTGGCGGATTCGTCTCTGTGTCGAGCCCGGAATCCCGTCGTTAGACTTCGTTCAATCTCTGCGGACTCAGGCAAGTGGCGGTTCGCTCTTGCTCATCGTTCCATATTTACATTAATTATCAGTTGTTTATCTGAGTAATTAATTTGGAATGATTACTGTGTTTGTCTGGAATTGGTTTTATAAACTGTTTTGGAAAATCATATAATAGGTTGTATATCTGTTAGAACGACGCTATTATCTGTGATCGCCTTCCGGGCATTTATGTGGATTTATCTTGTACTGTGGGTGTGTTGTAACTGTTAGTTAGAACGAGTATTTGTAGGAACGCCTGGATCCTGAGAGTTCCATGCGCGTTCCTTTATAACTGTAAGGGCGATGAAGACCCAACGATAGTTGAAGTTTGAATTCTGTGAGGTTCATTCTTTTAAAGGGCGAGCAAGACCCAGCGATAGTGGTGGTTTGGACTCTGAGAAGTTCATTCCTTAGATATGTGTTCTGTGTAACAGGGCATGTATAATTAAAAGCTTACAACGTGTTAATCATTTTGGAATTAAATAAGATAAGGTGCCCGAGAGCACTTAATTAATAAATCTTCGGCGAGTAGTGCAGCTAAGTAAATAGTGCAGCTAGGAAAGCTCGTCTCGACTTTTGATCAGAGTACGTTCTCTTTCCAATATGGATTCGCTGTAAGCGATGAGGTTGGTCGTGAACCGAAACATCTTAGTCAGTTTTTAAATCATTATATGATCTAGACTTTGATCATAGTACGTTCTCTTTCCGATCTGGATTCACTGTAAGCGATGAGGTTGGTTGTGAGCCGAAGCATCTCAGTCGGCTTTTAAATCGCTGTTGTTTGATTCTGTAAACATTCCAGATTTGTCATATTTCCTTAAAGACTCATTTCCGTTGGAGTCTTCTTTTGGGTCGATTTCTGTGAAGATTAAGTCTTTCAGAATCTTCTCTTGTGCATACCTCTTATTGTTATTCTGTGAAAGTGTCGGGTTATGTATCGTCCCTTCGGTTATTATTCGAGGGACAATGATAGTAAACGGTTACGATCACTCGAACCATTCTGCTTTTTACTCTTGCTAGTCTATTCAAGTAGACTAACCCACGAACATTGTTCTCCGCATGTGGGCTGGTGTCATCCGTTCGATTCGGCACATCAGATAGAGCGAAGATATGAGGAGACTAGATTGACTATGAAGACGACGGTTATTTTGGATGTTTTAATAAATTTCTTTTAATCAGGTTGAGATCCTTGGGCGGGTGATCATTACGATCACAACCCTTTTTGTAATATCTTTGTTTAAGACTTCCGTTGTACTTTGTTTAAACTCTGTATTTGTCCTATTCGGGATTGGGATGTAATCCTGTAACTCATGTTTCATTTGATTGATGTTTTGATTTGAATACTTTGATCATTATGTATCAATTGTATTCCATGAATTGTATTTAAACCGGTAAAGCCTTGGGTGATCTCGGTAAGGAACACTGGGGTCACTGACGGTAATACCTTTCCAAATGGGTTAAGATTTGGGGGTGTTACAACAACAGCCCAGGGGAATCACCATCAACTCAGCCTGGAATGGTATACTCTGAAAACTCCATTCAAATCTGTCAATCTTGGCACTTACATTCAGAGTGCTCCCATCATCCACTGCAACCTTAGTTAACCCCGCAGAGGACATCTTACAACCTAACCTTTCAGCAACATTTTTATCTATGAAATTATGTGTGCTCCCTGAATCGATTAGGATAAACAAGGATTTCTTACCATGAATACCTTTAACCCTCATGGTTCTGTAATCGGAAACTCCAGCTATAGCATTCACTCATATCTCAACTCTGTCTTCATCACTGTCTAGCATACTTGCATCTGTACTCTCTTGCTCATCGTCTCCCTCCATTTCCATCATATACAGTTGTGTCTTCTTGTGCTTTAAGTAATGGCCTGGAGTATATTTTTCATCGCAAAAATAACAAAGGCCTTTGGCCCTTCTCTCATTCATTTCTTCATTTGTCAAAAATTTTCTAAGACCACTGGATTCTTCTTGCCCTTTCTGGATCACAGATGGCTTAGGAAATAAGGATGGTTTTGGTTGCTCAGAATTCTCCTTCTTGAAGGGAAAGATTTCCTTGTATTGATTTGCATTCCCTACACTTCTTCCTCCTACAAATCCACCGCCGTAATTCCTTCTAGGATGTGCAGTTTCATATAATTTTCCCAACATCAAACATTGCCTTATAGATTGAGGCTGAAACATTCTAATATGCATCTGAGTATCACTTCTTAACCCAGCTAGATATGCACTGACCAAATAATCCTCAGGTAAGCTAACCCTTGTCCGAATCTGCTCAAATTTATTGTGATACTCCTGAATTCCCTCAGTTTCCTGCAAGTTCTTAAGTTCAGCTATCGAATCATCCAAAATATCTCCAAACCTTTCTAACAGCAAAGCTCTGTATCCCTTCCAATCAAGATTCAGACCATTCCCCAATTCTGATTGCATAACCGATTGATGCCAAGTCGCCACTTGCTCATCAAAGTGAATAGAAGCTAAGCTAACTTTTAAATTCTCAGGAGTATGATCGATTGAAAAAAATTATTCAATTTTGAACAACCACTCCTTAACCTTGTCACCATTGAATCTAGGAAAATCAATCTTGGCCAAATGAGTGAGACCAGAATAGCCTCCAGTAAAGTTACCTGACCTATTGCGCTGAATATCTTGAACTTGCATTGGATTCGCTGAATTTCCTCCAAGATTCTGTACCGCCGGCGACGGAATCTGAGTTCCTTCGCTGTTCACGGTCCCTCCTGCGTTGCTGGTGAGCATACGGATTGCTTCAAACACCTCTGCTATGCTGGGTTTCAGCTTATCGTCGATCTCTGCAATTCGATCGGTGATCACTGTATTGAATTTCTCCGATAAGGTTTCTTCTACTTCTCGTACTGTTGTCTCCTTCAACTGCGCCTGAGCACGCGTTTCCGCCATGGCTAGGTTCCAAGAAGAACGGCTCTGATACCTTTGTTACAGCAAATCTGTAACTGAGATTCACAGTAGAATGATTGAATGAATGAAGAACAAGATAGGATAGAAAGGAAATTGATGTTCACTAAAACAACAATTACCAACTCAATTCGCGGGATCTCTAGAGAATTGAAAGAGAACCGGGCAAGATTGAGAAGAGTTTCATTAGAGAGAATGAGAGAGATTACAATTGCAAATTTCTGAATGAATCCCCGAATCTGTTCAACAGACTATTTAAAGCATAACAGAATTCTCAACTATTAATTGACACGTGTCAGTTATCACTAAAATTTTGTTACATTGTTTTTCCTGTAACATGATTTTGCTGGTAATTCATGTTCCGTGCTTAATTTGTTTTGGTTAATTCTTTCGCGGTTTGGTTGTTTTCTGTATCATAAAGCTGTTTAATAAGTGGATTTTTTAGAATTTTGTGCTGGCATTTGAATCCTTTGCTTCTGTGTTCTACATATTGATTGTAACGATCTGTATTTGAGATGGCGAAAGACATGAAGATATTGGTTTTGGTGAATTGTCATATTTATGATTTAATAATTTATATTGGAAACTATGGCGCTATTCAGCTTCAGTTTTGTATCTTAGGTGCTAAGCTTGGAGTTATTTTAAAACTTATAATCTCGAACTGAATTTTTTCCTACTATCATGTATTTTAACTTGCTAGGTTGTCACAGTAAATCGTGTTTTTAATTTATCAGGATAACACTCTTTGATTTGTTTTATTTTGGCTTAAGTTTATTTGCAATTGTAAAAAATTGTGCATCACATCATTTATGTTGCATCCTTAACTTTGATTTCGTATGTTAGTCTATGAATCCAATTCACTAAGGGGCCTCAAAAGCCATTTCTAATTAAGTATTTGGTTACATTTTCGGTGGAAGCTTTGTAGATCAGCTTACGTTTTCTTACTGCTGGCTTTTTGTGTGAAGGTTCTGAAGTTATTTCTTGGGAGCAATCTTTCCTTGAAGAAGCTGCAATATTGTTCATCGGGGAAGTTTAGCTTTCTAAGTGAATTTCATTCGCCTAAGCAATGCCCTTATTGAGGATTTTCTCCCTGCTGTTGACATATTACAGACTTGGGCAAAAGCAGCGGGAGAATTGGTTAGTGAAGCCCGGAATGAGAGTGCATTTAGCCCTGAGCAAATGCAGGATTTGAGCCCGCCTCTCTCGGTTTAGCCACTCCGATCGATCCATTCAGTTTTTTTTAACCCGCCTCCATCTGTTTCCCAGAACCTCAGAGAGGCTAGAGCTGGGAAGATGACTGAGTTGCTATTAATGAGTCTGAAACTCGAATGCGGTTATCATGCTCTTACCATCTATTTGAAATTTTTTATATCTTCTTGTTGTTGGAGAGTTTTAGGAAGAGAAGAAAAATGTAGGGACTAGGGAGATTGATTAGAGCTCAACCATTTGATCACAGTGATGGGTTTTTCTACACTGTTCTGCTTGAGCACTTAATAATAAATCATGTCATATATGTTATTCTGCATCTTTGATGATTCTTGTGTGCACTATTTATGTAAGACTGATTCCTGGTGCTTTGTATGATGCAGGATGGTATCATCCTTAAGCTTAACTCAATCGACCAAGTGACATGGATAAATTTCTACTTTCTGCTTGCTTGTGCAAATGCCTTGGAAGGAATACTTACTTGATTGGCAAAGTGTTCAGGTATGAATTTAGTTTATTGGATTCATTTACGGAATATGAAACGTTCTCAGAGTTGAGAAGAGAGGAAAAGCTTTCTTATTTCTGTCTGCCCTTGAGTGCTAGCAACAGGTGCATATATACAGAGTTACATGAACTGTCGGGAAGACTAACAAGCACACAGTAAATAGAACAAATAAATATGAGCAGTCCAAGAGACTAGATGTTATAGCCTAACACCCCCTCTCAAGTTGGAGCATGGAGATCACACATGCCCAATTTGCAAAGGAAGTCCTTGAACGATGCACCTCCCAAAGCTTTGGTAAAAATATCAGCAAGTTGGGTAGAAGTTGGGTAGAAGTGGAAACATAGGCGGGTCGAATGGTACCGTTGCATATCTCATCACGAACAAAGTGGCAATCGACCTCGATGTGTTTTGTCCGCTCGTGGAAAATCGGGTTCTTAGCAATATGTAGTGCAGATTGACTATCACAAGATAGATGGATGGGCTGAGAATGAAAGATACGAAAGTCACAGAGCAACCCTTTCAACCATTTGAGCTCACAAGTGATAGTAGCCATCGAACGATACTCGGCCTCAGCCGAAGAACGAGAAACAGTAGGTTGTTTCTTTGTTTTCCACAAAATCGGTGAAGCACCCAGAAAAATGATCCCCAGACAGCGAGCGGCGAGTCAAAGGACAACTAGCCCAATCAGAGTCACACCATCCATGTAATTGGAGAGTACTGGAAGCCCGTAACAAGATGCCCTGACCGGGATGGCGTTTGATGTACCGAACCACTCGAAGAGCCGCCTGCCAGTGATCAGTGGTGGGTTTTTGCATGAATTGGGACAAGACATGTACAGAGTAGGCGAGATCTGGACAAGAGAAACACAAGTAAATCAGGCGGCCAACCAAGCGACGGTACTTCTCAGGATCAACAAGCAAAGGTGCGGTAGACAGGGCAAGTTTGTGTTTAGTGTCCATGGGAAAATCAGTTGGTCGTGCCCCAAGCAACCCAACATCAGAAATAATGTCAAGAGCATACTTTCTCTGGCATAAATAAATACCTTCAGAAGAGCGAGCAATTTCAACACCGAGAAAATATTTAAGGGGGCCTAAATCTTTCATGTGAAAGCAAGTGCCCAAATAAGTCTTCACGCGAGAAATCTCAGTCGTTGCGTTTCCGGAGATTATCAAATCGTCGACATAGACTAACACATGAATTTGCACAGCACCATCAATCAGGGAGAAAAGAGAATAATCATAATAGGACTGCTTAAACCCATACTTCCGAAGAGCGGAAGATAGCTTAGAAAACCAGCACCTAGGAGCTTGGCGAAGTCCGTACAAAGATTTCCGCAACCGACACACAAGATCAGATTGTTCGGTGCGAAAACCAGGTGGAAATTTCATGTAAACATCTTCAGTAAGATCACCGTGAAGGAACGCGTTGTGGACGTCCATTTGATGAAGTTCCCATTTTTGAATAGCAGCCACCGCAAGAAATGTACGGACATTCACCATTTTAGCAACCGGAGCAAAAGTTTCTGAGTAGTCAACCCCTGCGACCTGATGGTTGCCAAGAATCACCAAACGAGCTTTATACCTCTCGATCGAACCATCAGACTGAAATTTGATGCGATACACCCATTTACAACTGAGAGCTTTCTTGCCTGGGGGTAAGGAGGAGAGCACCCAAGTCTCATTATCCTCCAAAGCTTGAATCTCAAGGCGCATAGCCTCGCGCCACTGAGCATCCTTGACATCTTCAGCAAAGGAGGTAGGTTCACGGTGAGCAGAGATGGATGCGAGAAAGCTGCGATGCTGACAAGTAAATTGATCAGATGACAAAAAATGTGTCAAAGGATAAGGAGTACCAGAAGAATCAGATGGAGGAGCAAGTAAGGGACTTGTAAGGTGGATTGTGTGTGTCACAAAGTCTCGCAAACGAACCGAAGGTTGTCTGATCCGATGACCACGCCCCAGGGCCTCAATATCGGCACTAGGAGGAGAAGATGTGGGTGCCCTGTCAATCTCACCCGAAACTATGGGAATAGCTGAAGACGGTGAATTTGGTGCCTCAACTGTACTATCATTCAGATTGTCATCATCACATGCTAGAGGAATGGGAGAGCTAGAAACTTGAGGTGTTACTGATGTGGTCCTCTCACGAGCAAATGGGAATTCAGTCTCAAAAAATTGCACATCGCGGGATACAAAGAAAATATGGGTTTCCAAGTCATAGAGCCTCCAACCCTTCTGGCCAGAGGGGTAGCCAACAAAGACACAACGACGACCTCGACTTGCAAACTTATCACCTCCACGAGCCAAATTATGGGCATAACACAAGGACCCAAATACTCGAAGATGTGTATAACCAGGTCAGACTCCATACAACATCTCAAAAGGGCTCCGACCATCCAAAACAGGAGAAGGAAGTCTATTAATGAGATACCATGTTGTCAAGACGCATTCTCCCCAAAAGGAGATTGGCAATTGACCCTGAAAACGTAAAGCTCGGGCCATATTCAGTATATGATGGTGTTTATGCTCTGCCCGCCCGTTTTGCTGGGGTGTACCGGGACAAGATGTCTGAAACAAGATGCCTTGCTCTTGAAAATATGTCCGCATACATGTGAATTTGGTGCCATTATCACTGCGGAAAGTTTTGATTTTAGCTCTAAACTGTCGCTCTACCAGAGCAAAGAAGTTCAACAAATGTCTCATTACCTCTTTCTTATCAATAAGAAGAAACAACCAAATAGCCCGCGTAAAGTCATCAACAACAGTTAAAAAATAATGAACTCCACAGGAAGAGGCTTCTCAATAGGGCCCCCACAAATCACAGTGAATCAAATCAAATGTAGCAGATGCTTTATAACTACTCAAAGGAAAGCGTTCTCGAGTTTGTTTAGCGCGTTGACAAATATCACATGCTTTATTTAACGAGTTATCACTCGTAGAAATACCATCCTTGGATACTAATTTTAGAATTTCAAAAGAGGGGTGTCCTAGTCGCTCGTGCCACAAACACGATGTTTCAGTACCACCTGCTCGTAATGCCTTCACCTGTGACACCGCCAAGTAATAATAAAGCCCTCCACGTCGCTTACCCGCACCAATCAGCATCTTCGTAGTGCGGTCCTGGAATACACAAAGGTTTTCAGTAAATTGGACATAACACTTGCTTTCATCAATCAACTGAGTCACAGAAATTAATTCACACGTCAGACTAGGCACAAACAACACATTCTCAAGGATCAAATTGTCGTCTAGAGCCACTTTCCCTGCCATAGTTGCTTTAGCATGACCACCATCAGGCATACCAACCAAACAACCTGGTATTTCTTCCAGAGTATGAAATCGATTCATGTGACCTGTCATATGATTAGTGGCCCCAGTATCTATAATCCAGGAAGAGTTAGTTCTCTTACCAGTCATTTTGTCGACGCTCGAGTTCTTTTGATTGTTTAAGAGATCAACTAACACTTGTATTTGGTCATGAGCAAGACCCGGAATGCTTCGGGCTTCAGTTTCCAGATTCATAACAGCCCCTGAACTTGAGCTTGACCCTTGCACAGCATTGGCCCGAGCACCAACTCCTTTCCTGTGACCCAATCCTCCTCGATCCTGTTCAGCTTGACCGTGACCTGCACTTGCAGACCGACCTTCGCCCCGAGGTCGATCTCCCCACCACTCTGGGTACCCAATAAGACGAAAGCATCCAGAGGCTTCATGCCCACACTGAGAGCAGTGAGAACATGTCATATTTCGATTCCGATTCTCGCGGTTGTCGCCTCGTCCCCTTGGTTTATGCCCCATTTGTGCTGCAAGTGCCAATGTATCTGGCTTCTCTTCCTTGTTCAGGCTGATCGATCTGACACGCTCCTCCTGGATCAGTGTGGAGTATACTTTGTTCAAAGAAGGGATCGGGTCCATTGCAAGCAGTGTGGAGCACACAGTCCCGTAGATACTATCATCCAACCCCATCAAGAGTTAATGTACCTTCTCTTCATCACGTCGACGCTCAATTTTAGCACCTAAATCACAGGTACAATTCCCACAAGTGCAGGAGGGCGTAGGATCATAATTTGCGAGTGCATCCCATAGGATCTTTAGTTTTCCGTAATAGGTCACAATTGGGATCCCTCATTGTTTTGTTTCAGCCAGCTCACTGCGCAGCTGTTGGATTATTGGCCCATTGATTGCTGAAAAACGTTCTTTAATCTCGTCCCACAGATCCTTTGCGTTTTCCATGAAAGAAATGGAGGTACGCAAGCTTGGCTCGATCGTGTTCAATATCCATGACACCAACATCGACTGTACGGTCCACCAATCATCAAGAACCGCCATTTGTTCATCTGGTTTCTGGATCATTCCATCAACGAACCCCCACTTCCGGCGAGCCCGAAGAGAGGTGCGCACAGCCCGTGCCCATTCTTCATAGTTTTCTCCCTTCAATTGCACCTGGGTAATGACATTGCCAGGATTGTCGTTGGAGTTCAAATCGTATGGTGAAGTTGTCTTCTTCCCTTCTGTATTGCCTTCTTTTGACATGATTTGGGGTTTTTGTTTGATTGCTTTTTGGTTGTGGCTAGGAGATACGTTCTGGCTCTGATACCATGAAACGTTCTCAGAGTTGAGCTTATTTATGTCTGCCCTTGAGTGCTAGCAACAGGTGCATATATACAGAGTTACATGAACTGTCGGGAAGACTAACAAGCACACAGTAAATAGAACAAATAAATATGAGCAGTCCAAGAGACTAGATGTTATAGCCTAACATAATAGTTTAGTTAATTAATGTGTTTCTATCTTTCTAATTGTTTTGCAGACAAGGTTCCAAGCGCAAACATCTGGTATTCCTTATCAGAGTCAATGTGGATCGGTTTGTTCTGGAGCAGGAATGATAAAACATATATCTAGATGATTCACATATAAAATTAATTGTTCATAAAGGTATAAGTTTTCCATGTTGCTAATTGTGTCTGTTTATCTTTTCTCTTGTAGATGATCCATGATCTTAAATCCTCTCAAATGTGGGACCATGCAATTCTAGAAGGTGAACCCAGCTGCGATCCGCAGTGTTCACGCTATGAAGGAACATTGGATGTCTTCTACAAAGCTTACGTCAGGTTGGTTTACCTGTGTAAATTTGAGATTTCAATGTTGTTTCATAAATTAACTAGTAACATGTTTTCTAATACATTCCTGCATGGAATATGTATCTTCGTTGTCTAACTGGTTTTGTTTGTTGATCAGTTGATGTTATCTTTATTTGTTGGTTGAAAATTAGTTGATGTTAGTAGAACAGAGCTAACTTGTTTTCACACTTAAAAATGTTCATGGGCTTTTTCAGCATCCTAACTCAAATATGCCGCCATCTTGATCGCTTGAGTGCTGCCAATGGAGCCACGTCCAAAGGCATACCAATTGTATTCTCGTTTCCTTGCTTCGTGTGGACATTGTCTAAACTTTGGTGGCTCCAATCTTTGTGGCTATCTATATATAAAAATACTAATTAGCTATATTTTGTTTCCTACAACACATAATATCCAGATGTTCTATTGCATATTAATTCGTTAGTATTTTTTTTTTGTTCTATTATCTCGGTTTCTCGACGCTTGTTGTTGTCACGGAAGGCATGTATGTCTTACCTCCAATTTAAAACTCTCGATGCTTTATTATGTCAAGGAAATTCACATGACTATAAAAGACAAATCTCGACCCTTTTTAGCGCAAAGATTTGTGTAAAAATGCAACTCTAAAAAAACTAGCCCGCGAGATTTCCCCAACAAAAAATGCCGCTATTGTCGTAAACATGTTTACCACGGTTGCAGATTTATCACGGTTGTTCACATTACCGCGGTTGGTCAGCCGTGGTAAATGTGTAATCGTGATAAATATGAAGCCGTGGTAAACATATTTACTACGATAGCGCATTTACCACGGTTGTCGCATTTACCTCGGTTGTTTGACCGTGGTAAAGTTGTAACCGTGGTAAAACTGCAACCATGGTAAACATGTTTACCACGGCCAAGTTTACCACGGTTCATAACCGTGGTAATCTTTGCCAAATAACCGTGGTAAAAAGTCTTTTTTCTACTAGTGTATTTCTCTACCTCAGTGGAAGTTAGATAAGCAATCTTAGCAGTTTCATTCTTATGATGATAAGAGAAGTCTTCTGAAAGGGGCGAGTAAAATTGAGTCCAAAGGGAAGGTGGGTTGACATTTTCGCGGAATATAAGTAAGGATGTGGCAAATAATCTGCATAAAGTACTTGGCATTTGTACATGTGATACCTCTGTCAAGCAAGATTCAGCATAATTATTTTGTTCTACAAGTACATGTTTCCCAGCGGCTTATTGGAAAGTATCATATTTAGTACCATTCATAGTAAGCAAATCATCAAATGATGTTGGTCCTCTTATATGTGTAAGGAGCAATCTCAAATAATACCTCTCTCATTCGGAAGGACTTACATATGTAAGTCTCCCGATTGATGGTAGCATCAATCATTTTCTTTTCCTCCATGCCTTTTTCCAACTTATCCCACACTAAATACTGTGGAAGTTCAGAGTACATGTAGTTTTGATCTTCCGACATCATATTGTTAGCTTTGAAAAAGGCCATTAAGATGGTAGTTTGACACGCGGCAAGTCGTTCAAAACATTTTCAAAGTTTTCATGTTCCCTGAAGGTAAAAAAGTGCATGTTTGAAAGATGTATTTGAAGCGGGATAACAGGTGGATGCATGTTGTACATATCAAACCCAAAAACGCGTCTGATTCTGGGGGAGTAATCCATCTAGTAGATTGACATGTCTTGATTTCATCTTCTATGGACATGTGACTTTTTCGATGTCAAAGCAAACTCGATCAAGTCCCTTATATACGTATTTGTAGATATATTTAACGGCTTTGATCGTGGAGCATATCTCAACATTGATATGGCAATCAAAGGCGGTTAGGAGATATGGATTGTAAGGAATAACCCACCTGTTATCTAAGGTTGAACCTCGAATAGAAACAGAATCCCCGTTGTCTGCTCTCTTATAGATAGGATAAGAATCATTGGTGCATGTTGTGAAGTTTGAATATTGTTTTGGGTAATCAAATCGACATTTCAACCGAGAACCTTTTTTCTTTCATGCATGGGGACTTCAAATTATTATTTCCACAAGGACCATGAATCATATGTTTAATTACATGTTTGCAAAGGTAAGGATTTTCAGTAGATGGATGCTTTGGACACACATATTTCTCAAATTCATCTGGACTTAAAATTTTATCAGGTGCAGCCAAAATAGTCAGCAGATGACAGTGGGGTAAACCTCGTTTTTGGAATTCGATGACATCAACTCTTGCAGCAACAAAGCCAAGGATTTTTCTTCTCAGTAACATGTGATTTTAGTTGCCCAATCTTTGAACAAAAAACGCGTGCCGGTAAATCATGCCGATCAACTGCCTTCTCCCATGGCTCAAGTTCCTTCTTTATTTCATGCCAATTAGGATTGCAAGTCATTGTTATAAATAAATCAGGCTTACCGAATTTTTGTACAAGAGACACGACATTTAGGTAACGACATTTCATATCCCTAGGACCACCTATGAATGAAGCGGGCAATATAACACGTCGACCAACTGTGCATGCATTTCTAGTATCGTCGTTAACACTATCAACAATTCCTTGATATAGCTCACTGCGGATAATGCTTTGATTCTTTCTTAGGAAATATAACCTAATGTTATCGATTTTCACGTACATGTCAACAATATACTGTAAAAAAAAATCTGCCCATTTTGATAATAAAGTTATTAGGACGTACCTGAAATCTGTAGGAATAATATTCTCTACATGACACTTCTTTCCCTTCCTTCGGTGGCTTCTTTGCAACACTTGAACAGACAAATATTAAAACGTGATTGGATATTTGAAGTATTACAATGGGATAACGTACATATGTATAAAAAATAATATGGAGTATAAATACCTTGAGCCTCACGACGTACATATCCTCAAGAGTCTGTATCAAGCAAGTCGATATTGGGAAAGGCATACTATCACAAGCAGCATGACTATTGTTAAAAACACGCTTGAGGCCCTGATGCCAACCACACTCTCCCTTACTAAATAGTAGCGGATATTGCAAAGGATCATAACAACCATAGTAGTGCATGATTCGATGCTCTTCGTTGGCCTTTCCGTATACTAAAATATGAGGGCTGTTAATAGTGTCGGATGATAACTCATCTACCACAATAGATGTGACTTCATCACATGTTGGAGCATTGTACACTCTCTGGTCTAGATTTGGACTTTTTGATATTTTGATTTTTGAACCCTCTGTTACATTAACTCATCTAAGTGATCGGAAAAATTGGGCGTACAGGTTAATATCCATTACGGACATAAGAAGTTCAATGATAGCGGGTTGTAAGTCATTGAAGTAGCTAGAACGTACAACGATTTCAGGAGCGCCGTCGTAGAAGTACATTTGTAGATATTTTGGGTTATTATCATGCGGTAAAAGATTTGGAATAAAATGGTAAAATTTTCCATGCAGGTGGAATGTGTAAATGTCTGATAGGTGTTATTTCATACACCTTTACTAGCAACTATTAGCATGATTTGGAGGAGTTTTGGAGGAGTTTTTAGGCTAAGTCTGTGATCCAGAAGTTGTGGAGAGAAGTGAAGATATCCCAGGATTTACAGCTTAGATGGAGATGGAGCTGCTGGAGCATACTTGGAAGACTACCAAACACTTGGTAGGATTGAAGAGCAGCAGAAGAGAAGAAGAGGAGCTGAAGAAGCTGAAGGAGTGAGCTCACCGCCCCGCGCCAGATTCACCGCGGCCCGGCGGTGACTCCCAGAGAAGGTTGAAGCCCCACGCCAGAGGAAGCCACCGCCCAGCGGTGGAGAGCCTGAAGCCCCGCGGTGGATCTCACCGCCCCGCGGTGGCCGTGTTTAATACCTCGCGCCAGAAGACTGTTACTTTCCTTTTTATTTCGTTTAGATTTTATTTTATTATTATTTTGTTTCCTTTATTGTTTGCATTAGTTTAACCTAGTTTCCTAAGACTATTTAAGTCCTCTTTCTAGGTTAAGAGGCATAGAGAGACACTTAGAGACTTTTTACCTACACACGATTTTTCAGACGTTATTTCACATTAGAGTTTTTCATCCCCTTTGATGGAGAACTAACTTTCCCTTGTTCTACTAGACGTGTGAAGCAGTACAGTTGATGTGTTTGTGAGATTTCTATCCCTTGTTCTTATCCTTATAAGTGTTGGTTTGATTCTCTTGGTTATATTGATTATTGATTCCTTGTTATTCTTCTTAGCCTGATCAACTAGGTTGAATGCTTTTTATCAATTGCTAGGATTGCATATAGGGGTTCCGAGTGCATATCTAGTGGCAAACACGATTGTGCGTATAGGGGTTCCGAGCGTACAATCGTGAGTGAGAATCAGTTGCATGCGAGTATTAGTACGTCCTTCTATTTGCATGTATCCTATATCCTTGTGTGCATTGCTATTGCTGTGTTGGTGGTAAAGTATACTGACAACTGTGAGAATCAGTGGTATTTTATCATTGGCATAGTAATAAGTCTATTGACAACTGTGAAAATCAATAGTACTTAAGATCAGGGTGGGAACAACTATAAGGATAGTAAAAGAACTTGGATTAAATAGATTTCTGTGATCAAATTGTATCTCTGTATTGTGGATCTCGCTCTAGTAGGACTACTTTCCCTCATTATATTTCCTCAACTAAACCAAACTTGTTTGCTTTGCTTGCTTTGTGTTCTCTTGATAACTAAAACCCCCGTTCGTGTTACTTGCCATTCACACTTGCATACTTCATCGATCTTCCCTGTGGGTTCGACCCTTACTTGTCTGCTATACTTCTGTTTAGTGGGTCTGTTAGGATATTTTACTTTGACTAGGCTAAGCAACGATACTTGCACTGCGCACTTTTAGCCACCGTCAATGCCTTTATCTTTTTTGGAAGTAAGTTGTCCACCAAGAGAACTGAAGGAAAAGAAATTGTTATACAATCTACAATAATCTCTAAAATGTGTTCCACGTTCATCAGGCCGTAAAAAAAGGCCAGTGATAGATGATGAAGGTTCAACTGGAGCTAATTTAAATGCACCGTTGTGACATCACATTGTTGGATATTCAAATGCGAATTTGGTTGCTCCACAATGCGTGCAAGTTGTTGATGGAGGCAAAGTAAGAGGCGATGTGAATATATGATCCATACCCAGAGCCTTATAAAAGGGAGAGATGGGAATCCGACTACGGGATCACTTCCCTCTTGAGCTGTCAAGCATAATGTCCATCCTATGTCACACCTATTTCTGCATTGTACACCATATTTCATATGCAACTTAGATATATACACGCAGGGACAATCTTAGGTAATCATTTGCGCAAATCAACCAATAATATCAAAGTCCACACATACATGATATTTCTTCCCTAATTTTATAAAGTCTATTAAAAATATGCATGAAATAAGCTAAAGAGGTAACTCATAATCCATGAACCGTTATATATGGGCTCAGAATAATCTAATTTCAGCTAAATCATGCTAATTCATGATGACGAGCTGAGGTAAGGTAGTTTCATCATGAAAACTACGGCTGAAATTTTGAGAGTACAAGTTTAATATGAGAGTAAAAGTTTAATAATCCCCTGGTTACCTTTCGAGTTTGCATTGTACTACCATCGAAAATAACATTACATAGTCATTATTTTGTAACTGAAAGCATAATAATATATTGTTGCCATGCTAATATATCAAGATGAAAATAATTATAGCAAAATTGTCACCTGCATATATGATGAGAGCCTGAGTTGTGTAGGGAAGGTTCACTTTTGCCGAAGGAAGTACATGACAAACGACCAACTGCACTTGCAAATAGGGAAAATATCAGTAATAGTATGATCATGCTATGATATGTAAACAATATATGATCTATGTCAAATACCTATTTACGAATATATACACTCTTTCTTACACCTTTTGTAAGAAAGTGATACAACATTGAAGTCATATACCTAAAAATCATATCTAAATACCTTGAGTTGATACCTGCAAGTAAAACTTAAGGGCATACCTCGCTGCTGTTAGATTTTATATCTCAAAATTAAATTTATCCATCAGTCACTATGGCATCAAAAGTTAAAGAAGCCTCTGAATCGGAAGTGGATAATTTGGGTGCATGAGAAAACTAACACTGATAAATGTTATTCGAGCAAGTCTTTGATGGACTAAATTATACCTAACTAGCTTCCTTCCTAGTATCTTGAAATTGAAAGACATAGCATCAACCATTGTTTAGAGATATATCCAATGGCCATAAATTACACATTAGACACAAAGCATCAATTTACATATTTGTTACGTACTGTAGCTGTAAAAGATGCATAAAAAGCAAATAACTTGGTCTAGGTAAATGCACACAAATAAGAAGTGAAAAAAATAGTAGACAACAAAGTGGCTTAGAAGGACAAAGAAACACTGAACTTGTGTCCAACTAATTAAAGTACTAAAGACAAAAGGCTCCAATTGTAATAATTGTAAATAATGTTTGACTGATGCCATCACAACACAATGTTAAAAGGTGAAGCTACTTGCGCCCTGACACGGTGTTATTTGCGCCGTGTCAGGCGCGCGCGGCACTCACTGCCGCGCGACAGTGAGTGTCGGCCGGCGGTCGGCGTCGGTGGTCGGCTCTGGCTGTCGGAGCCGGCGGGGGTTTCGGCGGTGGGTTCGCGTGTCCTGGGCATCGCGTGGAGGGAGTTCGTTCTAGCGCCGTCGCGCGGTGGTGGTACCAGGAGTTCGATCTGTGATGAACGATCTCGTTGTTAATGGACGTCGGTTTAGGGTTTAAGGTTTACCTAACTCGATATTTTTAGCCATTAGTTTAATCTTTTTTAAAGGGTTTATCCATTCTCTATTAGGGAATATTTTTAAGGGTTTAAAATTCAATATTATTTTTAGCCACTAGTTTAATCTTTTTAGCCACTAGTTTAATTTTTTTAAGGATTTATCCATTCTCTATTAGGGAATATTTTTAAGGGTTTAAATTCAATATTATTTTTAGCCACTAGTTTAATCTTTTTAGCCACTAGTTTAATTTTTTTAAGGGTTTATCCATTCTCTATTAGGGAATATTTTGTGGTGGTACCGGGAGTTCGATCTCGCCGGTGATGGTTTTAGGGTTTGGGGTTTAGGGTTTGGGGTTTAGGGTTTTAGGGTTTAGGATAGAATATTCGATGGATTTCAATCAAAATTATTGTTGCGTCCGTGAATGAATTACTTTCGGTGGATTTCAATAACAATTTTTCGGTGAATTTTAAGAACCCGACTCGACCCTAACCTGACTCGATATTTTTTAAGACTCGATATAATTTTAAAATTCAATATTTTTTAAATATCGAAGAAGAACCCGACTCGACCTAAGCCCGACCCGAACTCAACCCGAAAATTTGTACGACTCGATCGATCCACCGCCGGCCACCTCCGACATTCACCGCCACTATCCACCGCCGGCCACCGCCGTGCGCCACCCGCCGCAGATGCCGCGCGGCACCCACTTCCGCGCGCCTGCAGGTGTGTCAGTGGCGCTGTAGCACCCGGTGCAAATAGTATTCGCCATGTTAAATTAAGTCTCAAATGACTCCAATCGATTATAAGTTGCATAGAATTAAGATAGGAGAATACTAGCTTCATCTTTCATGAAGTTTAACAGAGTAAGGGGAAAGAAGATAGTAATAATGTAGGAATTCTCATGTACTTAGACATGTGGTGACTTGCCTTGGATGGAAAAAAAAATTTTGAGTTGAAATAAATGATTTTGGAAGACGTCAAATTTACAGTAATGTCCTGAAGATTAAACAATCAGTTTCATCATGACAAGTAGGATTGACTTGATGCAGTTGTCAAGTAAGGTTTGTCTATCTGAACACGGCAAAGCAATCCAACTTCCTCCGACTCCATCTCTACAAGAAACCCAATTCTTGAATTCCACTGCAATTGGAAAAAGTAATGAAGAATCCCCCTTCCACCACACCACACATATCCCAAAAGCCTCACGCCATGGCTTCCGGGTGGAATTGGAAGGTCAACTCCGGCAACAGCCACGAGGCTGTTGTTGTTGACCAGGAGGACACCCATCTCCTCCTCCTGCGCAACTGCGACCTCCCTCCGCCGCCCAAGCTCTTCTCCGCCGACCGCGTGGGCCTGCTCAGGGCTCTCCGCCTGTCGCAGACGCGCGCCCGGGAGGCCGAGGCCAAGCGGGCCCGGATTACCAAGGAAAAGGATAGCCTCTCCGCTGCGTTTGCCGACGAGGCCATGAAAGTCTTCGGCTTCCGCCAGCTGCTCAAGTTGATGGATTTTGAGGCTCGCCTGCGCCGTTCCGGTGGTGGGACCGTGGCGGAAGACGGCGCCGGAGGTGGGTTTCCGTGGATTGTGGCAGTTGCCTTCTGCCTAGGCATGCTTGGTGTAGGGCTGGTGGTTGGTTGCAGTTTTAGATATTTTTCTTTTCTTAAGGTGTAGCTTTGGTAACCCAAATGCAGGTTCATGTAATTACCGCTAGTAATTAACAAAATCAAGAGCTTCTAGTGCTGTTTACAGATTGCAAATGCACTGAAATGAAACAATTATGCAAAAAAACAAGTGCTAACCCATGTCCTGCTCTCAACTAAATTCAGCATACGATGCTGACATTCTTCTTTATGCTGAATCTTTGAATAACAATCTCTAAATCCAGCAAACAATATCTAGTTACCTACACTAGCACTACCAGTGGTTCAAAGACGAACACAGTATATGCTTTATAATATGCTACTCGATATGTGCAAATCATTAGGATGAAAGACACGAAAAAGCCAATCCCATTACATTGATACTGACAGAATCGGAAGTCAGTTCAAATATTTACAGGTGGATCTGCGGCATCTCTAAGTAAGCATGTTTACACATATTCACCCACAAGAAGAAAGGGAGCAGAAAATACAACTGCTTCAACGGTGGTGGTTTCATGTGATGCTCTGGTGCACCGTTCGCATATAGCAGTCGTCGCTGGTAGGTACTGATGTTGGGGATGAACAATGCACACGCAGTCTCATGGAGCCTATCACACCAGATTGTAGCCATAGCAAGTCTGCTAGAACAGAGCCGTGTGCATTCACGCAATCTTGTAGCTGAATCTTCAAAGCTGTGTAAGCAGATGCTCTCCTATAAAAGGAGTTGTACTTTATTCACAAATAATGAGAATTCCCTTTCTTCAAGCTTTTCTCTCTGTCAAACCTAACATGGTATCAGGCTTTTTCTTTTGATTCTCGATGCACAGATGGATCACAACGATCCTCTATACCTCCACCCCTCAGATCATCCTGGCCTTGTTCAGCAAATGGAGACGTTCCATGAAAATTGCTCTCTCAGCCAAAAACAAGCTCTGCTTCATCAATGGCACGGCTGGGAACGCGGGAATGACATGGTCATCTCTTGGCTTATCAGCAGCTTGAGCGCAGCTATCCGAAGCAGCATTACATACAACGAACTTGCCAAAGACATCTGGAATGAACTGGAATCCAGATTCGGTCAATTAAATGGCACACAAGTATATGCCATCAAGAAAGATCTTATGTCACTAACTCAAGAATCCTTTTTTATCTCTTCATACTTCACCAAATTGAAGTCCGTTTGGGATGAACTTGCCAGTATTCATCGATTTCCATCCTGTACATGTGGCGCAATTCATGAAATCATTTGCTACGAAGAAGATCAGAAGCTTTTTCACTTCCTTCTGGGACTCAGCAATGAGTATACTCTCATCCGTGGCAATATCTTGATGACAAAGCCATTGCGACTGTGAACGAACCTTATGCTCTTCTTCTCCAAGATGAAAAGAAGCGTGAATTCCAATGTTCTCAAATCCAGTCTGATTCGACTTCCTTACATGCTAAGGCTAATGGCAATAAGCGAAGCAATTCATCTGGTTCTTCCTCGAATTCCATATCTGAGAGGAAGTTTTGCACCAATTGCACTCAAAGGATTCCCTGCTAAAAACAAATCCAAGAACACAGATCCTCCGTCAAAGAATTTCGCTGGACAAGTTCAACAAGAGGATTCTGCTCAAGTTCTGACAAAGATTCAGTATTCTCCGCTTCTTGCCTTAATTCAAGGTAAATCCAAGGACAAACAAGTGTTCAAAAAAGAGGATATCGCTGCTTTCACTGGTAAGACTCTTCAGTATTCTAAATCTGTCAATCCTAGCTCTTTGATTCTGGATACTGGAGCGAGCAACCAGTCAACCACATGTGCTGTGACATTTCTTGCTTACAAGATTTGTCTCGTCTTCCTTGACCTTTCACTATTTCATTGCTTAGTGGTGATATAGTCAGAGTCTCTACTATTGGTTCAGTTCGTTTATTGTTTCAACTTATTGCTTCAGGGAGTATTATTATTTTTGCCCTCCTTCAAGTGCAATGTGATCTCTGTTGGCAAACACTTCTCTGATATGCACAGTGTTGTCCTATTCTCACATGATAAGTGTTTGTTACAGGACACAATCTCCAAGAAGGCGACTCTTGGTAGTCGACTGAGAGAGCTTCATTTCTTCAAGAAACTTGCAACTACTTCTGCTCCTAGTTCATCTGTCAAGAAATCTACTGTCAAGTCTTCAAGTTCTGCATCTCCAACGACTTCCATTCACGGTCCAAAACATTCTTGACATGATCAAAAACCATATCAATATCATGTAAAATAGCAAATATACAGATTTTATTATTATCAACACTGACTTGAATACCAATGATTTCCCACAGAACTTGAGAAGAGCATTACCTAAACCAGATAATATCTGCAGCTGTAGCTACCGGTTTTCCATTCCCAATGGATCAAATGGAGGGGGAGGATATAGAGTAAATAAGAACTCAACATCAAACACAGTTACACACACAAGATATTGATTAGATGTTGATAAAATTTCCCCAAAGACAACCCAACTAGGCTAGAGGCTAAACATAAGCAAAGAACTAGAAGGATGCAGTTGTATCTGCTGTTCAGTCACAGCAATTTCGTACCCAAGCTCGTCGCAGCCAGAATAACAACCCACATTTTCAGAAAGGAAGCAAGGATGGACCTCTTAAGATTTCTATCGTGCTCCGTCACCTCATCAGGTTTCCAAAGTCAGTAGCTGGGAATAATTTTACGAAGTTCAGACTGAAGACAGTTCTCCAATTCCAAAAATAGTATCTAGGCACCTCATGGATTTGGCATTAATATCGTTTTCCCAACACAATTTATTTCTCATCCCAAATGGAAGACTATACAGAAAGTAAAGTGAAGAGATCACCATTAGGGTGGCAGTAACGCACCTTAAGGCGATCAGATTTGAACTTTCAGTTTTTTTCCCCACTCGGCATAATATACTACTAGAATTAGTAATCACAGCAGCAAGAACAAGACCCTCTTTGCCCAAGTGCTCACGCCAGCAACTGAGAATCAACTTGCCAAGCCGGGGCTCAATACCCAACTTCGCCAAAGATCTTCCTTCTATAGATAATTCTATTACATCACTCTTCACTGTGACAGCTCCCAGTTGTACAAGATTCTGGATGGCCATATCAATAGCCTCAGAAGAGGCGTCAACAAAATCAAACTCATCAACTTTTTTAATATAGCCACACCAAGATGAACACATAGAATCTCAGTTTCCTGCTGTAATGGTGTCAACTCAAATTCTTCACAAGTGTACAATCTATAACACTTTACTGGCTCTGTTCTGCCAGCACAGCCAGCTCGTTGATTAACATATCTCTTGCTGGCCCATGAGACTCTCAGAACATTCATTCCAGAACAAGGTTCATGCCTGCTTTCCTTGACCATACCAAAATCAACACCATATTTCAACCTTGGGACTGTCAAGGATGTTTCAGCTACATTTGTTGCAAGATGACTTTTCTTTTGTCAGGGCAGTTTTGAAATACATGCAATTTCTCTTCACGGGAAAGTACTCCGTGTAAACGCAGTGCTACAGAACCAGGTACCTTCAACCTTTCACAAGCCCATTTAACTTCCACTTGAGAAGTCAAGAATCAAAGGATAGTCCAGTCTCTCTCTTTCCTATGAATCTCAGTTGTCATCCTAATAACATCGGATACATATGGGGCTATATTATTAGGAGAAGATTCTGAAGAGACAGAAGTGCATATAGGTACACAGGGGACATATTTTATATCAACTGGAAAGTTCTTCCCCACTACTTTGAAGGTCCCGCAGCCAAAAAAGTACCTTGAAAGCAGGTCTGCGTCAGCTGTTGTGGACATTATAACAAGATATAGATCAAACCTATAGCAGAGTAACGTTTTGATCAATGTCAATAGAAGATCTGTGTTTAGGCTTCATTCATGAGCTTCATCTACAACAATACAGGCAATCCCCGCAAATTTTTGTCATTCATGCAATGCTGCAGCAATCAGTAATCTGACATGTATATAGCCTCAGCATTTAACCATAGACTGGAAGAATATAAGCAGTAACAAGTAATTGCATTCTCTCAATAGCATCCACTGCTTTCACGTTATATATGTGCTAATGACAATTATGACATGGCAGCAACTATTCATGCTTGTGTGTAGACGATAGACCCATCAAGAGGAACTCCAGCATCTATAAGAAACTGTACCAACTGAGTACTCTTGCCTGAGCCAGTTTCTCCAATCAATACCATGACCTGTCAACAAGTCTTGATCAAGTAAAGTACATATATTAACTAACAAACAACTGATACATTTTGAACGAAAAAAATAAATAAATCAACTGCTAAACATCCACTTCTACCACTTATTTGGAATGTGAAAGATGCAGAGAGACTAAAATTGATTAATATCACATGGCTGTTGTTTGTAGGGCATTCATGAGAGGCCTGCTTGTGATTGAAGACTCAGGTGTAATGTAATTCATAGCAATCTCTTCACTAAGGAAAATATTTAAGCACTATATGCTACATTGCTACATCATTTTTCAAATGTCAGTCATGATAAATATGTTGTTTTTAATGAATCGTTATGCTTTTCCAGAAAATAACGCCATAAGGCACTTATTGATGATTTATAATCATAGCTTCACATCATTTGTAATCATAGCTTGAATACATTGCGGGTAGTCTTCAATCAAAATAACCACATCAATTAACCATTAGCCAATAAATGAAGAATTGGCATATTCCCTATCACTGGTCAATTTAATCACCACCTAACGACAAATGCAAAAATCAAACATGGTGGAAGGAAGAAACAAAAAAATTGCCTGCAGATAAGTGATATGCGAGACGATCTCCCGCCGGAAAGCGTAGATGGGCAAACCCTGGTCCAGCCGCTGGTACTCTCGCATGATCAATTGAAAAATTATTTCCCAGTTGAACTTTTCTTCTTTGAATGTGATAGCCCTCACCATCTTCTTCAGTCTCCTCTTCCACACCGAGATGAATAAAAATGCGCACCAAACCCGCCCTAAATTCCGCTAGTCCCCTCCTTCTTACTCTGTAGCTCGTCAAAATCGCCAAGCTTTGCGGCATTTTAATTAAGTATAGCAGACACAGAAGCAATCTCGCTCTCCACTGAATCCATCTTATCTTTCCATCCATCCACCGTCTCACCACCTCAAAAGTAGAAAGCCCCTAATTTGGCCAGCGAACACCGATTTTAACCGACCGTTGAGCTCGTCCCATGTCGAAGGGCACGATCAACTAGGTATAAGGGAAGGAGAGACGCAATCACGATCAACTCCACCAAACCGCTTCTCCCAGCGGACCACCATAGTCTCCAGCGCGCTACTGCACGCCACTTAGTGAAAAACAGCCTGGCGGGGGAATTGGCTGGACCGGTGGCGTATCTATCAGTGATGATCTATTCTCCGACATCAGACCTGGAAGTGCGCACTCCGGCGTCCGGATGGAGCTCGACGGTAAAGTTCGGGCGTTGAACCGGCGGTCATTCCGGACGGACATAGGCGCGAAAATTGGACATGCCATCCATGGGAGAACCCAGGGGGCGGATATAAAGGGGGGCTTGAGGAGTTGATGAGGGCTTCCCCTCCCAAACCCGGTTGAATAGGTGAATATTTGGTTTAAGCTACTTATAATTTTCAATTTTATATAATGGAAATGTAGATCCTATAAGAAATGACGTTTTAGGTGAGAATCTCAGAATTCATGCATATCGTATGATGTCACTTATACATATTCACACGTATAATAAAAAAACTATTTGATTTACTCGGGTTTTATTATTTAATTTTAATTTATTTTTAAATATGAGTTAGTTATATATTTTAATTCATTGATATAATAAAAATACTTATAAATAATACAAACTATTATATATCAATAAAAAATAATATAAACTTTACATATTAGTTGTCAAATTATAGACACATATATATTTATCTATTTATGTATGTATATATATATACTAAAAATGAAATAATTCAATTTTTTAAGTGACAATTCCAGTAAAAGTAATGACATGGCATAATTATTTGATGAATGACATGTATATAATTAGGTAAATGTATATAATTATTTGATGATGTGACATACTTAGATAAATGACATATAGGAGAGATAATTACGACTTTAGTATATGTATATAGAATATAGATAGATACTTGATGTGCATGGATGTTTGCTTGTATGTGCATGAGTTTTAACTTACACATAGTCATGCATATCGTAAAAAACATATACACATATAGGCAAAAATACATGCACATCTTGAGGTGTGCATGACTTTTTGTTTGTATGTGCATGAGTTTTCACCTACCAAAGTCATGCACGTACAGTCATAAATCCATGTAAATCCGACAGTCTCACATTTTTCTAAGCGTTCATTCTCACATGAACCTTTTCTATATAGAAATATATTAGTATGTATGGTCATATATTTTAAGAATGAATTTAAGTATGTTTATAGTATATAAAATATATTTAAAAAAATGAATTATATAGGAAAATTAACATGATGTATCGGAAATATAATTTCTTGATTTGAATAATTTATACGGTGTATCATATGATGAAAATTGAATGTAGATGTGTGAATTTATATTAATAGAAGAAAATATAAATTAGGAATTTTATATAATTATTAAAAGTAATACTGCACTAAAATTAAACTACATATTGTATTCTTTATATTGGAGTTTACGTACAATATATTCACCCTTATTAAATTATAAACACTAATTAAGTATGATAATAATATTTTTGGTAAGTGCAAATTATATGTATGTTGGTGGATGAACCGTATAACGTTAACTATTTGCGGACCATCTATCTATATACATATCTTTATAATGGAGTTTACGGACCATTAATGTACATATTATATTATGGACACTAATTAAGTATGATAATAATATTTTTGGTAAGTGCAGAATTATCATGTACAATGGAAAATATTTTGGGGTGGTAATTTAGGAAATTTGTATAAATAAAAGATAAAATAAATTGTAAATAGAATAAGGGTGAATATGTAAATGTACATAATTATTTGATGACGTGGCATATTTAGATAAACGACACGTATGAGAGATAATTGCGGCTTTAGTATATAGTAGTATATAGATATAGAATGATAAGTAAATTATAAGAAAAATACATTAGGTTTAAATTCTCAATCCCTCTCAACTCTTTCTTTTTATTTTTATCAAAAAAATTAAGTCTTAATGGTATTATACATTTTTTTAAGTTTATTAAACATGTTTATTTCTCTTTTATTTTTTATTTTTCCTTCTATTTTTTCCTTTTTTTCTTATTAAAAATAAAATTGAAAATCTTACTTTATTTAAAATAATTATTTAAAAATACAAAAAAATAGAGTATGTATTATATGAATTAGTTAAATTTTAAAAGGTGGATGTCATACTTTTTTATAGTTTTAAAATATTAATATAAAATGTCAATCCATGAAGCACGAAAAAAAAAACATGAACTAAAAATGTTTCCACTTCGATAAATTTCTGGATCTGCCACTAGGAGAGCGGTTCATGGAACTGAAATTCGACGGAGCTATCGTTCTTTAGCAGAAATTAGGGATCACCGAAGAGGGAGATGACAGTGAAACTATGTCTGTGTGAATGGTGACGGAGAAGTGTTGGAGTTGGTATAAAGTCTAAAAATACTTAAGTTGCTTGTTGTTCTTCCTAACTTCCTTCCACGACACCGCACGACAGATCTTCTACTTCACTCAAATGTATCAATTCCTCTGTCACATGTTTAATTGGCACATTTTAATTTTTAAGAACAAACTTTGATGTATCAAAGTAATATATTCTAAGGGCCCGTATTGTATGATATCAAAGATATGAGATATCGGGTATTTGTATCAAGATATTTGTATGGGTATTGATATGAGTTATATTTTTGATATACTCTGAGAGATATCAAAATAACACTTTGATATCACTCATAAGTCATACTCACATCTTCATATTCATATCTGATACCAAACAAAAGATATCAGTTTGATATCAACATAAGAATTATACCAAACACAAGTATGAGTATGAATGATATTCATACCCATATATGATATTTTAATATCAATACCAAACGGGGCCTTGGCATAACGATATTTCAATTTCCAACACGCATACTAGAAACAACGAGCAAAGTTCAACCACATCACTCTAGACGGTAAGAACACGAGTTATTATCAAGCAATAGCGAAAAAATCGGTCAGACAACACATTATTAAGTTCCAAACAAAAGATAGGCTAGTAATCTATGACCCGAAAACAAGTAAAGGCTGAAGTTACAAATGAATTAAAAAGTAGATTCATAGCTGAGCAATAGACTGGGTGTACCGATCAAGATTTAGGACCTGAGTATCATCTGGTTCCAACTATCGACAGAAGACAACAATATACTAGTGAGACCACCAACACCACTAGAGATCAAAGAAGCAGTCTTTGATCTATACCCTCTGATAAAATCCCAGGCCCAGACGAATTCACAACTGAATTTTACAAGAAATATTGGACAACTATTGGTGAATCAGTCACTAATGCCATCAAGGCATTTGTAATATCCTACATTTTGTACGGGTAAATTTTGAATTTTCCTAAGCTCATATTGCGAGTCAGATTTATTTCAGGGAAATGGACTAATTGAGGTCTAGTCGTTTCTTGATAATGGAAATGGTGCTAAGAGTTCTAAACTCAAAGACCATTTGGTGGGTCATGACCTTTCTCTATACTCGGGTATAGAGATGGTGGCACGAAGCTGGTGCTACAAACTTGGGATTCGTCCCTATCAGAACTATGTCCCGCTGTCGGCAGGCATATAATTAAAAGCCTATAATGTGGTGTGTGTTTTGGAATTAAATAAGATAAGTGCACAAGCGCACATGATTAATAAACCTCAGACAAGTAGTGCAGCTAGGGAATAGTGCAGCTAGGAAAGCTCGTCTTGACTTTGATCAGAGTACCGTTCTCTTTCCAATCTGGATTCGCATTAAGCGGTGAGGTTGGTCGTGAACCGAAACATCAAGTCATTTTTGAACGCTTGTATGATTAATTAATGTTCCCCAATATTTGTCATACTTCCGATAAGACTCAATCTTTTGGAGTCTTTTTGGGGATTGATTTCTGTAAGACTCGGTCTTCCAGAATCTTCTCTTGATCATGCTGCTTAATATATTCCAGTGGGAGTATGATGGTTGACTATCGTCATCGGTTATTATTCGAGAAGCAATGAGTCTAACCTAATACGACTACTTCGAATCACTCTGCTTTGTACCCTTGCATAGTCTTTCATTAGACTAACCAACCGTAATTATTCTCTGCATGGTTGGCTGGTGTCATCCGTTCGATTCGGCACATCAGATAAGCACCCGAGGAATAGAGGCTAGAATGACTATAGAAGTAAACGGTGTTTTCACGGTTTATCAGGCTACGATCCTTGGCGGGTGATCTTTTATGATCAAGACCCATGTATTTTTATAAAGACTTCCGCTAAATACTCTGTTTTGTCCTATGGGGATTGGGATGTAATCCCCAGACATATGTTTTAATTAAAGGTTTTGATGTTTATATCTTAACCGTTGCTTATGAATGGTGTTTAGTCCGGTAAAGCCTGGGGTGACTTCGGTGTGGAAACCGAGGTCATTGGCGGTAATACCTTTCCAAACAGATTGAAATTTGGGGGTGTTACAGATTTGGTATCAGAGCCTAAGTTTTAGAACAGGTTGGGTATTTGAAAACCAATTACTCGTTCCAATTGAAAATTATTTTCAAAAGGGCTCTGAATTTTCAAAATGAAAAGAATTTGAAAATAAAAACACCGTTCATAGTCATGTCTTCTATCTATAATCTGATATAGTAAGCTTGCTTCTATGTCTAGAAAGACTAATTCCTTCCTCGTTATCCTATAGGATATGGGTGCGTGTCCTCCTCATAAGAGGGACTCGGTAGATGCCGAGATGGATTCACCATCTCCAGGAAGGCTCGACTTCCCAATACCCCAGGGATGCTTCGAGGTTG
The DNA here is from genome assembly GCA_027886185.1 of Rheum nobile. Lineage (NCBI taxonomy): Eukaryota > Viridiplantae > Streptophyta > Magnoliopsida > Caryophyllales > Polygonaceae > Rheum > Rheum nobile. Next base: position 68,015 of record WOAB01000054.1, read on the forward strand.
GAGGACCAAGAAGCCTACCTGAGGAGATCAAGCATGTGCTTCCTGGGTCGGTAGTCCTGGTGTCAAGGAATGCTGTAGTTCCTGCGGTAGCACCAGTTGAGCCACCAAGGGGGGAAGCAATGCATGAAGATGAATCGTCTAGGTACGCGAGAGGGTACTATAATGACGATTACCAGATAGAAATGATTCCTGAAGGGAGCGAGGAGGAAGACGAGGAAGAGGACCCCATAGAGGAAGACCCCGACGAGAAAAAGGACCCCATTGAGGATGATCCCGAGGAGGATACCGAGATGGACCTCAACGGGCAGAACCCGGAGTCCGATGACTTGAGGCACTTGCTGGTGGATAGTCAGGAACTGGGAATGCAATTTATTCACCCCATTTCAGAGTTACCACCTGTGCAAGAGTTGCCATCAGTGCCAGAGTACGCACTCATGTCTGATGCTGACTGGGAAACACTTTATACCGAGTACGGTATTGGAAGAAATGGTAGAGAATCTCAGACTATCCCTACTCCAAGGAGAAGGAGGACGGAATCTGAACTACGAGAGATCCTTCGCCAAAGCGAGATGATCTCTTCTGAACAGCAATACCAGATGGATGAAATGATCGCCATGGCTCACAGAAGGGCTGGGTTAGGGGAGCCAAACGTGGAAGATCCATACTTCACCATGACTGAGATAAGGCCAGGGACACCAGAATCATGTGTTCCAGGAACAAGCAGGGTGCATAGTCCATCGTCAGAATCCGATGGAAAACCCCGTCCGAACAAGCCTTGCATGGGAAGTCTACCGTATAGGAAACGTTTCGGAACACCGTGATAAGGACCGACGTTGCCTGTAGCGTAGTTTCCTTTTCTTAGTATTTCAGCATGTACCGTGTAAATATTCTAGTATTGCGGCATGTACTTTGTGAAATACCACAATCTCCGAGCAATTTTGACATGACGTTCGGGAGATCGGCTAATGTGCAGTTTGTAAAATAGTTCAAGTTCATCTATATAAGTACCAAGTTGATCTATTCTGAGTTGATTTTTTTTATTACATTAAGTATTTTGGGGGAAATATTAATGTATAAAAATCCTTGGAATTTGATCGGTAAACAGATGGTGAACACAATGAACAACACTCGTTCCGATGCTGGTAACCATCCAGACACAACGAGAGGAGCGTTGGAACTCCTGAGAATGTACGTGAGTCCAATTCTCAACATAATCCCAGGAGCAATGCTCCGAGGATATTTGACGAGGCGGCCGTTGCTGAAATTCGGGAGATTTTCATGCAAGCAATGACTGATGTCTTACACCCGAGTGTGTCTCAGGCACAGGATGTGCCGGCATCCTCAGCAGCCCCGGAAGTTGAGGAACAAGAGACTCATGTACCCCGGCATCAGGGGACGGTAGTCAGAAGCAAGAACGATTGTGGCCGGGCACTGAAGGCCATAAATTCTATGAGACCCGACAGCTTCAACGGGAAAGGTGAACCAGTTGAGGTGGTGCATTGGTTTTCCCACATGGAGCGGTTATTCCGCAGTGTGGAGTGCACGGAAGCCGAGAAGGTGCACATAGCTTCTCTGCAATTAAAAGGAGATGCTAGTGAGTGGTGGGAAAACACCGGTCTTGCGGATAGCCCTGATTTGAGTTGGGCAATGTTTAAGACTAAGATGATAGACTGATTCTTCTCTCGGGCAATGAGAGAGGAAAAGCGCAAGGAGTTTCTTTACCCTAAGACTGAAGGGTTGAAGGTGGCTGAATTGGCAATTAAGTTTAATCACTTGTTGCCATACGCCGGTTCGGATGTATCCACTGAAGAACAGAAAATTTGGCATTTCCATGAGTGGATGAACCCAAAGATTAAGCCAATGATGTTAAGCCACAATTGCTCTACTCTAGAACAATATGTGGATGCAGCTTATAAGCTAGAGGCAACTCTGGAAGAATCGACCAAGAGAAAGAATCGCCAGAGGTCGACACAGAATCAACCTCAGGCAAGCGGATTCAAACGTCCTGCGCCACCGTCCAACTTTGCTAAATCCAGCAAGGCGAAAACGGGTAGAACGCAAGGCGTGTTGACACAACAATCGGGTCAGGGCAAGAGTTCGGTTCATTGTTATAACTGTGGTGACGCTGGGCACAAAAGCATCGCATGTCCACAGGAGAAGAAGACGTGTTTTGGCTGTGGGACTGAGGGGCATGTGCAGAAGTTCTGTTGGCAGGGAAAGCAGAAAGGAGCAGAGTCGCATCAGGGGTCTGTTAGGCAAAGTAACCGACCCAGGTTCAAACCAGCAACGACTCCTAGTCCTTCGATGCAGACAACTGCCCAGAACAAAGGAAAAGCCCCATCAACTTCAGGAGGTTAGGGTCAGCGCCTGTATGAGATGCGTGAGGCTGATGGACCTAATGCACCGATTGCTCAAGGTACCATCTACCTTCACTCTACTCCTGTATGCATACTGTTTGATTCGGGTGCTACCCATTCCTTCATTTCAGAAAATTGTGTTAGTAAGTTAGGTTTAGTTTGCAACGAAGTTTGTGAGCCTTTCGTTGTGAATCTTCCTAATAATGAACGCTTAGTAGAAACTAAGTGTCTGTCCGAGTTTCCGATTACCATACATGGTAAGAAATTCGAGGCAGATTGATCTGTATTGCCATGGATCCCTACGACATTATCCTCGGTATGGATTGGCTGACACGCCATGGGGCAGTGATCGATTTTAGTTCAAGAAAAGTGACGGTGTCATCTGGGGCCCAGAGTGTATGCAAGTTTAAAGGTCGGAATGACGCTGATAATGGTAGGCTTATAAACGCAATGGTTGCGTTTAAGCTACTTCGTCAGGGTTGTGTCGGGTACCTTTGCTATCTGGACGAGCCCACGAAAGATGAACCATCAGTTCTTGATATTCCTGTGATTCGGGAATTTTCGGATGTCTTTCCAGAAGAGATTCCTGGATTACCCCCGCATCGTATTGTAGAGTTTTCAATTGATCTTGAACCAAGTACTGCTCCAATTTCTAAGGCACCGTATAGAATGGCACCTGCTGAGATGCAGGATTTGAAGAAGCAATTAGAGGATCTTTTAGACAAAGGCTATATAAGGCCGAGTACATCGCCTTGGGGTGCTCCGGTCTTGTTTGTCAAAAATAAAGATGGATCGTTTCGGCTTTGTATCGACTACCGAGAGTTGAATAAAGTCACGATCAAGAACAAGTATCCTTTGCCAAGGATTGACGATTTGCTAGATCAGCTGCAAGGAGCTAAAGTCTTTTCCAAGATCGATCTAAGATCTGGTTACCATCAGCTCAGAATTCGTGAGGAAGATATTCCGAGGACTGCATTCCGGACAAGGTATGGCCACTATGAGTTCGTAGTTATGCCATTTGGACTTACCAATGCTCCATCGGTCTTCATGGACCTGATGAATCGATGTTTTCACCAGTACCTAGATAAGTTCGTGGTGGTTTCATTGATGATATTTTAATTTATTCCCCGAACGAGGAAGTTCACGAGGAACACCTGCGGATTGTGTTGTCAATCCTTAGACAAAATGAGCTATATGCTAAATTGTCTAAGTGTGACTTCTGGATTAAGGAAGTGGCTTTCTTAGGCTATGTGATCAACGAGAATGGGGTGATGGTTGATCCCCAGAAGATTGAGGCGGTAGCCAACTGGAAGCGGCCTCAGAATGTGAAAGAGGTACGCAGTTTCCTTGGACTTGCCGGATATTATAGACGGTTTGTAGAGGGATTTTCCAAGATCGCTCTACCCATGACCGGTTTACTCCGCAAGGTCCATAAGAAGTTTGTCTGGACTGACAAGTGCGAGGCCAGTTTTCAAGAATTGAAACGACGATTGACCTCGGCACCAGTGTTAACACTACCAGAAGGAAATGACGAATATGTATTCTATAGTGATGCTTCTAAGAATGGTTTAGGATGTGTGTTGATGCAGAAAGGCAATGTGATTGCTTATGCATCAAGGCAACTAAAAACCTATGAAGAAAACTATCCGACGCATGATCTGGAACTAGCGGCGGTAGTGTTCGCGCTGAAGATTTGGAGGCATTATCTCTATGGTGTGAAATGCCAAGTCTTCACCGACCACAAGAGTCTCAAATACGTATTCACTCAGAAAGAGTTGAATATGAGGCAACGACGCTGGTTAGAGCTGCTCAAAGATTATGATCTTGAATTGTTGTATCATCCGGGTAAGGCTAATGTAGTAGCCGATGCACTGAGCCGGAAGACACCGCACGAGACAGTAGTAGCTCTCCTCACTACTCAAGCCAAGCTAAATCAAATGGTGTGTGAAGCTGAACTCTTGTATGATCAACGTAGAGGATACCTGAGTATGTTGGAAATTCAGGCTACACTACTTGATCAGATTCGAGAAAAACAAATTGATGATATAGTTTTGGTAAAATTGAGCTGTGAAGCGTTGAACGGGAAAGCTCCCGGTTTCGTGATTCAAGAGGATGGATCACTTTGTTCCAGAACCGAATTTGTGTGCCTGACGTTGATGATCTTCACCAATTGGTGATGAGGGAAGCTCATTCATCAGCCTACTCTGTACATCCAGGCTCTAGTAAAATGTACAAGGACCTCAGAATGAAGTTCTGGTGGCCCAACATGAAATGGGATGTGGTAGAATTCGTGGTGAAATGCTTGACTTGTCAGAAGGTCAAGATAGAGCACCGCAGACCAGGTGGTGAATTGCTACCTCTTCCAGTTCCAGAATGGAAATGGGAAGATATCGCAATGGATTTCGTCACAGGATTACCCAAGACTAGGAGTCAGAAAGATGCTACTTGGGTTATCATTGATAGGCTCACGAAGAGTGCTCACTTCGTGGCCATTAAGTCAACCTGGGGAGTCCAAAAGCTAGCTGAAGTGTTTTTGCACAACATTGTCCGCTTACATGGTATTCCTAAGACCATTGTATCGGATCGTGATGGCCGTTTTACATCGAGATTCTGGAAGGAACTCCACAAGGCCATGGGAACCGAGCTAAGGTTCAGCACTGCATTTCATCCTCAGAAGGATGGACAGTCTGAGAGGACTATCCAGACCCTGGAAGATATGTTGAGAGCATGTGTACTTGACCGTCCGACTAGCTGGGAAGACAGCTTAAGTCTAATCGAGTTCACATACAATAATAGCTGGCACGCTACTATCAAGATGGCTCCATTTGAAGCTTTGTATGGTCGAAAGTGTAGATCGCCAATTTGTTGGGATGAGAATGCCGACAAGATTTTACTCGGACCAGAGTTGGTCGAGAGAACTGCTTTAGATATTGCTTTGATCAAACAAAGAATGTTGACCGCTCAAAGTCGACAGAAGTCTTACGCCGATCCAAGACGTAGGAATGTTGAATTTGAAGTTGGCGACAAGGTCTTTGTCAGAGTTTCGCCATCCAAAGGCGTGTTCAGATTTGGTAAGCGTGGAAAGCTTAACCCTCGCTACGTGGGACCATTTGAAATCCTCGATAGAGTGGGATCCCTTGCGTACCGTTTGGCATTGCCGCCATCGGTGCATCCAGTGCATAATGTGTTCCACGTATCCTTGTTGAGAAAGTACGTACCAGACGAGTCTCATGTGCTGAGCTATGAAGACATTGAGATTCAAGCAAATGGTACTTATGAAGAGATACATGTGCGTATTCTCGAGCGCCGTGAGAAGCATTTGCGCAACAAGGTCGTACCATTGGTACGAATTCTGTGGTCCAAGTCAGAATCCGAGGAAGTTACCTGGGAGACTTGGGAGACTGAAGAGGATATGCGTAGACGCTTTCCCGAGTTGTTTACGACCTAAGTTTCGGGGTCGAAACTTCTTTTAAGGGGGAGGTAATGTAATATCCCACATTTTGTACGGGTAAATTTTGAATTTTCTTAAGCCCATATTGCGAGTCAGATTTATTTCAGGGAGAGATGAACATTCGGTGTAATGTTTAATCTCTGTAATATTTTTCTGAGCAATATAAAATACAGTTAAGGTATTTTCGGGCTAAAGGATCGTTCGAGTACGAATATATTTAACCCGGAGTTAAAAATATTTTACCACTTAAGGTAAAAACGACAAAGGACAAAGAGGAACGAATCTGGCCTTGACCGCACCCCGCGGTGAAGGGTGTGCCGCACCCCGCGGTGGCCTGCGTCACTCGACAGTTGCAGTGCAACTTGGCGGGGCTACTTCGTAGGCTTGGTGACTCGCTCTGCCTACTCCCTCTAGCTTGTACAGCTCATGGTACATGTGTCTAGCTGGTGTACAACTCGCCTGACCTATTTAATGAGGCAAGGAGGATCAAAATCGAGCCACAAGTCAGCTGCTGCACCATCTCTTTCCTTCAGAAAACACCATTGTTGAGGCAAGCTTTGAAGCTTCGTTTGAAAGCTAATTTGACCCCTTTTGAAAGCGACAAGAGGTGATCCTTAGAGGTGGTATAAGGCTTAAGAAGGTGGGAAGACAAACCAAGAACAAATCGAAGTCAAATCGATCGATTTGGGTAAGTAATTCTTCCCGAAAACTTGCTGAACTTTGCGTTTGTCATAGCACCGCACTCCGCGGTCAGACGCTACCGCACCCAACGGCCAAGCACCGCACCCCGTGGTGACTGACCACCGCACCTCGCGGCAAGCATGGGTCCGTGGTGTGTGTGTGTCTTGGGTGTTGGTTCTTGGGCGAAGCTTGGACCCTTTGATTCTTATTCCTTTAGATTCAAATATGTAGATATTGAATCTAACTTAGGGTCTCATTATGGGTCGTTCCTTAGGGATTTGTTATCCAGGATCTGTCCCAGTTTCGGACCCATGAAATTGTCGTCTCTAAAGCTTGTTCAAACTTTCGTCTGATCTAAGACAAGTGACGGTTCGCTCTTGCTTATCATTCCATATTTCCATTGATTATCAATTGCTTAATTGTTAATTAATTTGGAATGATTTATTGAATTGTTGGGAACAATTTTACTAAATGATATAAAAGGAATATGATATTATAATAGGTTGTATATCTGTTAGAACAACGCTATTATAAATGTATATTTTGGCCTGAGGGCTTTGATATGATTATTACTGTGTGAACTGTTTAGTTAGCACGAGTATTCGTAGGAGCGATGGACTAATTGAGGTCTAGTCGTTTCTTGATAATTGAAATGGTGCTAAGAGTTCTAAACTCAAAGACCATTTGGTGGGTCATGACCTTTCTCTATACTCGGGTATAGAGATGGTGGCACGAAGCTGGTGCTACAAACTTGGGATTCGTCCCTATCAGAACTATGTCCCGCTGTCGACAGGCATATAATTAAAAGCCTATAACGTGGTGTACGTTTTGGAATTAAATAAGATAAGTGCCCGAGCGCACATGATTAATAAACCTCAGACGAGTAGTGTAGCTAAGGAATAGTACAGCTAGGAAAGCTCGTCTTGACTTTGATCAGAGTATCGTTCTCTTTCCAATCTGGATTCGCATTAAGCGGTGAGGTTGGTCGTGAAACAAAACATCAAGTCATTTTTGAACGCTTGTATGATTAATTAATGTTCCCAACATTTGTCATACTTCCGATAAGACTCAATCTTTTGGAGTCTTCTTTGGGATTGATTGTTGTAAGACCCGGTCTTCCAGAATCTTCTCTTGATCATGCTGCTTAATATATTCTAGTGGGAGTATGATGGTTGACTATCGTCATCGGTTATTATTCGAGAAGCGATGAGTCTAACCTAATACGACTACTTCGAACCACTCTGCTTTGTACCCTTGCATAGTCTTTCATTAGACTAACCAATCATAATTATTCTCTGCATGGTTGGCTGGTGTCATCCGTTCGATTCGGCATATCAGATAAGCACCCGAGGAATAGAGGCTAGAATGACTATAGAAGTAAACGGTGTTTTCACGGTTTATCAGGCTACGATCCTTGGCGGGTGATCTTTTATGATCAAGACCCATGTATTTTTATAAAGACTTCCGCTAAATACTCTGTTTTGTCCTATGGGGATTGGGATGTAATCCCCAAACATATGTTTTAATTAAAGGTTTTGATGTTTATATCTTAACCGTTGCTTATGAATGGTGTTTAGTCCAGTAAAGCCTGTGGTGGCTTCGGTGTGGAAACCGATGTCACTGGCGGTAATACCTTTCCAAACAGATTGAAATTTGGGGGTGTTACAACATTTTTTTTTACTTTTCACAAATGCTCAAGGAAATAAACCATGCATTTATAGCACTTATATCTAAAATCGATCAATCAATCACAATTAACCAATACAGACCAATTAGTCTCGACAACACTGCATGTCAAATTATATCTAATAGAATAAAACCCTACATGTCCTGTCTTATCCACCCGTTGCAAGATGCCTTTGTAGAAGGAATAATCATTCATGATAAAATTTTCATAGAACATTAAATATTCCACTCCTTCAATGAGAAAAAGTCGGGTAAGGAAGGATGTATGACATTAAAATTAGACATGAAAAATACATATGATAAGATTAGTTGAAAATTTATTGGAAAAGGCTTAAGGCATTCAGATTTAATGTCATATTCATTAGTCTTGTTATGACATGTATTACTACTCAATCCTCATCGATCTTAGTCAACAATGAACCTCCGTAAGTGGGAAGAGTACTTGCCTTTTGTTGAATTTGCTTATAACAGGTCCTTGCACTCGACTACGCAGAAGACTCTCTTCCAAGTGGTCTACGGCCTCAATCCGCTCACCCTTTTGGATCTAGTACCACGGCCAATGAAGGAAAAGGAAAGCATCAAGGGAGTGGAGCGTGCAGACCAGGTCAAGGCCCTGCATGCGAGGACGAGGCAACAGCTGGAGCGGAGGTCCGAGCAAGTAGCCGCACAACGTAACAAAAACCGACGCCCGGTTGCCTATGAGCCAAGCGACTTGGTGTGGCTGACTTGCGCAAGGAACGCTTTCCATTGAAGCGACGCCACAATCTGGACGCGAGAGGTGATGGTCCTTTCCAGGTGCTACAATGCCTTGGGGCCAATGCCTACCACTTGGATTTACTAGATGACTATGGTGCGCATCCGACTTTCAACGTCGCTGACCTCTCTCCTTATATGCCTCCTGCTTTTGACGACGAGGACGAAGAGGGGACGCTTCGCAACCAAGAAGGGGAGATTGATAGCTCCATGAACCCCTCGATGACGACAAAGGACGAAGAGGAAGCTATGAAGGTGCGCTCGAATGGCCCGATAACAAGAGCTCGCGCAAGAGCAATGGAACGCGCAACTCAATCATTAGTCGCGCGAGCGTACGCAAGTGACTCGGGTTCATCTAGTCATAAATGGGTCACTCTCTTGACCTATGAAGGGTTTGGTGAGGTCCCGCTTTAGCCACCCCCATCAAGGAGAGCCAAAGCGCCTAACTGAAGCACATAAGCATTTCCGTGACCGCGGACCCCATCCCCACGACTACAGAATGTCCACTGGAGAATGGCTCTTTACAAAAGGTTTTCCGCGACCGCAGAAGAATGTCTGCGACAGCGGAAGAATGTTCGAGACCGCAAAATATTTACGAGTCTCGAGAATCCTACAGCGTGTTTTCCGCGACCGCGGAAAAGTTTCTGTCGCTCGCTTCATTCAGCGTTTCCGCGATCGCGGAAGTGTTTTCCACGCCCGCGGAACTTGGGCCAAGCGTCAGTTGTTCCGTCGTTTATTTCGAAACTTTATTATTATTTTATTATTAGTCTCACTTAGTTATTTAAACCAGAAAACCCTAGTTTGTAATGTTATGCAGATTTTGAGAATTAAGTTGAGTTTATCTCCTTTCCAAAATCCCTTGCATCTTCTCTACGATCCCACGGATCGATCTATCCCGTAGCTCGCTTCGAGCAATTCAACACGTTTCTTCGGTATTCTGGGATCATCACGTTGATCCCTACGTTCATCACTTTGGTCGAGTAAAGACTATTTCTTTAGCCCTAGGAAAACCATCACGTTGGCTACGCGAGAGGAGGATTCAACTACAAGCTTGAGAAAACAAAGATCCTACGAATCACAAACGACACTTCAGGGGTTGTTCGCATCACATTTGGAAACAAATCGATAAAATCAACAAAAAATTCTTTATGGAACAAGATGGATACAGCGGGTTACCATCCCCTTATTAGTTGGAACTGAATCTATACGAGTAAGGAGAATGGCGGGTTAGGTTTCAAAACTGTTGAGACTACCAATAAAGCCCTATAGATGAAATTAATTTGAAAAATTCTAACTGAACCACATAACATTTGGGTCAGACTAATCCATGAAAAACACATTAAAAACAACAATATTCTCACCATGAAAAAGAATAATTTATCTTGTCAATTGTCACAACTACTATCCCTTCATGAGGACTTAAAAAAAAAAAACAAATTAGATGGAACTAGCAAAAGCATTAATGTATGAAACGTCCTCTGGATAGGCAATGAACCATTGAATTGCAGATATACCACAACAGATCCAAATCTAACTATTGCAAATCTAATAACATCTTATCGTATGCAAAATCACTTCCCACAACACCTAATACAAGATAGAACCAAAATTCATATCCCCCTACATGATTTGGAAGACCGTATGATCTTGCAAACTTCAACAAATGGCAAATACACTCTAAAATCAACAACTCCCACCATGACGACATAACGAGGGAATATACAATCAAACCTTTTCATGGATTTGGAAAACCAAGCTACAACCCAAAGTAAATCATTTAATTAGGAAAGTAGTCACACACTCTTTACCTACACAACAAGACTAAACCGACACTACAATAGGGTTTAGTCCCAATGCATCAGTTGTAAAGAAGCAAACGAAGATCTTAATCACTTATTTTTTCACTACAAATTTACGAAAACGATTATAGATCAAATTTGCGTAAACCTCAATCAACAATTCCAAATTAATGCTCAATCCAATGATTTCTAGTATAATATTAACAACATTAGATTAAATAACGACTACCTCGAGACAATATGCTTTATTCGGTGGCATATTTGGAATCAAAGAAATATTCAATTATCCAGAAGGACATATGAGGATGCAAATAAGGCCATACAAATTACATCTACTTATAGATTTTGTCACTTAACAAAAAAAGAAAACGACACTGGCGAATGATAGAAAACAAGATAAACTGATCAAATGGAGAAAACTGTCATTAGGATTTGTTAAGCTGAACTTTGACGCTTTTAAAGCATCAAACTCGGATTGCCACATTGGCATTCTGATAAGAGATCATCTAGGACATCTAGATTTCTTGACAGACGAAACATACCACCCACATCGGTATTACATGCACCACAACGTACTCTTTGTGTTGGTGTGGCAGAGGCGTGTAGACTAGGATTGAAAAAACTATACTGCGAAGGAGATAACCTAACGATCATCTATAACTTACAAGGAAGATGGGACACTCCATAGGAGATTGAGATGTTGATTCAGGATGCAAGACAAATATTGGATTACTTTGAAGAAGTTTGTATTTAACATTGCTACAGAGAAGACAATCAAGCTGCAAACTTCCTAACTACAAAGCATTGTGATATTCATTACTTCAAGAATGTATCTGCTCAAATAGCTCAACCCACACATGGAATCTTCGCCCTATGTTGAAAGATTTTCTTATGATCATTAGTAAGGATGATTTACATTGGGGCTTCCTTCAAAAGGCGACCTAATTTTTTACTATGCATAAAAAAAAAATTCGATTACTTCAATATATTAAGAGGTTGAATAAATCAACAATCGAACAAATTGGATGAAACAAACGTAAACAAACAAAAAAACACAAGCAAAAGAGAATACAATAACACAATCATAGAGCCTAAACAAACTAGAGCGTGGAGTGAGTAAGCACTAGCAGATAACAATGTCGCTGGAAGCAAGTTAAAAAAGACATCTTTTGGGAAAGTGTAAAATGGACCACCATGACATTGTCCCCATCAAAATGAAGGATCTTCAGGAGCCGCGCATGACCATTGACCACAATCTCGACCAATACAACTCGGTCCACACTCTGGATCAACACATGTGTACATCGATATACATACCACTACTTGGTCCAAAAGGTTCTGAGAATAAATCCTTTTAAATCTTTTCTATTTGTTACACATGATTTTATTATTGGGGGTGAAGGTTAGTAAGAGCACTTAAAAAACAAAGATAGCACAAGGTGTAAATGGGATATTATTGGTAATATATAATTATAATGGTTGAGTTGGGTTAGAAAAGAGACCACATGGACCGTATCCATGCCAATACCCAAACCCAAAGTGCAATACAATTTAAATTATTCCAAACCAACTCACCAACTCACCCTTGTAAACACTAAGTGTAAGCAGGGTCCAGGGAGAAGGAGGAACCAATACTACAGTGAAAGAATGGAAGTTGTCGCCGGTGGGAAGGTGTGGTTGCACACATGTCGGGTTGACGGCGACGCCGATGGAGGCAAATCTGGCACAACTGGTGGTTTGCGTTGATGATTTAGTACGAATCTTGTTCTCAACTAAAGGCAACCCAAGTTGGTTCAAGAGTGGCTGGTGGGGAAAGCTAAGGTGGTGATAACATCCATTTCATATATGTTTAGGACATATATTTAGGTTATAGTTTAGGTATTTTCATGTTATTATATTACATTTTTAGTTATTTGCATTGTTTTCTTTAGTTTGGATGTCTACATGAGTCTTTGCATATTTTCAGGTACTTGAGCGGGCAAAGGAGGTGCTTTACGAGGCTTGGACGTCATAGGAGATGTGCACGGTCGAATACAAAGACGAACGAAGACGAAGAATGGTTTTCTGGTGATTGGCTTGGTTTGCTACAAAGCGTGCCATAAACTATGCCATCCACAACCTGCATAGGAAGACATTCTCGCAAAACGGCACGGTCTGCAACAAACCGTGTCATAAACCGTGCCAAGCCTCTGACGATGTTCTGTAAACTTGTACGGTTTGTGACAAACCGTGCCAATGCACATGCGGCCCGAAATTTGTTATTTTTCGATCCTTTGTTATTTTAGGATGATATAAATATTTTTTCTAGGGTTCTTTTGGCAGCCTCTTCTCCACTTTTTGCCACTCTCTAGTAAATTTAGATATGATAATAATTTTTGGTGTTCTCAATATATGGTTATTCTCCCTACCATGCTCTTAAGGTTTAATTCCTCTTTTTCTATTTATAAATAATATATATATATAAACTAAACTACAACCTAACTACACCACATGACATCCCCTCATTAAAACTGTCACATGTAAACCATATCAAAATTCATACATTTTTTTAATTAATATTTTTTTTTAGTACAATGTCTAAATCAAAATTCATTTTGTTATTTTGATTATTTTTTTTAGATTTGAAATTTAATCTAATCATAAACATCTCATCTAAATGATATATTATATATACTAGGATTTAATGTTACTATAAATAATAGTATTTAAATATCTTAAAATTTTTAAGTAGATATTTATTGTTTGTGAAATAACATTATTTCAAAATTAATTTAAATAGTATTAAGCGACAAAATATTATCATATCTTTTATTATGTTGTCATACCTATATATTTATATATTTCCAAGGTTAACCATTTATATGATTGGTTTGAGCCTTTGATGCCTAATCTACTATATAATACTAAAGTAAAACCTAACTAAGACCACTTGTCGTTTTGACATTGCGCTACATTATTTATTCTCACATGTCTACTCCACATCATGTCACGTCACTAAATTGTTATATATTATTATTATTATTATATAAAATATTTTAGATAGATCATGTTTTTTTTCAAGATATAGATTATTCACATTTGATCATGATTTCCATATTAGATAGAATATATTATGTATTTTTTCTGAATATTCTCTTTTAGTTTTTGCATTTAATTAGTCGCATTTTATTTAAATTTCTTTTTAATTTATTTATTTATAGGTATAAGACCTGATTAAACATATTACGTATTTATGAAATCACATTGATCTTTATTAATTGATTATTTAGTAGATATGTTTTTATATTATCATACTTATCTTAATTTCATTTATATTGTGTCTACTTAGATATGCTTTTCATTTATTTAATATTTTTAAATATAAAATTGATATATTTTTAATAATTAAAAAAATATTAATATAAAATTTATCCAAAGCCCGAACACCGCACATGAAAAACTAAGCTAGTATATGTACCTAGATGCATGGGCGGACGCATGATTTTAGTCTAGTGGGGGCTAAAATCCTAAAGAGAAAAAAAATATATCGTTTATCTTAAATAAAGGCTTAATTTCAAAGTCTATCATCTATTTAAGTCTAATGTTTACCTTACAAAGACAAATTTAATTTCAAACAACAAACACTATATTCGAATCTCAAATGAAATTTTATTTAAAATTGATTAAAAAAAATTACACAAATCTAAAACAAATTTCATCATTACTTACTACTTTTACTGTGTAATTTCAACAAATTTGTATAAAAATTGAATTTAAATTACAAATCTATAAACCCTAAATTTTTAAAAAAATTAACAAATAAGACTTGATATAAAGAAAGTATTACATTTTTATTGAATAATTTGTGTGCAAATTTGGATAAGTTGTGTTTCATTTGTATTTTTTAGGATTATGCATAACAAATCCTATATAAAAATTATATTAAAAAAGTTAGAATATATATATATATTATTTTGAAAACTTTTAAAGAATTTTTTAAGAAAAAAAATTATAAAAATGTTTGAAAAAATATATTTTTTTTCAAAATCCCAATGGGGACTACGGCCCCCACTGGGCCCCACCTGTGTCCGCCGTTGCCTAGATGGGCATCTTTACTTTATATTATACGAGCATTGTTAAATCTACTATATATACACTAAAACAATAAAAATTTACACTACATGACGCTTCCACAATTATTTTGTCACATGACATTCCTATAATGTTTTCTCCACATGTTAGTTTCTTAAATTTTCACCTTTTTTAAACCTCAATATATAGTATATATTTAATCTCTTCCTATTTTATCAAACAAATCAAACAATTCTAATTAAGATGGAATCAAATCAAAATTTCCTAATTTATACTAAATATCATACATTGATTAGGAAAGTCTCAAAAAAAAGAATCACACAATTATTTTCGCCAATCTAATTTTTATATAAATATTTTGAAATATAATTTCACCTTTTTAAATATAAAAATATATAATATATTTTTGTTCATTTCCTAATATACAATATATATTGGTTGATGATCTTATGAAGATCAAGATCATGAATTCTAAAAATAGAGTGAATCAAAATTTTAAATTGTCTTCCTAACATTGATTATGAAGGGATTAAATCAATCACACATTTTTTTTATAATATAATTTTTTTATAAGTAATTTAAAGATATAATTTATCTTTTTAAATATCTAAATAATAATTCAATAAATAAATTCCGTAATAAACCAATTTATACGTGACACCAGAATTAAACTAGTTATATTATATAGGCTTATTTATGGAGTCTAGCTAGGCCCATATCAGCATACAGGTTGAAGTTCGCAGAAGAAGCTACCGTCAACACGGACGAGGAAGTCGAAGCGCTTTTTGTTCCTTCTCTTCTACCGCTCTACCGCCTCTACGCATACCCAGGAGTGTTGGACGCAGTCCCCGCACAATTTCTCAACGGCAATAACCAAGAGTGTTGGACGCCAGTCTCCTTCGACGGAGAGTCGGAGGCGACGACGCCGCGCAGGGGACGACGAGTTGCGACGACTCCACGAGGGGACGGTGGTTTACTGCAGTACTGGTGTTGACTTTTGAATCTGTTGATTGCGAAGAACAACTTCAATCGAATCAAGTAAGCATTTTTATTCTCAAATTCCCATATCTTACATTAATTGATTCTCAGTTGCTTTAGATTCCAACCCTTTGTGGCTTCATTGCTTATTTTATGAGGATGATCCTCAATTTAATCGAAAATTCCACTTGTAGACTTATATCATTGTTTGATTGTAACTTGGTTTGCTTTGCCAGCTCTATATTTTCTCGTTAGTTGCTGATTGATTGATGTTTTCAAATGTTGTAGTTGTAGCTGTAGATAATTTTAGAGTCTGGGTTATTTCTGATTCCAATTTCAGTCTCATGGTCTGTTTGATTGATTTGAGTTGGTGATCACCCTTACTTTCATTCATATTTGGACCTGATTGAATTTGGTTAGCAGGTTCCTTCTGTATGTATTACCATTCATTTAGCTGTTGCTCACTTGGATTTTCTGATTTGCTGGGAGGTGCCCTTTTGCTTTATCATTTTCTGCATTTTAATTGCTTCTTAACTTCTGCCAACTCCTTTTTTATATCGTTGTTCAATATAATTCCTCATTTTGATTGCTGCAAAGCTTGTTTTTATCAAGTGATTATGATTTTAAATTTTAGTTGAGGTTCATACACTAAGCAACAGATCTTGCTTGTACTTACATTTTTTTTTTGTGAGGTGGGCAAGCTCTAAAACCTTGAACTTGAAGATCAACCCTCATCACCACCACTGATGGAGTTTGAAACTATTGGTGTTGAAGATCAACCCTCATCTCCACTGACGGAGTTTGTCGGTATTGAAGATCAACCCACGATGGTCAATGTTGAATACAACAATGGTGATGACAAATTTGGTGCGAAGCCAACGGATAAAACCTTGAACTTGAAGTCTGATGACTTTGGAGATTTGAAACTGGATGGGAGGATTGTGAACCAATTAAACAGGCCGTCGACTGCTCCAGCTCTTGGATCAAAAGGGACTTCACGTCATCAGAATCGTGTTAGGTTGCAGTATCTTCTAAATAAGCTTGTGAGTCGTCGAAATTGGGCTGATGCTGGTGGTGTTCTGTCTGTCTTGTTGAAGGGAACTTGCAACGAAAGGTCGCTTCATAACAACCATATCAAATATTCGGTATTCATCTCTTTGAGCTTTATATTTTTGTTGATGATTTATGTCCTTTTGTTCAGATCATTCACAGTATATTTAATATGAAAAAAGGTAGCAATCGAAATTATTAGGCATGTTGAAAGCAGTCGTGCATATTCAAAGGACATTGAGGACATCTACAATCTATGGATGAAAAAGATTGTGCCTAAAAAGAATAGACCGTGGAAGGTATATCCTCGAAATATACTATTTTTATTGGTCCAAATATGCATTATCGAGCACTTAGCTAAACTCTTACTGATCATGCATGAGACACTCACACTTCAATGGTCCCTCTTAGGGAACGGGGGATCGCAACCTTGATATTTGAAACACACTTAGTTTGCCACTTCAGTTTCTGAATTTCTATTTTGATGCGCACTTTAAATTTTCAAATTATTTCTTGTGCATTAAGATTGTAAGTTTGGAAGCTTTGAGCTGCAATTTGATCTTGTTTCTGCTTTTAAGTTTGATATTCAGGGCACGCCTAAAGTTTTTTCTTCTGTTATTTGATGATTTATTCATTTTCATGCTATATAAATTCTGTTATTGTTGCTACTGGTACTTGGCAGGATAAGTTTGTTCTTTTCGACTCCATTGTTTCCTTCCTCGTGCAGAAGAACTACGATGGAGCCCGGTCATGTGCATTATGGTATGCTCTTAAACACTGCAACCTTATTCAACACAGTGATGTTTTTTAGGAAAAAGTAGCAGTAGATTATTCAGATGATATTTTCAGCACGGTACTATTTTTGTGTCATTCCTGCTACTTGTTACGGGTTTTGGGGAAAAGGGGAGGCATTCCAAAGAACTTAGATTGACGAACTTGATTGAATCATGGATGCATGGTAATGCTAAACACTGAAATGAGGTGTCTCATGTTTAATGTCACCTAATTTATGCAAGTTTTTATATTCAAGTTTTCAATTGTTAGCCTCAGGCAGGACCATGAAGTTGATAATGACCCCATCTCCAACTTAATGTTGGGTTTGTGCTATTATGAATTGTGGTATACAACACTCCCAGAAGACAGGCAGCTGATTGACAAGCATGAACAGGAGATGCTTGGTGAAACAGTGGAGTCAGGACAGTTATACAATTTTGTTGCGAACTCAGAAGGCTATCGAGCTGTCAGTGTACAAGATAGAAACTCCAGCTTCAAATACCTTTCAGAGACATCTGTCATGAATGATAAGGTGATTCAGATGGATAATGTGAACCGAAAAGATTCAGTAGCTTATGCTGACACACAAAGAGTCGTGAAAAATTATCAGTCACAAGTACAGGGCCTGTATATAAATTCTGATCAAATGAGTGGATCCGAAGGGGGATCTCTTATGAAAAGAAATACTAACATGCAATGTTCTTCTGCCTTCTCTTCCCATGGTAAGTCTGTTCTCTTTACTATGAATTGTGTTGTGACGATTATATAGGAAGTACTAAAAGAATTCCTATGTGTAGGATATCGCTATTATACTAGTATGCTGTAATCTATGATTAATGCTCTGTTTTAAACAGGAGTTCCCGATTCATTGTTGTTTCCCATACGGTGGGATCCTTTGAATGAGAACATTGAAGATGTACTAAAAGAATTACAACCCAATGATGATTACAAGGATGCAGTGGAATACTTGAGGAAAGCACTTAACTTCACACCTGGAGTAGCAGAAGCATTACTTCCTTTAGTGCAGGTGATTGACATCATTATGTGTTGCTATTTGATATCATTTTGCATTCCACTTTTCGTTCCTTGCTCCACTTTTTTCAATCCCTACTCCACACAAGCAAGAGAAGCAATACCTTTATAGGGTTTAATGGTTTATACACTTCTTTTCCTATCTCTACTCCGCCAAAGTCTGATTGATATTACTTGCTGATTTATTTACCTTCCCAACTGAACAGATATTGTTGCTTAATGATCGAGTGAAGGAGGCCTTGGATGAGCTAGATAAGTTTTCTTATGCTTCGAAAGCACTTTTTGCCTCCAGGTAAGGAGCATGATTTGAGAAAATCACTCTGAAATGTTTCCTGCATAGTATGTTTCTCAGTTAAAGTTTCGCTAGACGTCTAATATTAATATTATTGATAATAACATTGTTTTTTTCCAGTGCAATATGTTCTTCAAAAACCACATATCACTTTGATTCATTCTTTAAGAAAAAAAGCAAATCAAAAGAAAAATCATCAATCCCCTCAAATAACTAATAATTATATGAAGTCATGATTTTTTTTGTTGACATCCTATCAGTTTTGGAGTTCAATGTTTTCAAAAAGGGCATTATGCTAGACTACTAGTTCCTTACCTTCGCTAATTGTGCTAATGCTATAATTTTCATTTAATTTATCCATCTTCAGCCACCTTTCTACTTCATCTTTGTTTGTCATCGGCAAAAGTAAAGAGGAAATGATGGATTAGCTAGAAGAGTATAGTATCTGAAGAGTATAAAGAACACAGAGTAGACATTCTCGACCATTTTTGTCCATTCAAAATTTTTGTTAACTAATGCTTTTATTTTTCATAAATAACTGACATTTTTTGCCATAGTAAAAGTTTCATTTTCATGGGTCTAGCGATCTTCTAAAGAGATTCTACATGTATGCTGATGCTAGATTGAAGACTCATTATTTTGAGTGCTTGGGCTGCAACAATTATGAACAGCTTTGTTCAAGCTATGAGGATATCTTGAAGAAGGATCCTACATGCAGGCATGCATTAACAAAGCTTGTTCGGGCATATCAAATGGGTACTAACAGCTTAGAATTCGAAGCTTACCATGTCTCGCAATAGTTTATTCTGATTTCTAAAAAAGTTTGTTGGTAGTAGTGTAAAACCATGGGTGATATTATGTTCAATTAACTGAATGCATAGCATAGTCATACCAATGTGGGCCACTTTTGTTTGTTTTAAGTTCTTTTTCCTCTGTTGCACTTCTCTTTTCAAAGGTACATACCCTGATGGATTTCTGTTATTTGCATTTTGTTCCTCTTTCAGGAGACTATGACCCTGACCGATTATTGGAGATGATAGCTCTGCACCTGGATGCTGCATTTGCAGACCATGATATTTGGAGAGAATTTGCTTCATGTTTACTTAAAGTTTCTCAGTGTGAAGATGATCGGGTGTCAACTTGTTTGAATGGGGATTCAGGGGAAATATGCTATCAGAATAAGAAGATCCCTACAATGTTTTTTAAGGGTGTTTTGGGAAAGAACTGGAAGATGCGTTGTAAATGGTGGTTGAATCGTCACTTCAGTAAGAAATTGCTAGCATCTGAGATGGCAGGAGGTATGTTTCATTTATTCTTTCGCAACTTCATCATGGTTTAATGAATTCATGCTGAGTAATTTTCTTTTTCCACTCCTGAAAATATAAAGGACAATTGATGAATCAAATGTTTCTGTTTCTAGATTAGCACTCCAGACACAATTGGGTTATAGCCTCACCAAGTGGTTTTAGTAACACAGCTCTTGAGTTTAAAATCTTGGACAGATTGCATATGTTTGCTAACTGCTTGTGGACATTATTTTAACATGTAAAGTTTTGTAGTCGTCTATGCTTTATAATTGTCAGGTAGATGATCGTGTAGAGAAAGACTAGTTTCTCATTCTTGCGAGTGTGCTATCTTTGGTCAAGTGCAGGTGACTTGTCACTGATGGCTTACAAGGCCGCATGCGCAACTCAAATCTATGGACCCGGATTCTATTATGTAGTGAAGGTTGGTGCCTTTTTGAAAGAAGAAAAAAACCCTTTATTTGTGGTCTTAAATATGTATGTTCAAAGCTCTCGTTCTGGATTTTTCCCGGGGCTCAGTGGTGGATCTAAAGGGCTAATGAGCTCATGGGAAGAGGTGTTCAATTGCGTCAGAAAGAAGGAGGAAGAGAAAAAAACAGAGAAGGAAGGAGGGGGAGGCCAAGACAAGAGTGTAAGAAAGAGGGGAAGGCCAAAGGCAGAAGAGAAGGGAGGAAGAAAGAGGGGTAGGCCGAGAAAAGGAGAGAAACGAGAATTGGACGGAGGAAGAGTAAACGAGGCAGAATGTGGGGGATTCGTTGGATCAACATGATAGAGCTTCAAGTTCCATCATTACCTGCGGGAAATGTGTGCAGTTCCAGGGATGATAGGCTCTCCCTTGTGCTGAGTGCAGGTGACTTGCAAGTGGCAACTTAATACCTGCGGAAATTCATGTGTCCAAGCTCATAGCAATGCACTTTTGAAATTTTGGTGGAACCGAACTAATAGCATGCCAAGCACATTTAGTTTCAGCAGCAAAGTGACAGTTTGGCAGTAGGCAAGATTGGAGTTTTATATTGTTATAAATGCATACTTGCTTTTAACATGGAGTATATCAAATTATCCTCCTAGTGGTGAAGTGTCGCTGAGTTCGGTTCGCGGGATCGAGCGTCATCGTATGATCGTACAATTTCATCAAACATAAGTTGGGGTGTTCAGATTCTGACATCGTCCTCCCTCCGATGGCTCTCCCTCGTGTTGGTGACAAACCCTAGATTTTAGCTCTTTTTTGAATCGCTTGTTCTCGTCTTCCTGTTCCTACAAACCCTAGAATTGATCTGATTTGTGGGCATTCCTGATTGTCTACGCTTCCACTTGGGAAAAAAAGACTTCTTTTTGAAATCAAACCATCTGCATATATATTAAAGCACATCCAAAGTCGCCAGGTCCAACAAACCTTGCCGGAAATCAGGAATAAAACTTGGGAGTCATCTCCACTAGGACAGACTCTAACAAGGAAATGAGCAACAGAAGAAAAAAAAAAGAAAAAAAAAAAGAATAGGAAATTAATAACCTATCTCTATCACAATTGGACTAAATTACTATCTTTACATTTAACCCTGTTGAATTCTGGTTCAACGTTTCGTGAAGGCGCCAAGGGTCAACACACCCTTGGTCCAGATTTGTTAATGATTTGTTTTTTTTCGGGAATGTCCTCTGCAACTTCTCGACCTCTGACTTCGCGTGGAGTGAGATCTTCGATGACTGGCTTCACTTCTGGCGCCGGTGATCTCGTGCTTTGCTTTGCTTTGGATGGAATCTCTGGTCTCGAATCCCGATCTCCGCCGGCAGGGTCCTCTTTTGCTCTCGTCTCCTGGGTGTCAACCAACTCTTCCTCGCCGTCACTGCACCCTCAAACACTAGGACCACCTGAAAATGTCCCGAAGATGGCTTCCCCAAGAGAAGGCCCTCCATGACTTTTTCAGGTAGTCCTAGTGTTCGAGGGTGCAGTGACAGCGAGGAAGAGGTGGTTGACACCCAGGAGACGAGAGCAAAAGAGGAGCCATGCCGGTGGAGATCGGGATTCGAGACCAGAGATTCCCTCCAAAGCAAAGCACGAGATCACCGACGCCAGAAGTGAAGCCAGACATCGAAGATCTCACTCCACGCGAAGCTAGAGGTCGAGAAGCTGCAGAGGACATCCCCCGAAAAAACACAAATCATAAACAAATCCGGGCCAAGGGTGTGTTGACCCTTGGCGCCTTCACGAAACGTTGCACCGGAATTCAACACTGGCGCCGATCGTGGAGACGTCCTCGCACAGCTAGGTCCGACTAACAACAAACAACGATGGCAGTAGAATGTGAAGATCCACTAGTAGAAGCTCAAGAGGAGATTCGACCACCTCACCAGATGCCTAGGAACCACCCGCGAGAGGTGGTCCTGAACGAAGAGGAGTGGGAGCAGTTTCACCAGTTCCAAGAATGGCAAAGGGCCCGCCAGGAGCACCCACTCAGCCGCAACCGCAACCCGAGTGCGCTCCTCAGGAGCCTCACGTCGCGGAGGAGCATCACGAAGGACATGGGGGGCAGTTCCAGACGGATCAAATTTCGATCACCTATGAGCCCCCCCGATACATGTCGCGAAGAGAATCGAATCGGAGGCCCTACGCCGATTATGCATATCAGTACTAACCGGGTTACCAGGCTCCAGAATTCCCGTTGGCACTTTTCGGGTCCACAGTCTTCGCAGACCATATACTACTGGCGCCTCCTCCCCCAGACTTCAAAATTCCAACATTCAAGGAATATACAGGGGAAGATGACCCCATAGATCACTTATCCCGGTACCAGTACCTGATGCTTGCGAGCAAGGCTGACGAGCCCACAATGTGCAAGTGCTTCCCCAACACTCTCGCGGGGCCGGCCTTAACATGGATGATAAGCCTCCCGCGAGGAGCATCGACGACTTCCAACAACTCGCAGACTCCTTCATGACCCACTTCGGGTGCTCACAAAAGAGAAAACTCAGCATGCAGGAGGTACTGAACGTGCGACAACGTGAAGGCGAGTCTCTTGCATCCTTCGTGAAGAGATTCACTACAGAGGTAGTCTAGGCACACAATTTTTATGAGAAGGTCGCACGAATGGCCTTCATTCAGGGACTCAGGAATGGTCCTTGTAAACTCCATGTGTGCAAGAAACCCCCGACCTCTTACACGAAGCTGCTCGAGAAGGCCAACCAGCATATAGTCGCAGAAGAATTATCCAGGGGAGGTTCGTTCATGAATGCACCCTCCACAAACAGTGGAAGGAGGCACGACAATCACAAGAGAGATTTGGGCACGTGGGAACCCCGTCGCCATCAAACCAATGATCGAGGGAAGGCCCCAGAGAAGTAGCTCGTCGCAGTAGAGTGCCGAGGGTATGGGGCTCCGCGAAGGAAGGCTACACCAGGATCCGGCCCTTCACCGCAAATGCCTCCTCCTAACCGACCTGCCCCTTACCCTCACGCTGGACATAATTTCCCGCGACTAGATTGATAGGTAGGAACCATATCAGGGAGACACGAGCCTAGGGGCCCCAGTAGGCATGAAGGCAGGAGGATTGCCAATGCACATCCCCCGTTTGGGCGGCCAGTCATGAGCATATCGAATCCCCCGCGTCAAGAGCACAAGCTGACATTCAGTACGGAGGACCTCGCGGAGACTGTAATCCCCAATACTGACCCCTTAGTGCTTCATGTGCAGATGAGAACGAAGATAGTAAAAAGGGTGATGGTTGATACAGGAAGCTCCGCATACATCATGCATTGGGAGGCTTTCCAGACGATGGGCCTGAATCCCGCGAGCTTGGTGCCCACTGATTGCACGCTTCTCGGGGGAGTGAGTGAAGCCAATTAGGGTGATAACCCTAGACCTGATCCTAAGAGATGAAGATGGTCCGCGGAGGTGCGAGAAAGTTGAGTTTTTGGTGCTCCAATCCCCATCCGCGTATAACGCCATTCTGGGCAGGATCTCCCTATGTAAGTTCAAGTTGTAATCTCGATATATCATTTTTCTCTAAAGTTCCCTACACAGGTGGGAGTTGGGATAGCAAGAGGGCAACACGCGAAGAGTCGTACATGTTATCTAGCAACACTTAGCGAGAAGTGTCTCTCGGTTTTGGCTGTGGAAAATGGAAGCACTGGCCCCGTGTCGTCAAACTCCACGGAGGAAAAGGCTGAGCTAGAGGTAAGAAACCGAATGGAAGTTGTGGTTCCGAAGGAGGAAAAGGTGAGCATTTTGCCATTCCCTCAGAAAGAGGAAAACTTGTATGTAGGACATGCCCTTGGGACCGGAGTACAGAGCAAAATCAAAGAATTGCTAGGAGTGTCGCGTGACGTCTTTGCGTGGACCCACAAGGACTTAAAGGGGATCCCCTCGAGTCTCATGACTCTCTCACTCAACATAAGCCCTGAAGCGAAGCCGCATAGACAGAAAAATAGGAAACAAGCAGGGGATGGGGCCCAAGGGGCCAGAGAGGACGTTGATAAACTGCAGAAAGCTGGATTCATTCGTGAGGTGAAGTATCCTCGCTGGCTCGCGAACGTCGTGATGGTGAGAAAGGCCAATGGGAAATGGCGCATGTGCGTAGATTTCACAGACTTGAACAAGGCGTGCCCCAAAGACAGTTACCCACTTCCTTCAATTGATCAACTAGTAGACTCGACCGCGGGGCACGAAGCACTGAGCTTCTTGGATGCCTACTCAGGCTATAACCAAGTCAAGATGAACCCCGCGGACGAAGAGCATACAACTTTTATCACAGAAAGAGGGACCTATTGTTACACCATCATGCCATTTGGGCTTAAAACACAGGAGCAAGCTTCCAGAGGTTAGTCGACCTAATCTTCCGCGATCAGATCGGCTCAATTGATGAGGCATACGTGGATGGCATTGTAGTGAAAAGAAAACGAGAAGCGGATCACACGAACGATCTACGCGAGGTCTTTGCTACGCTGCGAAAGCACGATATGAGTTTGAATCCATAGAAATGCGTCTTCGGGGTCAAGGTTGGGAAGTTCTTGGGTTTTCTGATCAGTTCACGCGGGATAGATGTGAATCCAGAGAAAGTGGAAGCAGTGCTACAAATGACACCACCGCAGAATGTCAAGGAGGTACAGAGGTTTATCGGGTCCGTGAACTATCTAGGGCATTTCTGTTCGAAGCTCGCGGAGAGGGGGCTTCCATTTTTCGCTATACTAAGAGACCCCCATAAGTTTAAATGGGTTCCAGAGTGCGAAGTGGCCTTCGCAGAGTTGGAAAAACATTTGGCAGAGTTACCAACCCTATCATCTCCTATTTTGGATGAGGAGTTGCAACTTTACCTTGCGTCAGGCTCACGGGCAATCAGTGTAGTTTTAGTGTGCGGGCACGAAGTACTTGTTTATTTTGTAAGCAGAGCTCTCATATCCGCCAAGACCAGATACCCGCCAGTAGAAAAGGTTGCTCTAGCTCTGGTTATGGCCGCAAGGAAGTTGTGCCCTTATTTCCAAGCCCACCCCATCCAGGTGTTGTCGGACCTCCCTTTGCGAAGCCTATTCAACAAGCCCACTATGTCAGGAAGGCTCACGAAATGGGTAATCGAATTATCAGAGTTCGATATGGACTATAAGCCCATGCCCGCGATCAAAGCACAATCACTCGTGAACTTTCTCGTAGAAACAAGTTTCCACGAAGTAAGCACATAAGGGATAATAGAGGAAAAAGCCCACTGGACACTTTTTGTAGATGGGGATGAAAATGAGGAAGGCAACGGGGCTGGAGTCACGTTAACCTCGCCAGTGGGAGAAAGGTTTGAGTATGCCCTCACGTTGGAGTTCGAAACGACGAACAACAAAGCTGAATATGAAGCACTTCTCACGGGGCTTGAGTTAGCTCTCACCAATGGTGCGCGAAGGGTCATGTGTTTCAGTGACTCGGAGGTTGTCGTAAAGCAGGTACAAGGAGTCTACGAAGCTAAGACAGGAAACTTGCCCGCGTACCAGTCAAGGGTAAAAACATTGTCAGCAATCTTTGATCAGTTTGACATTCAAGCAATCTCGCTTAGGGAAAATTTGAGGGAGGACGAGCTCGTGAAGCTCGGCTCAAAAGCTAAGTTGCAGCAGAAAGGTCGCGTCTGGTTGGATTCGCGTACTTTTCGAGCCATAAATCCTGAGTTGATGCTGATTGAGTATGAGGAAGACGAGAATGACTGGAGAACACCCATACGCCATTATCTTGTAGCTGGGATGGTACCTGGAGACCCACAACAGAGAAGGAAATTGCAAATACACGCAACCCGCTTTTATATGAAGAACGACATCTTGTACAAAAAAGGATACATGATGGCAGGATTGAAGTGTGTGACACTCGCAGAGGGTAGCAGTCTTATGATTGAGATACATGGGGGGTTGTGCGGTGGGCACGCGGGGTGGCGATCCCTTGTGTACAAAGCCATGAGGGTGGGGTATTTCTGGCCTACAATGAAAGAGGATGCCACATGCGTGGCTCAAACCTGCAAGGCATGCCAACTTCACGCCCCAACGTCACACCAACCTGGAGTAGACATGCAAGCCATCATCACCCACTGTCCCTTCGCGAGATGGGGGATGGATCTTCTCGGGTCTTTCCCCCGAGCTCCAGGTTAGTTACAGTTTATACTAGTGGCTATAGATTACTTCACTAAATGGGTTGAAGCAGTGCCGCTAGCCACCACAACAATAGAACATGTGAAGAAGTTCGTGTGGCAGAATATCATATGTCGCTTTGGTTTACCCCAAGACATCATCACAGATCGCGGGCCTCAGTTCAACACAGAAAAGTTGAAGAGCTTCTGCGAAGGTTTGGGCATTAGACTCCGCTTCGCGTCAGTGTCTCGCCCTCGGTGCAATGGCCAGGTCGAAAGCGCAAATCATAGAATTCTTTATGACCTTAAAAGAAGACTCACACGAGCCCAATGCCGATGGGCCAAAATTCTCCTCCTCGTGCTATGGGCTAACCAGACCACATCCAAAAGAGGCACTGGGGAAACTCCTTTCGCGTTGACGTATGGGGTAAAATCCGTAATCCCAGTGGAGCACCTCTTTCCAAGCGAAAGGCTCCTCCACTATGACAAAGTGAAAAATTCCGAGAATCTGCAGCTTGAATTGCAACTCAGGGAGGAAATGCGAGAGATGGCGGCAATACGCGAGGGTGAATACAAACGGCGCATCGCAGCCTACTACAACAAACGTGTGAGACCACGGGATTTCGCGGAAGGAGACCTGGTTCTTAGGAAAACTGAAGGCGGGAAGCTGGACCCCGGATGGGAAGGGCCGTTCATTGTCGCACGCAAAGTAGCGCCAGGGGCTTACCGCCTAAAGGATCATGCGGGCAACATCGTTCCAAAATCTTGGAACGTAATGAGGCTCCGCCGGTACTATCCCTAAACGCGACCATGCCTCAGGTATGAACCCTAAAACTTCTTGTTAAAAATCACGAGCATGTCAAGCAATAACCTCGCGAGCAATATTATGTAGGCAACACCATGCAACACGTGAAAGTAACATCATTGACATTGTGGGCCTGAGGCCATGCGACACGCGATGGCAAGGTATACGAATGAGCAATACGTTAACGCAATGTGATTGAGCAATATGTAATGCGCGACATGAGATTAAGCGAGACCCTAAAAGCAATTTTTGTGTGCAATATGTAGGAAAGCAAGTTTTAAGAAGCGCGAGTTTGAAAGCAAGTGTTAAGAGCAAGTTTTGAAAGGGCAAGTTGTGAAAGCAAGTTTCGAGAAGCAAGTTTAAGAGCAAGTAGAGAAAGCAAGTAAGCGCGAGTTATGCGTAGAGCAAGTTACGCGAGCGAGACCCGCAAAGCAATAAAGAAAGCCAGTCATCGCGAGCAAGAACTTAAGTAACGATGAGGTATCTAGCTTATACAGTTACGATATTTATCATGGTTGACTTACTAAAATCATTGCCTAATCACATTGCAAAAACAAAAATTGACCAGGCAAGACTTCAATGAGATGTGAATAGCAATCGGTCGCGAAGAAGGAAGCACTAAAGCAAGAAGGGAACGTGATGCCCAATCAAAGTAAATCCTTAAAAACCTAACTTAGTAGAATAGGCAAGCAAGAGTCGAATCCCACAGGGAGGAGTTATCTTTCTTAATGCAAATTAGTATGCCAAAGTAACAAAGGGGGGTTTGTTGGTTTGATTTCAAGTAAACAAAACAAAGGTTGTAATCAATTGGGAAAAAGTACTTAGCCAAACAAATATCCACCATTCATTCGATTGGTTTATCCTAGATTATCTCTATTCTTTCCTATGAATATTCCTGTCCATATTCTGAAATAGTTACCAGTATAACCAGTCCTGATAACCCTAACTATTAAACAATCAAGAGACCCTCAAGATTCAATCTAACAGCAGTAGTAAGCATAGGAATTAACCAGGATACATGTAACACCACGACCCGCAGCATTCAACACATAATCAATTCTCTTCACAATAAACTAGTCCAACCAGTCCTAGAATATCATGTTCGCTACACAAGATAAGGGATTTCAACCCGAAATATCCAAACCGTAGCAATAGACAATTACTAATATCAACTAGGTGATCAATCCAGTCAAATCAATAATAACCAATAGAATAAGCTCAAGAGAAAAGATATAATCAAGGGAAAGGAAATAGAATTATAATCTCACAACCATATATCAAATGAAGGCTTCAATCGTCGGACTAAGCAAAGGTTGCTTAGTTCTTCATAGTCTTGAAACGTAAAACTCAAAGGGAAAATTGATGTCAACT
Organism: Rheum nobile; assembly: GCA_027886185.1. Lineage (NCBI taxonomy): Eukaryota > Viridiplantae > Streptophyta > Magnoliopsida > Caryophyllales > Polygonaceae > Rheum > Rheum nobile. Next base: position 97,003 of record WOAB01000054.1, read on the forward strand.
AATAAACGATAATGAAAGGAGGCTCTAGGAACTAGGTTAAATAGCCTAACTCCAAAACCTAATGCTAAAAGATAACAAACATAGTCTAAAAAGGAAATAAAATAATCGGAATAAAAGAAATAAAATAAAAGGAAATAAAAGTAAAAACAAAATCTTCGGACGAAGTCTTCAGTGCGTCTGACGATGGGATTTCCGCGACCGCGGAAAAAGTTTCCGCGATCGCGGAAAATTCAATTCTGATCTCGCTGCTCTCGGTTTTTCCGCGACCGCGACAATTGGTTTCCGCGACCGCGGATCTTCGATTTTTGCCCTTCTTCGCTTCTGTTGCGGTCTTCTCTCGTGGCTTGTCTCCATCTTCCATATATCTTCATTTAAGCTCTTCTACGCCACCAATATCATACTTCTTCTCCTCAACTCCATACTCCACAATTGTGCTCTAAACTCATCCAAATGGTACCCAAAACACCGGTGACAACTCCTAGTTAAACCCTACAAAGTAGCGCTGATCAAATTCCCCCATGTTGAAACCTTGCTCGTCCTCGAGTAAGCTAATATAAACCTACTCCTCCAATCAAATCCCCAAGGTCTTAGGAAGCACCAAAAAACTATCTCCACTAAGAATTGCACCTAAACATGAAACTCCAAGGCACCAACACAATAATCCCAACACACAACACATACAAGCTTAAAGGAAAGCAAAGTACTTCCCCCAAGCTTAACCCGAACACCATAGAGTGAAAATAACCATCTAATCCTAGCCTCCATCTATCTTCTTATGCCTCCCAGAGTGACCTACCCGAATCCTCCTTATATCACCTCTTCTTATGTCACCACGCCAAGAAAAATGAGAAATCCTAATAATCACTCTTTTTCTTTTCACTTATTTTGCCAAGGCGCCCTTTCAGGTGTTTACCAAGCCACTCATTTCATTTTTCAATAGATGAGCTCACACAAACTCACATCACTCTTGACCAATTATTACCCCAGCCTAATGCTGGTCCAAGCCACCTACTTATTGCCTAAGCCGCCCTCTCAGGTTTTCGACTTATCTCAGGATTTATTTTTGTCTTTTTCAATTTTTGACTTTTTCTTTTTCATTATTTTTTCTTTTCTTTCTCCTCAAACGACTAGCAAGTATAGAACACTCCCCCATGCTTCAACCATGCATTGTCCTCAATGTAATGAAAGACAAAAAAGATGAAGCACAGGGAAAAGCGGAAAGGTACTCACAACCGTCGCCGAGTTGGCTTGGACTTGGAAGTTGTTGTTGGCGGTATATCAATATAAGCACATGTCACTGGTGTCGCGCCATCTTCAAACTCAAATTCTATCGTGCAATCAAATAGAGCCACTGTAAGGCGTAGTGGTATATCAAAGAATGCGGGGTTACACGACCTTCAACGAACACAAAAATGGAGCCCAGATGTAATCGTGGTGTGGGCTCTAGTGTTCCTCCTCCTCAGCTGTCGAATGTTGGGCCATCATCGTTGCCAAATAAAAATGTGGGGCGATTGTTTCCTCCTTGACAGCATGATGCACACCATCTCTTCATGTAAAACTCAGACAGCTGGCCTCCGGTACAAATTTTTTTTCCAGGTCAGGGGACTTACAGTGATATTTCCGCGACCGCGGAAAAATTTCCACGCCCGCGGAAAAGTTACTGGTGCGAGAAACACCGTCTTCAATTTTGCTCGGGTCTCCTACCTGCATGTTAGTCTAAAAACAAAAACAAAACAAAACACGAAAAAAAACAAAAAATAACTAAAGACATGGAATGAAAAGGCAAGAAAAGAAATACATACCTCGGATTGCCTCCCAAGCAGCGCCTTAGTTATTGTCGTGGCTCGACTTGGTGCTCTCCCATCAACTTGGGTTACTCACATCAATTGAACACTTGGGGTCTCCATCAGGAGGGTGTCTCTTTGAATCGTCTATGCTAAATTTGACCCTCACCCCATCAAAATCCATTGTGAGCGAACCACTGCTCACATCAATCTTGGTCTGTGCCGTGTTCATGAACGGCCTTCCTAGCATTACAGGGAATGCATTTTTGTCTTGCCCCGTATCCATCACAAAGAAGTCCGCAGGGAAGATTAGCTTATCCACTTCAACTAGAAAATCCCGCACCACTCCCTTGGGATACACATAGGAATTGTCCGCCAGCTGGATCATAATCCCTGTCTTCTCCAATTGCCCGACCTCTAAAGATTCATAAAGTGAAAGAGGCAACACATTGATGGAGGCACCCAAATCCAGCATGGCTTTGTCGAACAAGGTGCCACCGATCTTGCAGGGAATAGTGAACATGCCAGGATCACTGCACTTCTTTGGTAACCGCTTTTACAGCATAGCGGATACATTCTCATTGACCTGGACCTTCTTTTTCTCCTTCACCGCTTTCTTTATCTTGCACAACTCTTTCAAGAATTTGGCATAGCGAGGGATACTTTGAACAAGTTTTATCAAAGGAATATTCACCTCGCAGTTGCTGAAGGTCTCAAATAATTCCTTGTCATTTTCCGGCCTTCTAGTATCTTTCAGAGCCTCAGGGAAGGGTGCATGAGGCTTTAAAGAACTGAGCGAAGGGAAGTTGGGGCGCACATACGCATCTTGGACAACTTCAAACGCGTCTGGGACTCCAGGGGATTTGCCGCGGTCGCAGACTTCCTCTCCGCGGTCGCGGAAATCTTCGATCATGTCCTTTTCAGTAAAGACTTTTCCGCGATCACGGAAATCTGTCCGCGGTCGCGGAAAAGCGTCGATTTTTTCATCATTCCCATAAACAAATCCGCGATCGCGGCTTTCTTCTCCGCAATCGCGGAAAACCTTCTGTTGAGCTCGACCTTCCTCCACGTGTGTTCCGCTCCTTAGCGTCATGGCGCATACGTTCTCCCTCGGGTTTACTATCGTTTGAGATGGTAGTTTTCCCGAGTCCCGGGCTTCCAGTCTGCTCACTGTGATGGAGATTTATCCCACTTGCTTCTCCAAGTTCTGAATGCTAGACCGCATCTCTTGATTTTGTTGGACCATAGTATTTCCCAACGTTGTTATAGTCTGAGCTAGAGACTCCTGGTGCTTGACCACCACTTGAATTTGTTGCGCTGTAGTGCTTGCCAATGTTGATACGCTCTGGGTGAGGGTCCGGATCATGTCATCAACGGACATGGATGAACTTGAGCTTTGGCCTTGAGGTCTTTGGTCATATGGGGCTCGAAATTGTTGTTGTTGACCCCCAGGCTGCTGATATTGTTGTAGGCGCTGTAGGAATTGAGGTGGCCTTTATTGATACTCTTGATTTTTCTGGCCTTGAGGAGTACTCTACTGATTCCCGTATCTCAAATTTGGGTGATCTATCCACCCTGGATTGTACGTGTTGGAGTACAGATCATATCTTGGCCTTGAAGGGCCGTATCCTCCAATAGCGTTCACCTCAGCAGTGGGTTCCTGCAGCGTGGGACATGCATCGGTAGGATGCATCGTGTCATAGCATATCCCACAAGACTTGACTTGCTGTTGGCCACCCTTAATCATGCATCTCCTCATCATCTCCTTCATCTCAGAAAGTATTGAAGCATTGGGTTGAGAGTCCGCAGCTCTGACTGATTGGGCGCCCGCCCTCTTATTGAACTGTCTTTGTAACGACCCAGGCCAACCACCCAACCGATGCCGCCTGTTCGTTAACATGGGCCGCAGCTCATACACCCCAACCCATCCCATGTTGGCCCATACCCTCAAGGCAGGAAACCAACCTTGTAGGTTGTTGGAGAGAGTCGAACACGCGACCTCCTCTCCCTTTAACAAGTAGCACCTTTAAGCTCACTTGTTACCAATTGAGCTGCACTTTTATGTAATGACCCAAGCCAGCCACCCAACCGGTGCCGCCTATTCGTTAACATAGGCCGCAACCCATACACCCCAACCCATCCCATGTTGGCCCATACCCTCAAGGAAGGAAACCAACCATGTAGGTTGTTGGAGAGAGTCGAACACGCGACCTCCTCTCCCTTTAACAAGGAGATCTTTCACTACCTTGTTACCAATTGAGCTGCAGCTCAATTGGTAACAAGGCCACAACCGGATGGTGATCGTCCCATCTTTAGTATATCCATGGATAGTATGTTATTTAGGGTGATGATCGTCTCACCCGTTTATGCTCTCGCTGAGGCGGAGATTGGATTGGACGCATTAGTACAATAGTCAGTTGGATAGAATTGGTTAGCTTTGGTTACGTGTAGTAGTAGTATATGTATATATGTTTTGTAGTGTTGTTAATTGACATGTAGTAGTAGTATATGTATATATGTTTCGTAGTGTTGTTAATTGACGTGTTAGTAGTAGAAAAGAAAGATGAATTGGATGTGTTAGTATAGTAGTGGGTTTGATATAATTGGTTAGAACTGGTTGCGTATGGTAATAGTATATGTATCTATGTTTCGTAGTGTTATTAATCGACGTGTTAGTAGTAGGAAAGAAAGTTGGATTGGACCGTCTCACCCGTTTATACTCGCTGTGTGGTTGAAATTGGATTGAATGTGGCTAGCATATTGAAGAGTTGGATAGGAATGGTTAAGTGATAGTAATAGTATATAATTTGGTATGATGTTGGCATTGGTTGGTTGGCATGATAATTCTTTCTTGTGTTCTACTGATTTTGCTTGATGATTCTTGCTAGTCTTTCATTAGACTAACCAACCTCGGTTTATGTTTCCACGGTTGGCTGGTATATCGGGTCCACCAGTCAACTGGTCTTCGCAGGTTCGACAACAGCAAGGGGGTTCTTGATCACAGATTCGTCTTCACAGTTAAAGATTTAGTTTTGCATCGGTTTTGAAATTGTTGTATTAACTACCTGTTGTTTTGGATATAAATTGATACACTAAACTTGATACAAGGTTTACATGTTGTTTCAAACTTGAAACAGAGATTTTGATGTTGATAACTTTTGTGTATTTGGGAGTATTTTGGGTTTTCTTTTTTTTTAAATCGCCTTATAGACCTTCGGGTCTATGGCACTGTAATACCTCTAGTTCGGGGTGTTACAGAAATTGGTATCAGAGCCTTTACATTCGAAAATGTTTTTCAAAGGTTTGACGTGGAAAAGACTATTCTCTAAAAAAATTGTGAAACAATCGTGTGATCGGAGACCCTTGCTGTTACCAATGAGTAAGTTTTGTATTTGATAAGTTTTGTTTACGATGTTTAGTATTGATGAGTAATTACATGCTGTATGTCCCCGAAAGCGGGACGTGTTAGAGGTCGAAGGTGTGGGTGTGATAGAGGACGAGGCCCTCGGGCTTATCGTCAAGAGGTAGATGCAGGTAGTCTAGTAGTTGATGATTCGGTAGGAAGTTGATGTATTCTACTGTTATTGTTAAGGATGAGAAGGACAAGATTAAGCACTTTCATAGATGGTTGTATCCAGAGATAAAACCTTGATGGTAAGGCATAGTTGTACGATCCTTGAGTATACTGATGAGTGCTTGATCAGGGATGGCTGCTATAGATGATTCTAATCAGACTATTGATGTTGGAGGCGGTAAGAAACATAGGACTCAATCTACATCGAAAGAAGTGGGATTTCACAATAATGGGTTCGGCTGGGTTGAGGAGTAGAATGCGCCTGTGACTATAGGAAGAAGACAAGGTTATGCCGGTTATGTGTGTTATGTTAGAATCGAGGAAATACTTAGAGGAGTTTGTTGAGTGAGGCTTTGTTAGGCCAAGTGCATCTTCTTAGAGTGTGCATGTGTTGTTTGTTAAAAAGAAGGATGGTTCCTTTCGACTTTGCATCAACTACAGGGAGTCGAATAAGGTGACAGTCAAGAATAAGTATCCGTTCCCTCGTATAGATGATTGTTGGATCAATTGCAAGGAGCTACTGTATTTCCGAAGATTGACTTGAGATCAAGATATCATCAGCTTAGGATTTGAGAGGAGGATATTCACAAGACTGCTTTCAGAACAAGGTACGGTCACTATGAAATTGTGGTGATGCCTTTTAGGTTGACTAATGCTTCTGTGGGTTTCAAGGACTTAATGAACCAATGTCTTAGAGAGTACTTGGATCGTTTTATAGTGGTTTTCATTGATGATATTCTAGTATACTCTTGGAGTAAGGAGGGCCACAAGACTTATCTCATAGCTGTACTTGAAGTGTTGAGGCGACAGAAACTAATTGCAAAGCTGTCAAAGTGTGACTTTTGGTTACCTAAGGTAGCATTCCTGGCCATGTGATCTCTAACGAGGGTGTTATGGTAGATCCGCAGAAAATAGAAACAATAGTGAATTGGAAACAACCTCAGAATGTTAAGGAAGTTAGGAGTTTTCTCGGACTGGCAGGTACTACAGGCGGATTGTGGCAGATTACGTAAGACTAAGAAGTTTGAATGGGACAAGAGATGTCAGAAGAGTTTTGAAGAACTCAAGAAGTGTTTGACTAGTGCGCCAGTGTTAGCTTTACCGCATGGAACAGAAGGGTTTGTCGTCTACAGTGATGCTTCTAAGCAATGTCTGGGTTGCGTTCTAATGTAGAATGGGAAGGATATTGCATATGCTTTTCGTCAGCTTAAACTGTATAAGAGAGAGTTGAACATGAGACAAAGACGGTGGCTAGAGTTGATTAAGGATTATGATATAGATATCCTTTATCGTCCAGAAGGGGCTAATGTGGTAGCAGATGCTTTGAGTAGGAAGTCGACTTCAGAACATATGATTGCTTGTTTGACAGCTCAACCAAGCTACAATGAGAGCTTGTAAGGAGCGAGATTGAAGTATGGATTGGAAAGGATCGAATGCATTTGAGTGTGTTAGAGATTCAGTAGACATTACTGGAGACGATCAAAGAGAAGCAACCGCATGATCCATTTTTGAGAAGGATATGTAGCGATATCACTCAGGGGAAGGCACCGGGATTTCTTATTCATGAGGAGGGGATATAAATTTCATAATTTCATATGTGTACCAGCTGGGAAAGAGATTAGAGAGTTGATTTTCAAGGAAGATCATTCTTCGACATATTATGTACGTTCTGGAGCCAGTTAGATGTACAAGGACTTGAGACAAAGTTATTAGTGGATTGACATGAAGCGGGAAGTTGCTGAGAATGTGTAGAGGTGTTTGGCGTATCGACAAGTTAAAAGTAAGCACCAAAGGTCAACGAGAGAACTACAACCGCTTCCTATCCCTGGATGTAAGTGGGAGGACATCACAGTGGACCTTGTTGTTGGTCTTCCTAGAGCACGAAAGAAAACGATACTTTATGGGTCATTGTGGATCGGTTAACGAAATCTTCGCATTTGGTACCCATCAAGATTACTTGGGACCCCGAGAGGTTAGCTGAATTATTCTTGAGGGAGATAGTCAGATTGAATGGTGTTTCCAGGATTACTGTGTCTGACAGAGATAGACGAATTGTGTCTCATTTTTGGAAGTCCTTGCATGCAGTGATGGGAACACAACTGAGATTTAGCACATCCTTTCATCCTCAAACTGATGGTCAGTCTGATAGAACAATCCAAACCTTGGAGGATATGCTTTGAGCTTGCGCTTTGGAATGGCCAGGAAATTGAGAAGACAGATTGCATTTGGTGGAATTTACGTACAATAATAGTTGGCATGCATCGATTAAGATGACACCCTATGAGGCTCTATATGGTCGTCGTTGTAGATCGCCATTGTGTTGGGACGATTTGACTGATGCCGTTTTAGTCGCTCCCGAGCTTCTGCAGAAGACTAAGGACGACGTTGAGGTAATTCGTCGGAGGTTGTTGTCAGCCCAGAGTAGACATAAGTCGTATGCAGATATTCGTAGACGACCCTTAGAATTCAATGTTGGAGACCACGTGTTTGTTAAAATCTCGCCGACTAAAGGAGTGTTTAGATTTGGGAAACGAGGTAAGTTGAGTCCTCGGTATGCTGGTCCCTTTGAGGTTTTGAAAAGAGTTGGCACTGTAGCTTACCAAGTGGCGTTGCCACCAAAAATAAGTGGAATGCATGATGTGTTTCATGTGTCCCAGTTAAGGAGATATGTGTATCATCCGACTCACATTCTGAAATTTGAGGAGATAGAGTTTCAACCTGATGGCACATTTGAGGAATCACCCGTAAGGATTCTAGCGGTTGATCAGAAGAAATTGAGGAATAAGGTCATTCATTTGGTAAAAGTCTTATGGTCTAAGCATGGAATGGCAGAAGAGACTTGGGAACTAGAGTCAGTCATGCGAGACAGATATTCGAACCTGTTTGATCCTAGTTTCGAGGACGAAACTCCTATAAGGGAGGGAGACTGAAATACCCCAATAGAAATATGTGTATATATATAGTAAAGGGTAAATAAAATTGCCAAGGCCTTATAAAATCAGGAAAGGGATGAAATTAAAGGGATAAAACCCTTGCCTTCGTCTTCTCTGAGAAGCCAGCTGAGAAGCTCGTGCTACCTCCATTTTCCTTCCGTGCTCAGCCAATCATCCGCCGGTGAGCTCGACCCGGCCACTGCCGCTCGCCATTTCTTCCCTTCCCTGTGCAAGCCGTGACCTGTTGCAGAGAAGACCGCAGCTGCTGTGCTGTTCACTGCTGCTGAGTTCTGCTGAGTTCCGGCGACGAGGAACTTGACTCGGCGACAAGTTATAGCTGACAAACAAGGTATTTGTGGAGGGGTTTTCCTTCGATCTGAATTTTTAGGGCTCCGAATGGCTACTGAACCTCTGTGTATGCAGATTTGGCTGAATTACAAAGGTATCGGACAACAATTAAAATGGTTTGACTAATTTTGTTAAATCTGTGCAACCACAATCTGTTGTTGGAGCTATTGGTTTATTTTTGGGGTTTGCTGAAATTGGTAATTGGAGGTATGATTTTTGGGGCTGAATTGGGGGTTTATTAGTTGTGGCTTGGTATGGGTTAATTAATGCCAGGAATTGTTCGGATTGTTGTCGCAGGTTCGTTCGAGATTGGTGGGCGATTTCTGAGGTCGTTCTTATTGAGCTTGAGGCAAGATGATTCTTGCTCATTCTCTTACCTATCTCTTTTAAATATAATTATTTTCATATATTATCATTTTCAGTAATGGTTTATGTACTTGTCTGAGAATTTGATCTAGAATTGTAGGCGTAGAATTAAATGGTTGAATGTGTGGATATTGGTTTTGTTATTTGATATCGGTTGTGTGTGGATATTGGTTTAGTTGTTTGATATTGGTTGTTTGTTAGCTATTGGTTTTGTGTTGGATATTGGTTGTGTGCTTGGTTATTGGTTTTGTGTTGGATATTGATTGTGTGACTTGGATATTGGTTTTGTGTTGGATATTGGTTGTGTGCTTGGTTATTGGTTTTGTGTTGGATATTGATTGTGTGACTTGGATATTGGTTTTGTGTTGGATATTGGTTGTGTGCTTGGTTATTGGTCTTGTGTTGGATATTGATTGTTTGCTTGGTTAGTGGTTTTGTTGGCGGATATTGATTGTGTGTTGGTGAGTTGTTGCCTCGTGTTACGATTGATTGGATGTTGGTGTGGTAGTTGATTGTAGCTAGTTGTGGATGTGAAATTCTGTTGGTGTGGTTGTTGGTTGTAGCTAGTTGTGAAGGTTGGTTATGTTGGTTGATTGTGATGGTTGGTTATGTTGGTTGATTGTTTGATTCAATTATGTAGGAGGGCATTACTCCTTATAGCTGGGCCGGGGTGATGATCGCCTCACCTGACCACGTAGGGTGTGACCTACGTTGGTTCAAGGCCACAACCGGGTGGTGATCGTCCCACCTTAAATCTTGATTATTTGATTCAGTTATGTAGGAGGGCATTACTCCTTATAACTGGGCCGGGGTGATGATCGTCTCACCCGACCACGTGGGGGTGTGACCTACGTTGGTTCAAGGCCACAACCGGATGGTGATCATCCCATCTTTAGTATATCCATGGATAGTATGTTATTTAGGGTGATGATCGTCTCACCCGTTTATGCTCTCGCTGAGACGGAGATTGGATTGGACGCATTAGTACAATAGTCAGTTGGATAGAATTGGTTAGCTTTGGTTACGTGTAGTAGTAGTATATGTATATATGTTTCATAGTTTTGTTAATTGACGTGTAGTAGTAGTATATGTATATATGTTTCGTAGTGTTGTTAATTGACGTGTTAGTAGTAGAAAAGAAAGTTGGATTGGATCGTCTCACCCGTTTATACTCGCTGTGTGGTTGAAATTGGATTGAATGTGGCTAGCATATTGAAGAGTTGGATAGGAATGGTTAAGTAATGGTTATGTGATAGTAATAGTATATAATTTGGTGTGATGTTGGCATTGGTTGGTTGGCATGATAATTCTTTCCTGTGTTCTACACTTTTTGCTTGATGATTCTTGCTAGTCTTTCATTAGACTAACCAACCTCGGTTTATGTTTCCGCGGTTGGCTGGTGTATCGGGTCCACCAGTCAACTGGTCTTCGCAGGCTCGGTAGCAGCAAGGGGGTTCTTGATCACATATTCGTCTTCACAGTTAAATATTTAGTTTTGCATCGGTTTTGAAATTGTTGTATTAACTACCTGTTGTGGATATAAATTGATACACTGAACTTGATACAAGGTTTACATGTTGTTTCAAACTTGAAACAGGGATTTTGACGTTGATAACTTTTATGTATTTGGGAGTATTTTGGGTTTTCTTTTTTTTAAATCGCCTTATAGACCTTCGAGTCTATGGCACTGTAATACCTCTGGTTCGGGGTGTTACAGTCTTGAGCCCTCAGATAGCTCAAAGAAGACCTCATATGCTTCAACTGGCGTCTTGTTCAAGATGTTTCCTCCACACGATGGGTTCACCATTCGACGCTCGTCGTCAAGAAGACCACCGTACAAATACAGTACGGGGTCTTGGTCTGAATACCCATGGTAGGGGCAGCTAGAAATCAGCCTCTTGAACCTCTCGTAGTACTCGTACAATGACTCAGCAGCCTGCTGTTCAATGTTGTTGATGCTCCTCTTCAGGCTGTTGAGCTTCGTCGCAGGGAAGTACTTCTCTAGGAAGGCTTTTGCCATCTTGGCCCATGTGTCTATGCTTCCTGGAACCAAATAGTAGAACCAATCATTGGCCGAATCCTTTAGGGAGAAAGGAAAGGCCCTCAACTTGATCTGGTCCTCAGTCACACCTTTTGGCTTCATGCTGGTGCAGACGGCATGGAACTCCGAAAGATGTTTGTTGGGGTTTTCTCCACTCATCCCATGGAAGTGGGGGAGTAAGTGGATTAACCCGGACTTCAGCTCAAAATTTACTCCATCCGCCAGCTCAGGGAACTGCATAGCCAACGATTGCTGTTGCAGATTAGGGGCAGTCAATTGCCTCAGCGTCTGTGCTTCGTCATCCATCTCAAAGCACGGGTTATCAAAACACAAAATTTTGTTTGTCTTGCGGTTCCTAGAAAGGGTTCTCTCAATTTCTGTATCACAAGCTAGAAGCGGAGAGTCAGTAACACAGGTGTGGACCATAAGATAGGTCTACACAAAAATTGGCACACAAACACACACAAAGAAAAATCAAAACTTGCCTCCCCGACAACGATGCCAATTTGATAGGGGCTAAAGTCGTGATGCCCAATCAAAGTAAATCCTTAAAAACCTAACTTAGTATAATAGGCAAGCAAGGGTCGAATCCCACAGGGAGGAGTTATCTTTCTTAATGCAAATTAGTATGCCAAAGTAACAAAGGGGGGTTTGTTGGTTTGATTTCAAGTAAACAAAGTAAACAAAACAAAAAGTTGTAATCAATTGGGAAAAAGTACTTAGCCAGACAAATATCCACCATTCATTCGATTGGTTTATCCTAGATTATCTCTATTCCTTCCTATGAATATTCTTGTCCCTATTCTGAAATAGTTACCAGTCCAACCAGTCCTGATAACCCTAACTATTAAATAATCAAGAGACCCTCAAGATTCAATCTAACAGCAACAATAAGTATATGAATTAACCAGGATACATGTAACACCACGATCCGCAACATTCAACACATAATCAATTCTCTTCACAATAAACTAGTCCAGCCAGTCCTAGAATATCATGTTTGCTACACAAGATAAGGGATTTCAACCCGAAATATCCAAACCCTAGCAATAGACAATTACTAATATCAACTAGGTGATCAATCCAGTCAAATCAATAATAATCAATAGGAATAAGCTCAAGAGAAAAGATATAATCAAGGAAAAGGAAATAGAATTATAATCTCACAACCATATATCAAATAAAGGCTTCAATCGTCGGACTAAGCAAATGTTGCTTAGTTCTTCATAGTCTTGAAATATAAAACTCAAAGGGAAAAACTGATGTCAACTAATAAACGATAATGAAATGAGGCTCTAGGAACTAGGTTAAATAGCCTAACTCCAAAACCTAATGCTAAAAGATAACAAACATAGTCTAAAAAGGAAATAAAATAATCGGAATAAAGAAATAAAATAAAAGGAAATAAAAGTAAAAACAAAATCTTCGGACGAAGTCTTCAGCGCGTCTGACGATGGGATTTCCGCAACCGCGGAAAATTCAATTCTGATCTCGCTGCTCTCGGCTTTTCCGCGACTGCGGCAATTGGTTTCCGCGACTGTAGATCTTCGATTTTTGCCCTTCTTCGCTTTTGTTGCGGTCTTCTCTCGTGGGTTGTCTCCATCTTCCATATATCTTCATTTAAGCTCTTCTACGCCACCAATATCATACTTCTTCTCCTCAACTCCATACTCCACAATTGTGCTCTAAACTCATCCAAATGGTACCCAAAACACCGGTAACAACTCCTAGTTAAACCCTACAAAGTAGTACTGATCAGAACACGAAGAATAGATAGAAAGCTCAAATAGCCTTACTTTTTGTCATTACGATATCAAAAGATCTTGTAAATACATCATTTTTTCAACTACAATACAAAGCTTACCAAATGCACTTGTACCCTAAGTTATAAAAGAACCCCTATGGGGCTACAACGCAATAACCGCAAGTAACAACAAAATTACCCTTTTCATAACCCCATCTTCTATCCCTCTTTCAGTTCACAAACTAAAAGAAGGGATGAGGGGGGGGGGGGGGAGAATGAGGGTTATACGCGAACAAAATACAAGGAAGAAAAAGAAAAAGAAAAAGCCTTAAAGCCCGTCAGCGCGTAGGCTGTGGGCACGAAACCCTAACGGTGGAGGCCCTTAAGTGTAGATATGCACATGCCCCGCCCTCCCCAGCCTGGCTATACGAGCAATATCATAGTTAGTCTTCACCTCACGGAGACGTGACCTATGGCCTCTGGCCTAGGGAAGTAGAACATACGACCCACCCCGAATCTAACCGCGTCAGGAAAAACGCAAGCACGCATGACTTTCAGATCAAACTCTATGACTTCCTCCCCCACGTCGCCCATATCCGTGGTCCGGAGGAAACCACCATCATAGCGGTGGATAGAGGCTAGTCGACGATCACCATGCTGGCAAACAAACCGACCCTCGTAATGAAACACGATCACTAGCCTAACCATTTTGATGGAATCGAAAGAACAAAAGAAGATAAGAGAGAGCAAAGAACAGAGGAAGCAGAGAAAGATGGTGAAAAAGAGAATCGGGAAAACAAGGGGTATTTATAGGAGAGCAGAGAGAGATGAGAGAAGAGGTTATTAACTGCCTCTAAGCTGCAGTTATGAGGCGTGCTAAAGAAGAAAGAGAAAGATTGGAAACCGCAATGAAAAGAAATCGAAATGACAAGAGCAATTAATAACAGGTGAAGGTCAAAACCTAAACATACAGTCTACCCGGTAGGTGAATGATTACCGGTCAGATCCAGTCAAACCATACTCAGAACAAACACGGCAAGGCAAGATACACGAGCAAACCATGCGAAGGAAATGAGAAAATCCAAACTTCATAAAAAAGGTTAAGGAAAATGACGAAATCCATTAGAAGTACTATGCTCGCGAAAGGACATTGTCTAAACACCCAAACCACAATTGAAATACTAAAATGTCACGCAAAAAAAATGTAAAGCATTACACGCGAGGAAAGCTATGAGAATCAGAGAGAACATCCAGGCTAAGACGCTTGAGCCCTGTGGTAGGAGTTGAAGCAGCTGGGGCTACATCCTTCACGAGGGGTTTGCCTTCCTTTAAAGTACGCATTGTCCAAGCCTCCAAAACCTCGTCGTGATCATCCTTGACCGCCCCGACAAGAGGAATCAGGTAGGGAGGTCTTTTTTTAAAAGGCAGCCCATGAGTCTCTCTAGGAGCAAACCTGATAGGGGCAACCTTGTAGTGAATAGTCATCTGCTTGATGCCCACAACTCCACCATATACATACTCCGCTCCAGAAAGGTACTCATGATGCGCTTTGCAACGATAGCCGCCCACATACTCCTCCACGCCCTCTTGCTTGGATCTCTTGCAATCCTTGGTTAGGGTAAGCACTTTCTCCCTCAGCTCTTCATTTTCCTTGGCAAGGCCACGAAGCCCGCAAAGCAATCTCCTTAGCCATTGCTTTCTCTTTCTCCGCGAAGGCAGCTCTCTCGCTCTCCATTCGCGAATTTTCCTCTCTGAGAGCAGTCAACTCCTTCCTATAAGCCTTAAAGTCTTGCCTATCTTTGCTCGTCTCCTTAAGGTGATGGTCAATAGAGACCAAAGCCTCGCGATAGCATTTTTCGATCTGAAGAAAAGAGCAGAACAATATTAGTACGGGCGCAAGAAGGGGTTACCTGAATAAAGACAAGTAAGAAGAGAGGCTAATGATATGAAGTAAAGCATACGGTGTTCAAGTTTTGGTATGCGAAGTTTAGAGGACCTGCTGGAGCGGCAGCCGAGACTTTTAGCTTCTTTGCACGCGAAGCTTTCTTCTTCAGCGAGGCCAGAGGTCGCTCGGGGTTGTCCCTCACATCCACCACAGAGGCCGGTCTTTCCTTGGAATCCATATCTACAGTTTCCCCAGCACCTTCGTCTGCTTCCCCCGTGGGTCCCTTGGATCCTGTTGCCCCTCTATGGCAAGAGGAGAGCCTTGCAGAGCCTGGTCTAAATCGGGATCCATGTAATCTGCAGGATTCTCGTCTCCAGTAGTCACCAGGTCATCTAGGTTGTCAAACATCTTCACGAGGAAAGAATCTAGAAAGTAAACGAATAGAAAAGCAAGTTAACAAGAATAAGAAAAGAAGTATGATGTGCAACCGTGTAGAAATCACGAGACACATCCGCATGGGCTCAGCCGTGAACTGGTAAGGTCGCTCACCCTCGTGTGGATGAGGGGAACTCAACCCTAGCTTCTCAAGCCTCTCTGGAGTCATAAGCTGGTCAAAATCATAGGGTTGTGTTTGATCCAATTTGGCTATCAAAGCCTTTTTCTCCCGTTTTTGATCTTTTTTCATTGGACCAAGAATAATACAAGAAAAGTGAAGTGCAATCTCAGGGCGAATATTGACTCCAAAAGCACCCGAGATCCTAAGCAAAAACCATTCATTCCTTCATGTGCCTAGATTAGTTGGTTTGGTGGCTTTCTGCTTGTACTCAACTTTCCACGACCAGTACCCCTTAGTCATGTCACGCGTAGATAATGTTAGATTCAAAGGATTGTGAAGCCGCGGTGCAAGCTTTGCTCGTCGTCGGAGGTGGAATCGCCAATTAGGGTTTCTCGGGTGGACGGAGGCGTAGCGGAGGCTCGAAGGTGGTTCGTCGGTGGAGTTGTGATGGATAGTAGGCACACAATGTCTTCTTATAGAGGGAAGAAGATTTGCACGCAGAAAGGAAAGGAAAGAGGAAGTGTGAGAGATAGACTCACTCAACACACTTAGGGAATTTGACGCAAGAGAGAAAGAGACGAAAGAGAGAGATTTGCTCAAGCAATTTTTGTTATTCTTACATGTCCTTTTCAGCTCTCAAAGAGACCCTATATAGGCTTACAAAAAAGGCAAGAACGCCTAAGGAAATGTCAAAAGTCATGCACAAAATTAAACCCTAATTTTAATGCCGAAATTGTCCAAATAAGGTAACTTATTAACTTAAAATGCAAAAGTCTTCAAGCACGTTTAAGATCCTCTCGGCCAAGGCTTGGGCCCATGATGGTGGGGTAAGTGGGCCAGCCCATGGTGGTTGGAGCACCGATCAAAGTGGGCCAGGTGGCTCGACACCCCTCTTTGAAGTCTACTTGCCGCTAGCGCCGTTCTCGCCGACACCTTGTTGTAGGCAAAGAACCAGGGCAGGCCCGGCGTGGCTTAGGGTGGCTTGGCATGCGAGACTCTTGTGGAGATCTTGGAGATGCTCCCTAGCCCTAGACCTTGTGATGGTGCCGGGAATTGCCTTGTCATCTTGAGTGTTGGCCTTGGAGACACTTATGCCCGGCGCGGCCGGCGCCTTGGCCTTGACTTGGCCAATGTCTTCATTGGGCTTGGCTTTGGCTCTCCCATGCACTTCTTGGTCATCTCCAGCGCCAAGTGTTGCATCCATAAGCTCGGTGCCTTGATCCAGCTCTTGGTCCTCCAAAGTGCCAACAGAGTGCTCCTCGGCGTCCATGTCCTCGGCGGCGCCTAGGTTGTCCTCGGTGTCTTGACCTTGATGTGGCATGGTCACATCATCCTCCCTCTCTTGAAAGGGATTTGACCCCGAATCCAGCTCTTCTTGGTCGTCTTCATCTTGCACACAATAAGACATCAAATCAGAAACATTGAAAACATCATGTACACCAAAGTTAGGAGGAAGATCAAGCTTGTAGGTATTGTCATTGATCCTCTCAAGCACTTGAAAGGGTCCGTCGCCTCTTGGCTTGAGTTTGGAGTTGCGGAGCAATGGGAAGCGCTCCTTCCTTAGGCGCAACCACACTAGATCACCCGGTTCAAAAATTACTTCCTTTCGCCCCTTGTCCACATGCTTCTTGTATTGGCCGGTCCTCCTCTCAAGTTGCAACCTTGTGTCCTCGTGCAACTTCTTAATCCTTGCAGCTTCATCCGCACCTTCTTTACTTTCTCGCTCCTTGATAGCATAGGGTAGGAGCTCCAGTGGTGTTATGGGATTGCACCCATAGACCACTTCAAAGGGTGTCTTCCTTGTTGCTGAATGGACCATCCTATTGTAAGCGAACTCAATGAAGGACACGCTATCCTCTTACCTGCGCAAGTTAGTCCTCAAGATAGTTCTAAGCAAAACACCAAGAGTACGGTTGGCCACCTCGGTTTGGCCATCCGTTTGAGGGTGGCAAGTAGTAGAGAAAAGAAGCTTAGTTCCAAGCTTAGCCCAAAGAGTTTTCCAAAAGTAGCTTAGGAACTTAACATCTCGGTCCGACACAATGGACCTAGGAACTCCATGCAATCTCACAACATGATCAAAGAAAAGGTTAGCAACATGAGATGCATCATCGGTCTTATGGCATGCAATAAAATGTGCCATTTTGGAGAACCTATCTACTACTACAAAAATGGAGTCTCTCCCTCTCTTAGACCGTGGCAACCCCAAAACAAAGTCCATGGAAATGTCTTCCCAAGGTAGTTTAGGGATTGGCAATGGAGAGTAGAGACCATGGGGTTGCATTTTGGCCTTAGCACGCATACAAGTAGTACAAGAAGCACAAAGCTTCTCAACCGCTCTTAGCATCTTAGGCCAAAAGAAGTGCTCTCTAAGCACATGTAAGGTCTTAAGGACACCAAAGTGCCCCATCAACCCACCCCCATGTGCTTCTTGCACAAGTATAGCTCGAATGGATCCCTTAGGAATGCACATCCTATGACCTTTGAACAAAAATCCATCATGCAAGTAGAATTGACCCTCACTTCCCTTAGACTTACATGCAGCTACTATAGCACAAAAATCAGAATCAAGAGCATATAAGTCTTTCATGAAAGTGAAACCAAGCAACTTTGCATCTAATATGGTCAATCAAGTGTACCTCATTGATAGGGCATCCGCCACCACATTGTCCTTTCCCTTCTTGTGTTTTATCACATAGGGGAAAGACTTAATGAACTCCACCCACTTAGCATGCCTCTTGTTGAGCTTGCTTTGGCCCTTCAAGTATTTCAATGCCTCATGGTCGGAGTGTATGACAAATTCTTTAGGCAATAAGTAGTGTTGCCAAACTCTTAGCACACGTACTAAAGCGAGAAGTTCTTTGTCATAGGTGGGGTATTTGAGCTCGGCACCCCCAAGTTTCTCACTAAAATAGGCAATGGGTTTGCCCTCTTGCATGAGGACACCTCCAAGGCCTATTCCCGAAGCATCACACTCTATCTCAAAGATTTTATCAAAGTTAGGCAATGATAGGAGTGGTGCTTGGGTGAGCTTGGCTTTGAAGCTAGCAAAGGCCGTCTCTTGTGCGACGTCCCATGAGAACGCCACACCTTTCTTGGTAAGCTCCGTGAGGGGTGCAGCCAAAGTGCTAAAGTCCCTCACAAAGCGGCGGTAAAAGCCAGCCAAGCCTAAGAAGCTTCAGACTTGAGTCATAGTAGTAGGTGTTGGCCATTCATGAATAGCTTTCACCTTCTCCTCATCAACTCTCAAGCCCTCCTTACATACCACAAATCCAAGAAATACCACATGATCCGAGAAAAAGTGGCACTTCTTGAAGTTGGCATATAGCTTCTCCTTCCTAAAGACCTCAAGAACTTGCCTAAGGTGATCCACGCACTCATCAAGATTATGGCTATATACTAAGATGTCATCAAAGTACACAACCACAAACTTGCCAATGAAGCGCCTTAGAAAATGGTTCATGAGCCTCATGAATGTGCTAGGAGCGTTGGTGAGCCCAAAAGGCATCACCAACCACTCATATAATCCTTGCTTGGTCTTAAAAGCAGTTTTCCATTCATCGCCTTCTTTCATGCGAATTTGGTGATAACCACTCTTAAGATCAACCTTGGAAAACACACTCGCTCCATGCAACTCGTCAAGCATGTCGTCCAATCTTGGTATGGGATGACGGTACTTAATGGTTATGTTATTGATCGCTCGACAATCAACACACATCCGCCAAGTACCGTCCTTCTTTGGTACCAAGATGACCGGAACTACACAAGGGCTAAGGCTCTCCTTCACATAGCCCTTGTCAAGCAACTCTTGGACTTGACGTTGTAACTCTTTTGTTTCTGCAGGATTAGCGCGGTACGCAACCCTATTAGGTAGTGTTGCCCCCGGTATGAAGTCAATTTGATGTTCAATACCTCTTATCGGAGGCAACCCCTTTGGCACTTCCTCTTGAAAGAGATCGTCGAACTCTAACAAAAGGCGAGTGATGGTCCGCGGGAGTCCCTCAAGATCATTCACGTTGAGGAGTATGTCCTTACGAATGAACAAAAGACATGACTCCCCACTCTTGAACGCTTGAACGACTTCCTTAGACCTAGCTAAGAGCATATGACTAGAGGCACTTCCCTTGCCCCCAATCGCCATTTTCTTACCTTTGGCATGATCCTTAGCTTGGGTCTTGCGTTGCTCCCTAGCCACATGGTCAGCCATGATTTCATGAGGAGCTAAGGGATGGAGAGTAATCCTTTTTCCACGTAAATGGAAGAAATACTCATTGCTCACCCCTTGATGTATGACGCCTCTATCAAACTGCCATGGCCTTCCCAAGAGAAGGTGGCACGCAGTCATAGGCAATATGTCACACAAAACCTCATCATCATAGCCACCAATTGAGAACTTGATTGTGGCTTGCTCCTTAACCTTTAGAGGGGTGTCGGAATTCAACCAACAAAGTGTGTAGGGTTGTGGGTGAGGAGTAGTGCTTAGGTTGAACCTAGACACTACTTCTTGGTCAATGATATTGCAACATGACCCCCCATCAATTATCATACTACATACTTTGCCATTGATAGTGCACCTAGTATAGAAGATTGTCTCCCGTTGGCTAGGCACACTTGATCCCTCCGAGGCTATAAGCACCTTTTTAGCCACAAAACAGTCCCCATGGGCTGCAACAACATGCATCTCCTCCTCCTCGGCCTCCTCATTCTCAACAACCTCTACTTTACACTCATCTTCGGATTCGTACTCTCCTTGAGTGTTAAGTAGAACTTGCCTTTTTGAGGGGCAATCCCGGGCATAGTGCCCTCTTCCTAGACACTTGTAGCACTTGATGTCCCTTGCTCGCTCCTCGCCCTCCTTTCGTTGGGGTTGGACTTTACTAGGGAACTCTCGTCTAGGGTGACTAAGATTATCACCCCTAGTCGGTTCCAAGCGTCTAGGTGGAGGTGGTGCTCCTTTGGGACTTTGCCAAGGGCGTGAGCTATTTCCTTGGGGGCGTCTAGAAGATAATGCTTTATATATACGATTAGTATAATGAAGCACTTCCTCCATAGGCGTCCCACGAGGAAAATGTTGCTTACTCACGACCGCTTTGAGTTCATTGTTGAGATGGTTAATGAACTTGGAAATAAGATACCCTTCGGGAACTCTAAGCCCGGACCTAAAGAACAAGGCCCTTATCTCCGTATAGAACTCATCCGGGGTTTTATTCCCTTGCTCAAGTTGTTCCAATCTCTCATGAACTCGCTCGACATAGTCATCCGGAACAAACCTATCTCTAAGAGCCCGTTTAAGCTCTTGCCATGTGGTCACTTGGGGGTGCCTAAGGAACTCTCGTTCCTCTTTGTCCCCAAGCCACCATTGATAGGCAAATCCCTCAAACTTGATTGTAGCTATAGCTACTCGTTGAGCTTCCGAGTAGTTATAGTACTGGAATATTTGATCGGTCTTTTGCTCCCAATCAAGATATACCTCAGGCTCACAATTTAAACCAAAACATTGTACCTCCAATTTTATTCCATGTGGTCGAGGTTGCTCCAGATTGGGCGGGTATTGGTTGCCATTGCCGCCGGTGCCGCGCGGTTCGTAGGCCACATAGCCGCCTTGTCCTTGCCCTTGGGACGCTCTGCCTCGGCTTGGTGCATTCCTTAGGGGATGCAACAAGGGTCCTTGAGACCTAGGGACATCATGGGGCTGCATTCTTGATTTCTCTCCAAGCCTTAATCCGGAATCTGCATGGTTAGATCTAAAAGGCATAGTAGTAGGAGCAAAAAGCAATGAAAAATTAGAAGAAGCATATTCTTCCCTTATAGTGCTCATGTGATGTGCATGCCCTTGGAAGCCCTCGGTCAAGGCATGATTGGTCACTCCCGGAGTTGGCAACGGCCAAGTAGTCATGGGCACCGAGAGTTGATCACCCGGCGGCGCAAGGCCTAGTAAGGAAGAGGTGCTGACACTTGCTTGCGGAAAAGACCCTCCTTGGCCTTGGACGGATGAGACGCCCTGCATGGTGCTCCATTTCTCCTCCATGGCGCGCATGAAGGCAGCTTGCTCCTCCCTCATGGCGCTCAAGTGTTGTCGGGCACGCTCGTCGGCTTCCTCTTTAGAGGCTTGAAAAGCTTGGAGAAGTGTCTCCATGGTGGTTGCCGAGACCTCCTTGGGGTCCTCACTAATTGCTTGCTTGTCTTTGGGATTCACCATCTCCAACCTTCACAAAACAAGCACACGACAGCCAACAAAAACCAAAGAAACTCCAACAAAGATACGTCACAAGTAAGATTGCCAAATTTGCCTAATTTAAATTAGGACTCGGAATCCAACAAGTTCTTGGGTTAGGGTGGCTCCTATATGCAAAAGACTCACAAAAATTGAAAATAAAGTGCACCACAATCCTTGTCAAAAGCTTAAGTTAATTCACAACTCAAGCAATACTTGTAAGTACTTGTTTCCTATTACCACTTACTAATGTTAGCTCGAGCAAAAAGAATTACAACTTCAATTACAAATGCTTCACAAAGAAAATAAGGTGTACGTCTTCTTCTCTCTTTTTTTTTGATTTGTTTTGGCTTGCTCTTTTGTACAATATCAAGCCGAGTTTTTCTAAGATTCTTCCTTTTTTTTTGATGTAAGGAATGCAGAAAAGATAACAAGAAAATTTGCAATGCAACTCAAGTAACAAAAGCGTACGCACCTCGGATTCGTTCCTCCACAAGAAGGCTCGATTTGCAATTAACGTAGGCAATTCAACTCGGATTGTATATGTGCCAAATAAGGAAAGAAAATGACTCAAAGATCCTATACTAAATGCACGACTAAATGGGTTTTAAGAGGGTTGAAGGTTACACTTTTCAAATGCAAACAAGTATTAAATGCATTCAAAGCACACAATATTTCCTAATTTGAAGATAGTAGATCTTCAACTCCTAAAATGTCCACTTCCTATCGGTCCAACTAACTTCTAGATCTACTCTAGATGCACGACACAAATAGCAAACAAAAATCAAGAACAAAGCAAGAACACTTCTCGGACAAAGACTCACAACTACAAAATGCAAAGGCACGAAAACAAAGAACTTGTAGGACTTCGGACCTTGAATTTAAATGAGGAATTTTGAGCAAAACTTACTTGCTCTGATACCAAATGTTAGATTCAAAGGATCGTGAAGCCGCGGTGCAAGCTTTTCTCGTCGTCGGAGGTGGAATCGTCAATTAGGGTTTCTCGGGTGGACGGAGGCGTAGCGGAGGCTCGGAGGTGGTTCATCGGCGGAGTTGTGGTGGATAGTAGGCACACAATGTCTTCTTATAGAGGGAATAAGATTTGCATGTAGAAAGGAAAGGAAAGAGGAAGTGTGAGAGATAGACTCACTCAACACACTTAGGGAATTTGACGCAAGAGAGAAAGAGACGAAAGAGAGAGATTTGCTCAAGCAATTTTTGTTATTCTTATGTGTCCTTTTCAGCTCTCAAAGAGACCCTATATAGGCTTACAAAAAAGGCAAGAACGCCTAAGTAAATGTCAAAAGTCATGCACAAAATTAAACCCTAATTTTAATGCCGAAATTGTCCAAATAAGGTAACTTATTAACTTAAAATGCAAAAGTCTTCAAGCACGTTTAACTCTCGGCCAAGGCTTAGGTCCATGATGGTGGGGTAAGTGGGCCAGCCCATGGTGGTTGGAGCGCCGATCAAAGTGGGCCAGGTGGCTCGGCGCCCCTCTTTGAAGTCTACTTGCCGCTAGCGCCGTTCTCGCCGGCGCCTTGTTGTAGGCAAAGAACCAGGGCAGGCCCGGCATGGCTTAGGGTGGCTTGGCATGCGAGACCCTTGTGAAGATCTTGGAGAAGCTCCCTAGCCCTAGACCTTGTGATGGCGCCGGGAATTGCCTTGTCATCTTGAGTGTTGGCCTTGGAGACACTTGTGCCCGGCACGGCCGGCGCCTTGGCCTTGACTTGGCCAATGTCTTCATTGGGCTTGGCTTTGGCTCTCCCATGCACGTCTTGGTCATCTCCAACTCCAAGTGTTGCATCCATAAGCTCCGTGCCTTGATCCAGCTCTTGGTCCTCCAAAGTGCCCACAGAGTGCTCCTCGGCGTCCATGTCCTCGGCGGCGCCTAGATTGTCCTCGGTGTCTTGACCTTGATGTGGCATGGTCACATCATCAAGGCTCTCACCACCTCCAGAGTTGGCTCCACATTCAACTCACGACAGCGATAGAAGAGGCAGCAGAAAAACCCTCCAAGAGTTTGGATGCAGTTGGATGGGGCTGGTGCCTTGGACATTTAATATTTCCTTAAAAAGTGGATGAATAGGTACGCGAAACCCAACCGCCAGAGCCGGAAGGCTCACAGCCATAAAGTTGGGATAGTGATGCAATGATCGTGAACCCTCCTCAGGAAGTGCCAGCATAGATCCTTTGGGGAAGGGATACGACCCCGCTACCTCTTCCAGGTACTCGAAAGTGAGAGTGCACTCATCCCCACTATTCTCATGAAATATAGCATCCTTCGAGAAGGGTAATTGCCTCACCCGCTTGGTTAGAATATGAAGCTGGGGAGCTTCTGGCAGTATACGCGGAGGAGAAGGCGACGAAGAGGATTCCTCGCAAAGGTCGTCCTCATTGTTCTACGGGGCACGATCATGTTTGGCTTTATAACGGGCCTATGGGAGGACAAGTCGCCTTCTCGGGAAAGCTTCTGAATAAGGAGAGCTAGTCCGCTCTCTAGAACTTTCTGGTATACGCACTTGGCGTTTAAAATTCATTTTTCCTTGCCTTTTGCAATGAGTTTAATTATGCACAAAAACAGAGCCAAAGAGGTAAACAAGTGATCAGACACGTGGTGGGACTAAAGAGAATTCGAGAAAAAAAAAACAAGTGAAGCAAGGACCAAGACTAGGCGAGGGAATTTCGCCCCACTACACACCCTAGAACTCAGAAAAATCAACGGAATGTGCCGAACCGATGAATCGGAGTAAAATTAAACGATTGCCACAGAAAAAACACGCTAGTAAGGCCGGAAGAGATACCTTAACTGAAGAAGGCCACTGGGAACACTCAAGATTTCGCCGGAATGCTCGCAAGGCGATCAGAGGTCTTCTAATGGTGTCACACTGCGTGATTCATCGCCCAATCAAAGGAAGTTAAAGAAAAGACTAAGAACAAAAGAGAAGGGAATAAGGTTTCTACATGCCGGAGAATGCAAGTCGCCGGAGACGCGAGACTGACAGGAGGAGGCCACCAGGTATCTCGTTAGGAGAGGACTCTTAAGAAGCACCAATGAAAGGAGGAAAAAAGAGGATGATGTAAAATAAGTTACAAAGGAGGGCCTTTATAGACCTAGGGAATTATAGCGAGAGCTGAAACGACGGCCTACGACTCCACGTGGCAGGCGTCAGACGCGACACGCGACAAAAGAGGAGGTAAAAAGAAAATTTGAAAAGCCTGGGAGATAGGAGGTAATTTCCAGACGTAACTGATAGGTGTTATTTCATACACCTTTACTAGCAATTATTAGCATGATTTGGAGGAGTTTATGAGTAGTTTTAAGGCTAAGTCTGCAGTCCCGACGTTGTGGAGAGAAGTGAAGATATCCCAGGATTTACAGCTTAGATGGAGATGATGAGGATGGAGATGGATCTGATGGAGCATACTTGGAGAAGACTACCAATAGTTGGTAGTAATGAAGAGCAGCAGAAGAGAGGAAGAGAAGCTGAAGGAGAGAGTGAGCGAGTTCACCGCCCCGCGGCGATCCTCACCGCGACCCGGCGGTGACTCCCAGAGAAGTTTGAAGCCCCGCGGTGGATCTCACCGCCCCGCGGTGGCCGTGTTAAATGCCACGCGCCCAAAGACATTTATTTCCTTTTATTTCGTTCAGACTTTGTTATTTTATTATTCTGTTTCCTTTATTGTTTACATTAGTTTAACCTAGTTTTCTTAAGACTATTTAAGCCCTCTTTCTAGGTTAAGAGGCAGGACAACTTCGCTTTACATCAGACATTATTTTTCCCTTAGTTTTCATTCTCGTTTGAATGGAGAACTAACTTCCCTTTGTTCTACTAGACGATTGAAGCAATACAGTTGATGTGTTTATGAGATTTCTATTCCTTGTTCTTATCCTTATAAATGTTGGTTTGATTCTCTTGGTTATATTGATTATTGATTTCTTGTTGTTCTTCTTAGCCTGATCAACTAGGTTGAATACTTTTTATCAATTGCTAGGATTGCATATAGGGGTTCCGAGTGCACATCTAGTGGCATACGCGATTGTGCGTATAGGGGTCCCGAGCGTACAATCGTGAGTGAGAATCAGTTGCATGTTAAGTAGTAAGGTGTCTTTCTATTTGCATGTATCCTATATCCTTGTGTGTATTGCTATTGCTTTGTTGGTGGTAAAGTATACCGACAACTGTGAGAATCGGTGGTGCTTTATCATTGGCATAGTAATAAGTCTATCGACAACTGTGAGAATCAATAGTGCTTAAGATCAGGGTGGGAACAACTATAAGGATAGTAAAAGAACTTGGATTTAATAGATTTCTGTGATCAAATTATATATCTGTATTGTGGATCTCGCTCTAGTAGGACTACTTTCCCCATTATATTTTCTCTACTCAACCAAACTTGTTTGCTTTGCTTGCTTTGTTCTTTCTTGATAACTAAACCCCCTTGCTTGTTACTTGTCATTCACGATTTCATACTGCATCAGATCTTCCCTGTGGGTTCGACCCTTGCTTGCTTACTATACATCTGTTTAGTAGGTCTGTTAAGACTTTTTACTTTGATAAGGCTAATCAACGATACTTGCATTGCACACTTTTAGCCCATCAAATTTGGCGTCGTTGCCGGGGAAGTTTTCTGTTTTTGTTGTGTGTTTTTGTGATTGATTTTTGGTGGAGACCTATCTTATGGTCGACACCCGTAGTACTGACTCCCCTCTAGCTGCTTTTGATCCAGAAGTCGACATATCGTTCCATGCGAACCTACGCGATCAAGGAGAAGAAGTAGAGGTTGAGATCGTTGAGCCGACTGAGCCAGTTGATATCCCTGCTTTTGCAATGGCTGGAACTCTGAGAGAGTTGACTGAACCGAATATTGGAGCACAACCCCTGGCTGTCATCATCCCTGCGCTTGGCGAAGGGGTGAACTTTGAGCTGAAGTCTAGAGTTGTTGCCTATCTCCCTAAGTTCCATGGTTTGAGTGGAGAAGACCCGATCTCTCACCTGGGCAAGTTCCACAATGTCTGCATGACTATGAAGCCCAGGAACGTGACAGAAGACCAAATCAAGATGAGAGCTTTTGGTTTCTCCCTTCTAGACTCTGCAAGCGACTGGTACTATCACTTGCCACCAGGAACAATAGATACCTGGAATAAACTACACAAGGCGTTCCTGGACAAGTACTTTCCATAGAAGAAGGCGAATGCCTTGAAAAAGGCAATTGCCAATATTGAGCAGGCTGGTGATGAGACGCTGTATGATTATCTTGAGAGGTACAAGAGGCTTTACTCTAGCTGCCCATTCCACGGATACGCCAAGCAGGACCTTGTCCTCTATTTACACAATGGTCTGCTGGACCAAGAGAGAAGGATGGTTGACGCTGCTTGCGGTGGAAGCATTCTGAATCTGACACCGGATGCAGCCATGGAGAGATTCCAGGAGATGAGTGAGAGCACCAGGAGTTTTGGGAAGACATACCAAAGGAAGGCGGTCAATGTTGTGACCCCTGTAGGACCAAGCCCAGTACTGACTGAGCTAGCTGAGTTGAAGGAGATGGTGAAGAGAATGGCGAATCAGAATGCTCCTCAACAAGTCAAGGCATGTGGGCTTTGTTCTGATCAATTCCACCATACCGATATCTGTCCCCAGCTTTAAGAGGAAAGTACTGCTGAAGTGAATGTTGTAGGAGGTTACGGACCCCCTAGGCCGTAGTTCGGTGGACAACCCAATTACAATCAGAGAGGGCGTGACCACCCAGGTTTCAGATGGAGTGACCCTCAAGGCGGTCAACAGCCGGTGCAACAACAATACCAGCAGAGAGTCCCGTACCAACAGAGGCCTCAGGGCCAAAGCTCCGGTGCTTCTACTGAAGAGATGCTAAAGACTCTGACTCAGCATTTCGCCACGCATGTGCAGGCTACTGAGTCAAGTATTAAGAACATGGAGAGGCAGATTGGTCAACTAGCTGATGTTGTGACCAAGATTGACCAGATGACATCTAACTCCCTGCCCTCTCAGACTATTGTGAATCCAAGAGAGAATGTAAGTGCTATCACTCTCAGAAGTGGTACAAAATTGGTCGTTGCCCCTATTGCTGAAGAGGAGAACGAAATCGAGAAGGCAAAAATCACGCACCGCCCCGCGGTGGATCCCACCGCGGCCCGACTAGAAATTAAAGAAGGAGCCAGGAATGAAGTGCTGTTGCCACCGCCCCGCGGCGATCCTCACCGCGACCTGGCGGCTGATCTCAGTAATCCCACCGAGACCTCACCGCCCTGCGGCAATGACCACCGCCCCGCGGTGAGCCTATCGCGACCCGATCTCTTAAGTCCCAGCTCTGCAGATGAGTTATGTGTTGATGACTATGTTCTTCCCGTGTTTCCTCCTTTGGGTTCTGAGAAGCCACCAACACCTTTTCCCGAGGCGCTAAAGGCTAGAAGAGTAGCCGATGACAACGATTTGTTCGAGACATTTCGGGACTGTGAAGTGAACATTCCCCTGATCAAGCTTATCAAGGCTGTCCCTCAATATGCCAAGTTCTTGAAGGAGCTGTGCACCATGAAGAGGACACATAAGCAGAAGGTTCAGAAGAAGGTTCCTGTAGGTGAACATGCATCGGCGGTATTTCAGAGACGTATGCCTGAGAAGTGCAAGGATCCAGGTACATTTACTATTCCTATTACTATAGGTGGGCATCGATTTGAGAAAGCCTTGCTAGACTTGGATGCCTCTATTAACGTGTTGCCTTACTCTTTGATTGACGATTTAGGAATAGGACCCTTGCATGATTCAAACATTGTTATACAACTTGCTGATGGTTCTTGTGTACCCCCTAAGGGTATTGTGGAGGATGTTCTTATGAGGATAGGTCCTTTGATTTTTCCTGCTGATTTCTTTGTTATGGATATGGACTATGATGAGTAGGTTGCCCCGGTGATGCTAGGGCGACCTTTTATGAAAACATACATGACAAAGATTGATGTAGACAGTGGAATTTTAACTATGGAATTCGATGGAATAATTTTTGAACATAATATTCATAAAGCCAACTCCATTGAATTGCCTTCCCCTTGCTGCATTAGTGATATTGATGATCATGTGCATGAAAATGTTAAAACTAGTGCAGTAGAGACCGTAGTTAAGTGTTCTACTATTGATGGACCTATTGAGTTGCATGAGTTGCATGTTGATGATGTCTTGCTAGATGACATAGGAGATCCCACTCCCTCTAATTTGGGCACTTGCCCCCCCTGCACTAACCATACAAGGCTGTAAGCCTTTATCTAGTGACGTGTAGTATATTCAGGTTGAGCCATATCGGCCCCCACATCACTCTAAGTATGGGGGAGATGCTCCAAAGGAAGTAATCATGGAGTCATTGGCAAAGAGGGAACATGGTCTAAGGTCTAAACCTTTCCATGGGAGGTCTCAACAGGAAGAGACGAGTAGGAGGATTCCGAGGGGATCCTATTCCAGGTGGTAGTTGATCTGCACTACGTCGAGCCAACGACGTTAACCAAGGCGCTGTCCGGGAGGCAACCCGTGGTAGTTTTTCTTTTCTTTTCCTTATATTATTTTTAGTAGTTTCTTTTGCTTTATTTCGTTCGCCTGTTACTTACATTTCAGGTAAGAAAGTAAATGGAGAGATGGTGTACTCAGCTATGTCACCGCCCCACGGCGACCCTCACCGCCCCGCGGTGGATTTTTGGTATATTTTCCCTCTCGGAAAAAAAAACATTTTTTTTTCAAGAATAAAGGGCCCCGAAAAAACCTTAAACGGGTGAGTAAAAGTTTTATTTCTTGAGTGGTAACTAAGGTTTTGACGGATTGGGCCCCCCTTTGGGTCCTAGTGCTGGTGTTGCTCCTGATGCTGCTGAGTTTGTGGGTGAGGATACTCCTATGCCGACTCAGTTTGATGCGCCCTCGTCTTTGTACGGTCCTGCCACACCTTGCCAGGAGTTGTATGCAAGATTTGATGCATTCTCAGTGCAGCAGACTCACTGGAACGCCCGAGTAGAGACCGGTCTGCAGACTTGGCAGACCCAGTTCCGTGCTGATGTAGATGAGCGTCTGGACACTATGGACGCTCATATGAGGGACTACTTTGGGAGGTTCCCACCACCACCACCATCAGGCCCGCAGTGAGTTTATTTCTCCTTCCCCTATTTCATTTTCTTGTTCTCTTTTCTACATTGAGGACAATGTTCGGTTTAAGTATGGGGGAGGGATTTAGACTTGCTATCTATCTAGCTAGTGTATATAGCGTTGTTTTGTTTTGTGTTCTGTAATTTCCATTCGAGTATTTTATTTGAAAAAAAAGAAGCCAAAAAGATGTGAAAAAGGCAATCAAAATCCTGGGATGAGTTGAAAACCCGAAAGGGCGATTCAGGTAAAAAGCAGGTAGTCCGGCTGGTATAGACTAGGGCAATATTGGACTGGAGTGATGTGAGTATATGTGAGATATCTAGCAAAATGAAATGAGTGGCTTGGTGAAAACCCGAAAGGGCGCCTTGGCAAGATGAGCGAAAAAGAAGAAGAGTGATTTTAGGATTTCTGTTCATTTCTTGGCGAGGTGTCATAAGAAGAGGTGGTATAAGGAGCTCGGGTAGGCCACTCTGGAGCGATAAGGAGCTAGATTGGAGTTAGGACTAGAATTATCTTTGTATCACTTGTTTTGGTTATCTGGAGCATATTGTTGATATGTTGTAGTTGCTGGTGTCATATTTTCTTATACTTCATGAGACCTTGGTGTTGATTGAGAGAGTAGGTTTTTCTTTAGCTTACTCGGGACGAGTAAGGTCTAAGTATGGGGGAATTTGATAGGTGTTATTGCATACACCTTTAC
Organism: Rheum nobile; assembly: GCA_027886185.1. Classification (NCBI taxonomy): domain Eukaryota; kingdom Viridiplantae; phylum Streptophyta; class Magnoliopsida; order Caryophyllales; family Polygonaceae; genus Rheum; species Rheum nobile. Next base: position 127,283 of record WOAB01000054.1, read on the forward strand.
TAGCAATTATTAGCATGATTTAGAGGAGTTTATGAGTAGTTTTAAGGCTAAGTCTGCAGTCCCGACGTTGTGGAGAGAAGTGAAGATATCCCAGGATTTGAAGCTTAGATGGAGATGATGAGGATGGAGATGGATCTGATGGAGCATAGTTGGAGAAGACTACCAATAGTTGGTAGTAATGAAGAGCAGCAGAAGAGAGGAAGAGAAGCTGAAGGAGAGAGTGACCGAGTTCACCGCCCCGCGGCGATCCTCACCGCGACCCGACGGTGACTCCCAGAGAAGCTTGAAGCCCCGCGATGGATCTCACCTCCCCACGGTGGCCGTGTTAAATGCCGTGCGCCCAAAGTCATTTATTTCCTTTTTTTCATTCAGACTTTGTTATTTTATTATTCTGTTTCCTTTATTGTTTACATTAGTTTATCCTAGTTTTCTTAAGACTATTTAAGCCCTTTTTCTAGGTTAAGAGGCAGGACAACTTCGCTTTACATCAGACGTTATTTTTCCCTTAGTTTTCATTCTCGTTTGAATGGAGAACTAACTTCCCTTTGTTCTACTAGACGATTGAAGCAATACAGTTGATGTGTTTGTGAGATTTCTATTCCTTGTTCTTATCCTTATAAATGTTGGTTTGATTCTCTTTGTTATATTGATTATTGATTTCTTGTTGTTCTTCTTAGCCTGATCAACTAGGTTGAATACTTTTTAATAATTGCTAGGATTGCATATAGGGGTTCCGAGTGCACATCTAGTGGCATACACGATTGTGCGTATAGGGGTCCCGAGCGTACAATCGTGAGTGAGAATCAGTTGCATGTTAAGTAGTAAGGTGTCTTTCTATTTGCATGTATCCTATATCCTTGTGTGTATTGCTATTGCTTTGTTAGTGGTAAAGTATACCGACAACTGTGAGAATTGGTGGTGCTTTATCATTGGCATAGTAATAAGTCTATCGACAACTGTGAGAATCGATAGTGCTTAAGATCAGGGTGGGAACAACTATAAGGATAGTAAAAGAACTTGGATTGAATAGATTTCTGTGATCAAATTATATCTCTGTATTGTGGATCTCGCTCTAGTAGGACTACTTTCCCCATTATATTTTCTCTACTCAACCAAACTTGTTTGCTTTGCTTGCTTTGTTCTTTCTTGATAACTAAACCCCCCCTTGCTTGTTACTTGTCATTCACGATTTCATACTGCATCAGATCTTCCATGTGGGTTCGACCCTTGCTTTCTTACTATACATCTGTTTAGTAGGTCTGTTAGGACTTTTTACTTTGATAAGGCTAATCAACGATACTTGCATTGCGCACTTTTAGCCTGTTAGTAACTTATCAAAAGATATCCGCGTATAAGTGTTGTGTTACAAATCCACGTGTGGAAATCTTAGAAGAATTATGGGGAGTTTTGTAGGCCAAGCCTTCGCTTATGCTTCACTTCGCAAAGAGCTTGGGGGGCTGGCTGTTGGAGTCAGATTTGGATAAGGGCTTTCCACTCGAAGGATCAGATGCACACCGGAATTCGGCCAATAGAGTGGGCCGCATCAAGTGGGAAAAAAGGCCCATGAGGAGGCAAGGAAAAGCCCACCTTCTGGAAGGACACTTGGCAGTAAGATAGAGGAGGATCACTTTTATAAGTACCCTGGAGAGAGAATGGATCTTTTTGGGCAATTCGCTTAGAGGAGAGAGAAAGGAGTAAAACATTCCATTACAGCTTTGTTTCCCTTCTTCTTCTCCAAGAAATCTGAGGGAAAAAACCAGAGAGTATTGTGTGAGATCTGGGTCTGATCGGGCTCTTTTCTTCTTTTTCTAGATGTTCTCCTTCTCTTCTTTCTTACTCGTGAACTCTTTGCTGACTTGAGCGTCGGAGGGCCTTCTCTTGGGGAAGCCATCTCCGGGACTTTTTCAGGTGGTCCTAGTATTCGAGGGTGCAGTGACGGCGAGGAAGAGGTGGTTGACACCCAGGAGACAAGAGCAAAAGAGGAGCCCTGCCGGCGGAGATCGGGATTCGAGACCAGAGATTCCATCCAAAGCAAAGCACGAGATCACCGACGCCAGAAGTGAAGCCAGTAATCGAAGATCTCACTCCACGCGAAGCCGAAGGTCGAGATGCTGCAGAGGACATCCCCCGAAAAAACAAATCATCAACAAATCCAGGCCAAGGGTGTATTGACCCTTGGCGCCTTCACGAAACGTTGAATCGGAATTCAACAACCCTTTCACAAAAAATAGGAGAACCCTCAATTACGTAGAAGCCTACACGAAAACTTTATAGTAACCTACACAACATATAAAAGCCTACACGAGTACTCCATATTATGTAGAAGCCTACACGAACTTATATAATAGCCTACACGAAACGTATATAATAGTATACACGAAAATTTTGTAGTAACCTACACGAAATTATGTAGTAGCCTACGCAAATATTATGTAGAAGCCTACATGAACTTATATAGTAGCCTAACTTATATAATAGCATACACGGAAATTTTGTAGTAGCCTACACGAATATTATGTGGAAGCCTACACGAGCTTATATAACTTACATGAAGCTTGTATAATAGTATACATGAATATTATGTAGAAGCCTACACAAACTTAAATAGTAGATTACACAAACTTATATGATAGCATACACGAAAATTTTGTAGTAACCTACACGAAATTATGTAGTAGCCCACACAAATATTATGTAGAAGCATACACGAAACTTATATAATAGCATACACGAAAATTTTGTAGTAACCTACACGAAATTTAGTAGTAGCCTATACGAATATTATGTAGAAGCCTACACGAACTTATATAATAGCCTACACAAAATATATATATAATAGCATAAACAAAAACATTGTAGTATATGTTCCAAAAATAAACATTGTAGTAACCTACACAAATTATGTAGTAATCTAGGCGAATATTATGTAGAAGCATACACTAATTTATATAACACTAATTTATATAATGGAACATACAAAACTTATATAATAACATACACGAAAATTTTATAGAAACCTACACAAAATTATGTAGTAGCCTATATGAATATTATGTGGAAGCCTATACAAACTTATATAGTATACACAAACTTATATAATAGCATAAACGGAAATTTTGTAGTAACCTATACGAAATTATGTAGTAGCCAACAAAAATATTATGTAGAAGCCTACATGAACTTATATAATAGCATACACGATACTTATATAATAGCATACACGAAAATTTTGTAGTAACCTACACGAAATTATGTAGTAGACTACACGAATATTATTTAGAAGCTTACACAAACTTATATAATAGCGTACATAATACATATAATAGCATAAGCAAAAAAAAAATTAGTAACCTATGATGCGCTCCTGGCTAGTCCTGAACCAGGCTTCGGCGAGCCGTCGAAGACCAAGACCGTGGCGTCCCCTGTGGCACCCGAAATAGCCTATTTAATTATCTTTTTATGTATTTCAGTACTTTCCATTTTTAGTAGTTCTTTATTTAGTAGTTACTAGTTTTAGGTTAATTCATGTTTTGGTGTGCGAGCCCATCTGCGTATGGACTCGGCCCATTAGGTTAAATAAGGCCCATCACGGTCGTGCACTATTTTGGCTATATATAACCTTCACTTGTAATCGTTTTAGTCACGTTGAAATTTATGCCTAAGCTTCGTAGTTGAGTTGAACTCCTCCCCTTAGGCCTCGACATCACAAAACGGGTTAGACCCGATTGAACCACGTCACGGTTCACAAACACAACCTTCACTCTCTCCCCACCCTCGCCCAAGCGAGCATAAGAGAGCCGTGAACCACCCCTTTGGTGGTTCGTACTTATCCGGTTACCAAGAGAAGGATCCGAGACCATTTCCTACCTAGATCCGGCGTCAGATGAGATCCGAGCCATTGTATTCGTATCAATTGGTATCAGAGCGCCAGGGGTACGAGGTGTCTTTCCTTCTCCGACGATCTCAGCTCCGACGGCGCCACTGCCAGATTTGCACGCCAACGCCACCATCTCCACCGCGTGCGGTTTACCCCTCCCCAACGGCATCCTCTCCAGTGTGTGACCCCGCCGCCCCGGCACCGCGTCAATGCATCGCAGCCTCAGTGTCGCATTCCCGACTTGCCATTCCGGTGCCATGACTACGATTCTCCGCCTCGTCGCCACCACCACCCCTCTGTGCGTACGAAGTCGGATGTGTCCTTCGCCGCTCTTCAAGCCAAGCGTGACGCTTCCGCCAAGGCTATCTCCGAATTAGAGACCGAGAAAGTGGAGCTAAAGCGCAAGCTCACGCTGGTTGCCGCAAGGGAACAACCAACTGGCCCTGCAGCCGGAACCGGCGCCGTCGACCAAAACTTGCCAACTCTGCCTCCGGTTCTGGCTCCCGCGGCAGCGCTCGCGTCAGTCGTCGTGCCGCTACGCAACGCGCCGACCCACATGTCCAGCTCGACCCAGTCCGAACCCGAACCCGACGTGCATGACGCGACTGCCCTGACTCTTCCGGCAAAGTTGATTCCAGAACTGGGCCCTCACGCAACATTGTTTCTAGGACCCGATGCCAAGACCAATCCCGCATCTGATCCCTACATATTGATTTTTGGGATGCCGAGAGTCGGACCCGAGCTACACAATGATGCAACGCTCTCGTTTGCTGCAGAGCGCATGTTTTACCTGGCCTCCACTAGCTCGAAGTGAGGACGCTTCAAATCTAAGGGAGGGATAATGATGCGCTCCTGGCTAGTCCTGAACCAGGCTTCAGAAAGCCGCCGAAGACCAAGATTGTGGCATCCCCAGTGGCACCCGAAATAGCCTATTTAAATAGCTTTTTATGTATTTCAGTACTTTCCATTTTTAGTAGTTCCTTATTTAGTAATTACTAGTTTTAGGATAATTCCTATTTTGGTGTGCAAGCCCATCTGCGTATGGACTCGACCCATTAGGTTAAATAAGGCCCATCAAGGTCCTGCACTATTTTGGCTATATATATGATACGATCGATCCCCGTGGAGCAAGACCGATCTAGGTCCGGATCGTTTGTTCTTCCCAATCAAGCACTCATTCTTCGCGTTCTTTGTGTTCTTGGCTTTCTTCAAGAACTCCTTCAAGGGAAACAACGTTATGTTCCCCTTTCTTGGGTTTGGCGGATCAAACCCTGGCGACAGATGGGAGGAGGGGTTCAACGTTATGAACACCCGAGGTGGTGGAAGGAGGCCAACGTTATGGCTCCTTAGAGAACTTTGAGAAAAGGATAGAAGAGCCTTCAAAGAGAGAGAGAGAGAGGTGAAGCCAAGTGACAACTATGAGTGACTCTCAACTAGATTGTCTTAAACTTAACTTGAGAAATACAATGAGAGTTCTACCCTATTTATAGAAAAACAAAGGGAAAACTAGGGTTGAAGAGGAAACCCTAATGGGCTTGGGCCTAAGATACAAGGCCCAATCCATTACATCATTCTAAAAAGGGAATGCAAAACATAAGAAGCAAAACTATAAATAGAAAGCAGGCCCGCAGCGGAATCGCAAGATAACCCCCTAGAAATCAAGGGTCAAAAGGAAGACCCACGAACAAATTGGCTCGGACCCGAAGCTCGCATCCATGCGGGTGACTAGAGATTGAGTAGCTCTGGCAATGCTTCTAGCACGGGATCTAGTCATCGGTCCATCGGAACGCACCCTAAGGAGGTCCTCTTCGTCTCTCGCCGTCAAGGGGGTAGGCATGGAGTCATCATTCTCCCCTTCTTGGTTGCGAAGCATCCTCGCTTCGTCCTCGTCGTACTCAGGGGAAGCATATGGAGAGAGATCTGAAACATTGAAGCTCAGATGGGTACCATACTCGTCTGGCAGCTCGAGACGGTATGCATTGTCACCAAGGCGTGCCAAGATGCGAAATGGTCCATCGCCTCGGGGATCTAACTTGCTACGACACTTGGCTGGAAAGCGCTCCTTGCGCAGATGGAGCCACACCATGTCACCTTGCTCAAAGGTGATGTTGCGCCGTCCCTTGTCCGCTTGGCGCTTGTACTGCTCAGCTCGGCACTCAAGTTGCACACGGGTGCGCTCATGGAGGCTCTTGACAAACTCAACACGGTCAAGACCTGTGGCGCTCTCGGCATCGTGAAGCGGTCGTGGTATCAAATCAAGCGGGGTGGCAGGGTTGAGGCCATAGACGACCTCGAATGTCGTCTTCTTGGTCGCTGAGTGCATGGACATGTTGTAAGCAAATTCAACATGGGGAAAACAATCTTCCCACCTGCGGATGTTAGCTTTCAACATAGTGTGCAATAAGGCGCCAAGAGTACGGTTGGTCACTTCAGTTTGACCATCAGTCTGAGGGTCGCAACTAGTGGAGAACAAAAGTTGCATCCCCAATTTGGACCAAAGAGTCTTCCAAAAGTGACTCACAAACTTTTCATCGCGATCCGACACAATGCTACGAGGAATGCCATGTAGCTTGACTACATGCTCAAAAAACAAAGTGACAACCTCCTGAGCATTGTTGGTCATCTTGCATGCAATAAAGTGAGCCATTTTGGAAAATCGATCCACCACAACAAAAATTGAGTCTCTCCCCTTCTTTGACATGGGCAACCCCGTTATGAAGTCCATAGAAATATCCTCCCAAGGGGCTGCCGGAATTGGAAAAGAGGTATACAAGCCAAAGGGACTCAACTTGCTTTTGTCCTTATGGCACGTCACACAGCTGTTGCAGAACTTTGTGACGTGGTCAATCATTTTGGGCCAAAAGAAGTGCTCCTTGAGCGCGGCCAAAGTTTTGGCGATGCCGAAGTGGTCACGCCCTTCGTGGGCTTCTTGGATAAGAAGTCTATAAATGGAGGTGTAGGGTATGCACAATTTGCCAGCTTTGTACAAAAACCCATTGTCCACATAAAATCCCTCAGATTCTCCCTTTTGTATGCACAAGTCCAAGATTGTACCAAAGAAAACATCTTGTGCATACAATTCCTTAATAAGAGATAACCCAAGAATATTGGCATCCAGTTGGGAGAGAAGAGTGTACCTCCGAGACAACGCGTAAGAGACCACATTGTCCTTGCCCTTCTTGTACTTCACCACATAAGGGAAGGTCTCCATGAATTCAACTCATCGGGCGTGGAGCCGGCCGAGATGCACTTGGCTCTTCAAATACTTGAGAGCCTCATGGTAGGAATGGATCACAAACTCCTTCAGCCAGAGGTAATGTTGCCACATCTTCAAGACCCGGATCAAAGCATAGAGCTCCTTGTCATACGTCGGGTAATTGAGCGTGGCACCGGAGAGCTTCTCGCTGAAGTAGGCAATGGGGCGTCAGTCTTGGAAAAGCACACCACCTATGCCGTGGTTGGAGGCATCACATTCCACCTCAAAGGTCTTGGAAAAATCTGGCAGCTGAAGCAGGGGAGCATTGCATAAGCGATCCTTGAGCGTAGTGAATGCCAACTCGTGCGCATCACTTCACTCCACTGTAGCTCCCTTCTTGGTCAACTCATGCAGTGGCGCAGCAATTGTGCTGAAGTCCCGCACAAAACGCCGGTAGAACCCAACCAAGCCAAGGAAAGAACGGACCATGGTGGCCGTTGTTGGCTGAGGCCACTCTTGAATGGCGCGCACCTTCTCTTCAATGATGCGCAAGCCGTCGCGTCCCACCACAAAACCTAGAAAGATAGTAGAAGGGGCACAAAAAGAGCATTTGGAAAGGTTAGCAAATAACTTCTCCTTTCGGAGGCATTCGAGCACAAACCTGAGGTGGCTAACATGTTCTTCCAAACTCTTGTTGTAGATCAGGATGTCGTCAAAGTAGACGACCACAAACTTGCCCAGGTAAGCCCGAAGAACCTGGTTCATGAGGCGCATAAAGGTGCTTGGGGCATTGGTGAGGCCGAAAGGCATCACGAGCCACTCATAGAGACCGTACTTGGTCTTGAAGGCAGCCTTCCACTCGTCGCCCTCCTTAATACGGATCTGGTGGTAGCCACTCTTAAGATCGATCTTAGAGAACAAGGTGGCACCATGAAGCTCATCTAGCATGTCATCAAGGCGAGGGATCGAGGGATCGGGTGGCGGTACTTGACCGTGATTTGGTTGATGGCTCGGCAATCTACACACATTCGCCAAGAGCCATCCTTCTTGGGCACAAGGATCACGTGCACAGCACAAGGACTAAGGCTCTCACGGACATATCCCATGTCCATGAGCTCTTGAACTTGACGTTGGAGTTCCTTAGTCTCTTCGGGGCTAGCACGATATGGGGCCCGATTTGGCAAGGAAGCGCCCGACACAAAATCGATTTGGTGTTCGATTCCACGCATCGGGGGCAAGCCAATGGGAAGATCATCGGGCATCACATCTGAAAATTCCTGCATCAAAGTAGCAACCACAAGGGGGTAACTCTAACAAATCAGTATGAACAATAAAGCAAGGATTATGTACCAGGAGAAAGCACGGGTGTCGGCCGTGCAAGATAGGCGCCAGGTGGCATTGGCGGGCCATGAGGAGTCGGGGCTCGCAAGTGCCCTTGATGGGTGCCGAAGATGATACGGCACCTGGAGCAGAACCCGAAAGAGGAGCCAGAGATATCTTGGCCTTGGCCGGTGGCTGGCCTAGGCGTTGCGGTGTAGCGGCTTCATGGCTCGAAAGGCTCTTGCCCTTGGCATTCTCGAGCGCCTTAACTCGGTTGCGGTCCACTTGGTCTTGTAAAATCTCCTTCGGGGACATCGGAAGGAGAGTCACCTTCTTCGAGTTGTGCATGAACACATAGTTGTTAAGAAACCCATCATGGAGCGCCTTCTTGTCAAATTGCCAAGGACGGCCCATGAGGAGGTGGGTGGCGTCCATAGCGATCACATCACATAGCACCTTGTCTCGGTAGTAGCCAATGGAGAACTCGATGAGGCACTGGCAGTGAACCATAACATTCCCCTTTCCCTCAGAAATCCACTGAAGGCTATACGGCTGTGGGTGCGGGGTGGTGGCCAGATTGAGGTGCTTTATCACCTTTTCATTCACAATGTTGCAACAACTCCCACCATCAATGATGACGCTCAATGAGGAAGTTTGGACCAAACAACGAGTATGGAAGATATTTTTTCGTTGGTCCAAAAGAGTGCCTTCCTTAGCGGTTAGGACACGACGGGTGGCAAGGCTCAAAGGTGTGCCGTCGGCCTCGTCAATAGCACCACAAAAATACTCCTCATCGCCGACCTCAAATTCGGCGTCAACATGGTGATCGGCCTCATTGGCCTCAAATTCATCATCAAATGATTCATAACCAGAATGAGCGGAGAAGAGTACCTTCTTGTTGTTCGGACAATCCCGTTGCACGTGCCTACGCCCTTGGCATTTGAAACAAATCCGATCATGGGCACGTTCCTCGGGGGTGGCTCCAGGACGGCCGTTTGGTGCGGCACCGCGAGATGGAGGTGCGGCATTCGTGGGCGCCTTGGGCGGATAACCGGGGCGAGTGGGGGCCGAAGGCCGGGGTGGTCCTGATGTGGTCGAAGCCGGGATGGGGCCAAACCTTGATGCGGAGTTACGGGCCCAAGCCGCCTTCTTCCGTCGTTGGTTCTGGTTGTGGATCTCCATAGCCGTGTGAGTCAAGGTGTGGATATCCTTGATGTTGAGAATTCGGAGTTGATCCCGGATCTCCACATATAACCCACGCATGAAGGTCGTGCGCATGGCTGTAGTTGAATGGTGAACACCGGCTTTGTGGCACAGATCCTCGAGCTCAGCAAAGTACTCAAGGGGGTTGCGGTTTCCCTGCTCAGAGAGGGCGATCTGAAGGCGCATCTGTTCGGCATAGTCTTCTGGAACGTACTTCTTGGTCATGACATACATGAGTTGTTCCCAAGTATGTATGCGGGGCAAGTACCATCCCTTACGCTCTTTCCGGAGTCGGGCCCACCAAGCATGAGCATTGTCGGTGAAATGTAGAGTGGCTACCCTGACTTTTTCTCTCGGAAAATACTGACAATAAGCAAAGGCATCTTCATAGGACTGCCTCCATTCAATAAACTTGGATGCGTCATACTCACCGGCGAAGTAGTCAAGCTTCACCTTGATCTCGTGACGACGAGCTAGGTATTGGCTCCTAGAAGGGTTGCGATCTCGGGGCGGCCCATTATCGCGACGGGGGTCCTCATCTAAGTCTGAATCATAATCATCCAGTGGGTCATGGTGGCGTTGCGGAGGACCACGGCGCGCTTCCGGTGACCAATCGGGATCATGGCGGGGATTAAGGCCATGGTGCTCTCGTTGGTTACGAGGCCCGGGATGGGCTGGGGGAATCCAATCTTCATCACGATCACTATCATAGATCTCTCCGATCGGAGAGTGGTATGGCATTTCATTGGAGGCAACTTGCAAGTCCTCATCGTCTCCCTCAAAATCAGGATACTCACTACCATAGGCGGGGTGACTATTGCGGCCACCTGATGGGAAACGCCTAGCAAAACGTTCCGCAACCTTGGTTCGGTTTTGAGTATCCACATAGAGAAGAGGATCCTCTGGAGCCTGGTAGTAGTCATCGCCGGGAGGATCACATCCCAAGGAATGACTCGGGCGAGAGTGGGATGCCCTAAGGTCGTGGAGATCACGGTGGTTGACACGGCCGGGGTGGCTGTCGACCTGAGACCTCAAAGGTGGGGAAGCACCGGTTGACACGAGGTCGAGGGAGCCATGGGATCTTTGCCTCGGAGTAAGGCGGCTCCTTCTCTAGCTTGAGCCTCGACGGTCGGGTCCACAAAAAGTTGTGGGGGTAGACCCGTGGGCATCAGGGGTCTGGACTCTTGGGCGGTACAAAGAGCGGTATTTTCGGCACGTAACTCCGCAACGAGGGCAAGGAGGCTAGCGGTGGCCTCAGACGGGGAGCGGTTTGCTACTTGCTCTTGGTTGCCGACAAGTTCTTTGTCATGCTCGACATTTTGATCCATGGAAACCGAACCTGTTGTGATCATGCACACACTGGGATCAAAGTAGTCAAAGGCAAGAGATCCTAACGACAAACCAAGTCCTTGTCACAAACGACCCAAAATTTGGAACTCAAGAGCCGAGAACTTTGGGCAAGCGTGAGGCGGATTAGGCTTGACGTAAGGCTAAAAGCAATGAAGTAGCAAGCAAATGATTCACACAAGCGTCGTGATGCACAAAGAGTCAACAATGATTTTCACGTGTTAGAAGTAATTCTTCTTGAAAGATAGCAAGACAAATCAAACCTTTTACACGTGTTGCAATTTAGACAATGGAAGGAAAGGAAATGGAAACCTTGCGCTAAGCGGGGGATCTTTATCCTTTTCTTTTCACTTTTTTGTTGTTGAAAAAAACGACGCAAGATTTTTTTAATTTTTTTGAAAGAAGTCACACAAACTTTATGTTGTTGTGTGATTGGAGATAAGAAGAGACAAACAACTAATAAGGAAGAAAAGCAAGCACAATTTCAATTAAATTAAATCTAAAAGATGAAAAGCATTCAAGACAACTTTATGCAAAGTTATCTACTTGCATGAACAACTATATGCTACTCGGGACACGGGAGTCTTCGATTTTTTTTATTTTTTATTTTACCTCGAAAATGGACGGTCAAGCAATGAAGAATCACGCTTGAACCGCACAAGTGAAGGTGAACGGTAACGGACGGGCACAAAGTGAAGAATCACGCATGCACCGACCTTACGAAGTGAACTATGGCGGAATCAATGGAAATATATGAACAAACTTAGAAACGGAATTGAGTGCCAAAATTTAAAGATCGAAATGAACAAGAAACTTAGCTTGAGGAATGGCTCTATACCAATTGATACGATCGATCCCTGTAGAGCAAGACCGATCTAGGTCCGGATCGTTTGTTCTTCCCAAGCAAGCACTCGTTCTTCGCGTTCTTGGCTTTCTTCAAGAACTCCTTCAAGGGAAACAACGTTATGTTCCCCTTTCTTGGGTTTAGCGGATCAAACCCTGGCGGCGGATGGGAGGAGGGGTTCAACGTTATGAACACCCAAGGTGGTGGAAGGAGGCCAACGTTATGGCTCCTTAGAGAACTTTGAGAAAAGGCTAGAAGAGCCTTCAAAGAGAGAGAGAGAGAGGTGAAGCCAAGTGACAACTAGGAGTGACTATCAACTAGATTGTCTTAAACTTAACTTGAGAAATACAATGAAAGTTCTACCCTATTTATAGAAAAACAAAGGGAAAACTAGGGTTGAAGAGGAAACCCTAATGGGCTTGGGCCCAAGATACAAGGCCCAATCCATTACATCATTCTAAAAAGGGAATGCAAAACATAAGAAGCAAAGCTATAAATAGAAAGCGGGCCCGCAACGGAATCGCAAGATAACCCCCTAGAAATCAAGGGTCGAAAGGGAGACCCACGAACAACTTGGCTCGGACCCGAAGCTCGCATCCATGCGGGTGACTAGAGATTGAGTAGCTCTGGCAATGCTTCTAGCACGGGCTCTAGTCATCGGTCCATCGGAACGCACCCTAAGGAGGTCCTCTTCGTCTCTCACCGTCAAGGGGGTAGGCATGGAGTCATCAATATAGCCTTCACTTGTAATCGTTTTAGTCACGTTGAAATTTATGCCTAAGCTTCGTAGTTGAGTTGAACTCTTCCCCTTAGGCCTCGGTGTCACAAAACCGGTTAGACCCGATTGAACCACGTCATGGTTCACAAACACAAACTTCACTCTCGCCCCACCCTCGCCCAAGCGATCATAAGAGAGCCGCAAACCATCCCTTCGGTGGTTCGTACTTATTCGGTTATCAAGAGAAGGATCTGAGACCATTTCTTACCTAGATCCGGCGTCAGACGAGATCCGAGCCATCAGATTCGTATCAATTTAGTTGATGAGATCCGAAGTGGCTCGGCTCTCGTGGGCGGCCCGATCTAGGAAGGAAGCGGCCTATGTTCCTTCCCGTGGGTAACCGGGATAGATACGAACCAACGAGGTCATGGTTCGCGGGTCTCTTGCGCTCGCTTTGGGCGAGGGCGGGGCGAGACTGCTCGAAGCGACGAGCTACGAGATGCGGTAGCGTCCGCGGCGGAGGAAAGGGAAGATGATAAAGAGGGTTGACGTCCGGACCCAATAAGGAGAATAAACTCGACTCTGACTTTAATTGGATTGATTTGAAGGTAAATGATAAGAGGTACAACGATGCCTATTTAAAGGCAAATGGCACAGCCAAGAACCCTAATGGGCTTGGGCCGTGGGCACACTAATGGGCTAGCATTCTCTAGCAAGAGAAAGACACACACCCGAAATAGAAACTGTTAAAAGTAGAAAATGCCAAACATAGTAAGTCCTAAAATAGCAAGTGCCAAATAAGGGAACTTTCTAAACATAGAAAGTTCCAAAAATAGCAATGCTAAAAGGGAAACTTGTTAAAATAGGAAACTTGCTAAAACGGGAAATACGAAGCTAAAATAGACTAAGTCATATGCCAAGGGGGACACCACGGTCTTAGTCGCCTTGGGCTCGCCGTAGCCCGACTTGGGTCGATGTCGGGACGCATCAACCTACACGAAATTATGTAGGAGTCTAAGCGAATATTATGTAGAAGCCTACACTAACTTATATATATATATAATGGCCTATTCGAAACTTATATAATAGCATACACGGAAATTTTGTGGTAACCTACACGAAATTATGTATGTAAAAGCCTACACGAACTTATATAGTAGCTTACACGAAACTTGTATAATAATGTACACGTATATTATGTAGAAGCCTACACAAACTTAAATAGTAGATTACACGAAACTTATGTTATAGGATACACGAAAATTTTGTAGTAACCTACACGAAATTATATAGTAGCCTACACAAATATTATGCAGAAGCCGACACGAGCTTATATAATAGCCTACATAAAACTTATATAATAGCATACACGAAAGCCTACACGAACCTATTTTGTAGAAGCAAACTGCAACTTCGATCACTGATAAATGAGAAAGACAGTTTATTTCACTTATTAGATGATTTCCACTAAAATATACAAAATGATTAACTCCATTTACAATTCTATTCATTTACAAATCTCAAAATGGGGAGATTTTTAGAGATACGAGAAAGCAAACATGTCTAGCTCTTGTGAAGAAACATTCAGAGATTTTTTTTTGAAGTGGTGTTGAGTCCATCAATATCAAAAGATCCATAGATTTCTTTTTATGCTATATTGAGATTAGGACATTCATGAAAGTGTTTACACCACTCTAATTTGACAATTTACTGAGTGCAAATTTTGTTGTTACATGCTAATATAGAAGTTCAGTGACTAACATTGCATCAATTTTAAAAAGTGGTTTTGCACCACATAAAAAATGTTGAAACCTTATCATTATAAAGCAGAATTTCCCCAAAATTTCTTCTATAGTGCTTATGATTAAAGCATTCGTATCATAGTTGTGCTATAATAGTTCAGTGAGGCACATGAAGTAACATGGTATTAAGAAGTAAAACTTAACGGGAGGTACGCGGTAGCGTGAAGGCCGGCAGTAGACTATTGCGGTGGACTGTCAATGGCTGCAGTGGTCCATCAATGGAAGCGGTGGGCAGATGGTGGAGACGAGAACGATGGTTGCGGTGGGCAGACGGTGGTCCGTTGGTGGCAACGATGGGCAAACAGCGGAGAAAACGGTAGAGGAGTGGCAACATTAACGTGAAAAGATGGAAGTAGATAAGTTTGCAACTAGGGTAATTAGATTAAGGTAGTTTAGTCATTAAAAAGTAAATAATTTAATTTTAAATTAAAATTAAGGAAATGATACACTTTTGGAAGAGGATTATGAAAATGAGATTATTGGAGGATTCTTCTCAAAAATTAAAAAGCTTTATTTTTATTTATGTTATTTCCATTTTATCTAATTAAATGTAGTAATTACGGTTGACCATTTTAATAAAACTCATCAGGATATTAAAAGAGGAACGACCAAATTAAGAAAGGTATAAGAATCCTAAGGAAAAAAATACCTAATTTTCATTATCATCCAATTCTCTGAAACTCCGTTATTAGACTTGAGCGTAAGAGTGAAAAAGGGGATTGAAGCCCCGTCATTTGATGTTTTTTCGTAGATATGAATCGATCAAGTCTTTCTGGTGAAGATCAATCATTTCTACATTAAATTCAATTTATGTACAAGTTTATGCTACCACAATTGGCACTCTCTATGAGAATCAAGGACAACGATGGTCGTCATGAAGAGGATTACGAGTTTGAACAGAGGAGACCGCTAGCAGTCGAACGAAGGGGTTGCACCGCAGAGGCTTGCTGGTACGGTGGTGTTCTTGTTGAGCTTTGAGTGGAGGCCAACGACGCCCAACACGGCTTCGTCGGTGATGAGGGTTCCGCCCGGTATGAAGGTGATCCAAATCGAGGGCGCAGTCGATGACGGGGTCACCTTTCGTCGTCGTCGAGGCAGCATGCGATCACTGATGCTAGGCGGGGCCGTATGCTGGAGCTAGTGGCTGACCATGAAAATCCAATCGGCGGGGGGCATCGCAGACGATTCGGATCTCGCGAGCATGACCATCGGGAGCAAGCCGAGAGCGTTGACTCGAGACAGGATTTTGACCGCAGGGTTGGGCGTGTTTGCGAGGCTGGGAAGCGACTTCTAAGGTTGCTCAACAACCAAGGAGAGTCCTTGGTTAATGCCCAAGAACATGCTGAATTGAAACTAATTCGGATGACATCAACGCCTTTTGCCAGGATAATTTGAGACCAACAGCCACCAACTAAACTTTTTGTTCCTTCCTTTGAGTTATATGATGAAAAGACAGATCATGTTAGTCATGTTGCTATGTACTCTCATAAGATGGCCTTATGGATTTCAAATGATGCATTAATGTGTAAAATATTCCATGCGAGTCTAGGAAAAATTGCTCCTAAATGGTTCCATTCGTTGAGTCCTAATTTGACTTATCCCTGGAGCCAAATGGCTAAGAAATTCATGTCTCACTTCATTGCCAACAGTAGAGATCCTGCTTCAATTGATGTGAATTTTACATTGAGAATGCGCATGGATGAAAATTTGAGGCAATTTGCCTCAAGGTTTATGGAATGTTACTAAGATATTGATGATTGTGATGAAAAGGTCGCAATAACTGTATTTAGGTTGGCTCTTCCCCACGTCTGCAGGGTAAGAGAAAGCATCACCCTAAGGCAGCCTTCGTGTATGTCAAAGTTACAGAAAAAGTTGAGGCAATACACCATGCTCGAGGAAGATTTGAAGATGACCAAGGCTAGGAGGTCGCCGCTCTCCACCTCGCAAGTAGTTTGGTGGGAATGCTCATGTTGATCGTTGATCAGCGCTACTTTATAGGATTTAACTAGGAGTTGTTATCGGAGTCTTAGGTACCATTTGGATGTGTTTAGAGCGTTATTGTGGAGTATGGAGTTGAGAAGTAGACGTATTGATTTGGTGGTTTTAAAGAGCTAAAATGAAGACTTAAAGAAAATGGAGAAGAAAGCCACGAGAGAAGATGAAGGAAGAGCTGAAGAAGAGCAACAGAAGGTTTTCCGCGATCGCGGAAAATACAAGACACAACGAAGCTCCAGGAAGTTTTCCGTGGTCGCGGAAATCTGTCTGCGATCACGGATACTGTTCATCAACGCGGATCCGAGAATTTCCTTTCGTTCAAAGTTTTATTTTATTTTATTTCCTTTTCTTTTATTTCGTTATTTCCTTTTAGATTTTAATTCTTATCTTTAGGATTAGGGTTATATAACCTATTAGTTAGCAGCCACTTTTCATCATTCATTCATAATATAGAATTATTCAGTTTATGTTCAGTTTTTCCCTTTGAGTTTTTGTGTTTCAAGACTATGAAGAACTAAGCAACTTTTGCTTAGTCCGACGATTGAAGCCTTTGTTTGTATTTGGTTGTGAGATTATAACTCTACTTCCTTTCCTTTGATTATATCTTTTTTCTTTGTGCTTATTCCCATTGATTCTTGCTGATTTGACTGGCATGATCATCTAGTTGATATTAGTAATTGTCTATTGCTAGGGTTTGGATATTTCGGGTTGAAATCCCTGATCTTGTGTAGCAAACATGATATTCTAGGACTGGTTGGACTAGTTTATTGTGAAGAGAATTGATTATGTGTTAAATGATGTGAGTTGTGGTGTTGTATGTATCCTGGTTAATTCTTATGCTTCTTGCTGCTATTGTTCTAAATCTTGATAGTTTCTTGTGCGTTCGATAGTTAGGGTTACCAAGACTGGTTAGACTGATAACTATTTCAGAATAGGGACATGAATATTCATAGGAAGGAATAGAGATAATCTAGGATCAACCAATCAAATGAGTTGTGGTGTTGCATGTATCCTGGTAAATTCATATGCTTCTTGCTGCTATTGTTCTAAATCTTGATAGTTTCTTGTGCGTTCGATAGTTAGGGTTATCAGGATTGGTTAGACTGATAACTATTTCAGAATAGGGACAGGAATATTCATAGGAAGGAATAGAGATAATCTATGATCAACCAATCAAATGAATGGTGGATATTTGTCTGGCTAAGTTACTTTTCCCAATTGATTACAACCTTTACTTTGATTTACTTTGTTTACTTGCAAACCAAACCAAAAACCCCCCTTTGTTACCTTTGACATACAACTGTTGCACTTAGATTGATTACTACCTCCCTGTGGGAATCGACCCTTGCTTGCCTACTATACTTAGTTAGGTTTTTGAGGATTATTTTGATTAGGCATAACGACTTTAGCCTCCGTCAAATTGGCGTCGTTGCCGGGGAGGCAAGTTTTAATTTTTCTTTGTGTTTGTTTGTGTGCCAACTTTTGTGTGGACATATCTTATGGTCCACACCCGTGCTACTGACTCCCCATTGTTAGATTTTGATACAGAGATTGAAAGAATAATTTCCAGACACCGTGTAGCCGCCCGTACACAACTAGAAGTGGCTGAGGAAGCACCGACGTTAAGGCAGTTGACTGCCCCGAATCTAGAACAACAACCGCTTGCTGTGCATTTTCTAGAGCTGGCGGATGGCGTGAATTTTGAGCTCAAATCTGGGCTGATCCATTTACTACCCCACTTCCATGGGATGAATGGAGAAGACCCCAATAAGCACCTGTCTGAGTTCCACGCCGTCTGCAACAACATGCAGCCACGAGGCGTTACTGAGGACCAGATCAAGCTGAGGGCCTTTCCTTTCTCTCTAAAGGATGCAGCCAATGATTGGTTCTACTATTTGGCCCCAGGAAGCATAGACACATGGGCTAAGATGACGAAAGCCTTCCTGGAGAAGTACTTCCCTGCGACCAAGCTCAATAGCCTAAAGAGGAGCATTAGTAATATTGAACAGCAGGCTACTGAGACACTGTACGAGTACTACGAGAGGTTCAAGAGGTTGATTTCTAGCTGTCCCTACCATGGATATTCAGACCAAGACCTCGTACTTTATTTGTATGAAGGACTCCTTGATGATGAGCGTCGGATGGTGAACGCAGCCTGCGGTGGAAACATTCTAAACAAGAGGCCATTTGTAGCTTTTGAGGTATTCTTTGAGATATCTGAGGGCTCAAGATAGTTTAGCAAGAGGGCGGGCGCTCACACAGTCAAAGCTGTAGACTCTCAGCCACCGTCCTCAATACTTTCTGAGATGGCTGAGATGAAAGAGATGATGAGGAGGTTCATGACGAAGGGCACCCCGCAGCAAGTGAAGTCATGTGGGATATGCTATGAAACGATGCATCCTACCGATGCATGTCCCACGCTGCAAGAACCCACTACTGAAGTAAATGCTATAGGAGGTTTTGGTCCTCCTAGACCAAGATATGACCCGTACTCCAACACGTATAATCCAGGGTGGAGAGATCACCCCAATTTGAGATACGGGAATTAGCAGAACCCTCCTCAAGGCCAGGATAATCAAGAGTATCACCAGAGGCCACCACAGTTCCTACCGCTCCTACAACAATTTCAGAAACCTGGGGGTCAACAACAAAAATTTAGAGATCAATATGACCCTAGACCTCAAGGCCAAAGCTCAAGTTCATATATGACCAGTGATGACATGATCAGGACCCTCACCCAGAGCGTATCGACTTTGGCTAGTACTATGGCCCAACAAACTCAAGAGATGGGGTCACAAATTCAAGCGGTGACCCAACAACATAAGAATCTCGCTCAGAGTGTAACAACGTTGGCCAACACTATAGTCCAACAAAATCAAGAGATGCGGTCAAGTATTTAGAATCTAGAGAAGCAAGTGGGGCAGATCTCCATCGCAATGAGCAGACTGGAAGCCCGGGACTCGGGAAAACTACCATTTCAAACGGTAGTAAACCCGAGGGAGAACGTATGTGCCATGACGCTAAGAAGCGGAACACAAGTGGAAGAAAGTCGAGGCCAACAGAAAGATTTCTGCGACTGCGGAGAGGAAGGCCGCGATCGCGGAATTGATCCTGGAGACGAGACAAAAATCGACGATTTTCCACGACCGCAGACAGATTTCCGCGATCGCGGAAAAGTTCCTGGAGACTTAGTTTGCCCAGAATCGCCCGTAGATGTCCAGGATGATTACGTGCACCCAAACATTCCTCCGCTCAGTTCACTGAAGCCACCCGCTCCCTTTCCTGAGGCTATGAAGGACACCAGAAGGCTGGAGAAAGACAAGGATTTATTTGAGACCTTCAGCAACTGCGAGGTAAACATCCCTTTGATCAAGCTAGTTAAGAGCATCCCTCGCTATGCCAAATTTTTGAAGGAACTGTGCAAAATAAAGAGAAAGAAAGCTGTGAAAGAGAAGAAGAAGGTCCAGGTCAGTGAGAACGTCTCCGCTATGCTGCAAAAGCGGTTACCAAAGAAGTACAGTGATCCTGGCATGTTCACTATTCCCTGTAAGATAGGTGGCACCATGTTCGAAAAAGCCATGCTAGATTTCGGTGCCTCAATCAATGTTTTGCCTCTTTTACTGTACGAGAGTTTAGAGGTCGGGCCATTACAGAAGACGGGGATTGTGATCCAACTGGCGGATAATTCCTATGTGTACCCCAAGGGAGTTGTGCAGGATGTGCTGGTAGAAGTTGATAAACTTATTTTTCCTGTGGACTTCTTTGTGATGGATACGGGTCAAGACAAAAATGCAGCCCCTGTGATGCTGGGAAGGCCATTCATGAACACGGCGAAAATGAAGATTGATGTGAGTAGTGGTTCACTCACAATGGAGTTTGACGGGGTGAGGGTCGGATTCAACATAGATGATGCAAAGAGACACCCTCCTGATATTGACCCCAAGTGTTCGGTTGATGTGAGCAACCCAAGTTGAGTTGAAGAGCACCATGTCGAGTCACGACAATAACTAAGGCGCTGCTCGGGAGGCAACCCGAGGTATGTATTTATTTTCATGTCTTTTTGTTTCATGTTTTTATTTGTTTCATTTTTGTTTCATTTTGTTTTTAGACTAACTTGCAGGTAGGAGACCCGACCTAAATTGAAGACGGTGTTCTCGCACCATAAACCTTTCCGCGGGCGCGGATAATTTTCCGCGATCGCAGAAAAATCATTGTAAGTCTCCTTTACCTGAAGGAAAAAAAACAAAAAAAATTATCGAAGGCCCAGCTGTCCGAGTTCTACTTTGAGAAGTGGTGCACATCATGCTGCCAATGAGGAGACATTCTCCCCACATTTTTATTTGGCACCGATGATGGCCCGACATTCGACAGCTGACAAGGAGGAACACCAGAGCCCACCACACGATTACACCAGGGCTCTTATTTTGTGTTCATTGAAGGTCGTGCAACCCCGCTTCTTTGATGTACCACTACACCTTACAGTGGATTTATTTGGTTGCACAGTGGAGTTTGATTGAGTTTGACGACCGGAGCAACACCAGTGACATGTGTTTTCATTGATTTACCGCCAGTACCAACTTCCAAGTTCAGGCCACATCGGCGACGTTCGTGAGTACTTTTCTGCTTTTCCCTGTGCTTCATCTTTTTGTCTTTCATTACATTGAGGACAATGCAATGTTTAAGCATGAGGGAGTGTTCTATACTTGCTAGTCGTCTGAGGAAGAAAAGAAAAAAAAATGAAAAAGTCAAAAATTGGAGAAAAAGACAAAAATAAATCCTGGGATAAGTCGAAAACCCAGAAGGGCGGCTTAGGAAATAAGCAGGTGGCTTGGACCAACATTAGGCTGGGGTAATAATTGGTCAAGAGTGATGTGAGTTTTATGTGAGCCCATCTATTGAAAAATGAAATGAGTGGCTTGGTGAAAACCTGAGAGGGCGCCTTGGCAAAATGAGTGAAAAGAAAAAGAGTGATTATTAGGATTCCTCATTTTTCCTGGCGTGGTGACATAAGAAGAGGTGATATAAGGAGGATTCGGGTAGGTCACTTTGGGAGTTATAAGAAGATATATGGAGGCTAGGATTAGATATTTTTATTCACTCTATGGTGTTCGGGATAAGCTTGAGAGAAGTACTCTGCTTTCCTTTAAGTTTGTATGTTTTGTGTGTTGTGTTGGTTCCATGGAGTTACATGTTTAGGTGCAGTTCTTAGTGGAGAGAGTTTTGCTGTGCTTCCTGAGACCTTGGGTATTTCATTGGAGGAGTAGGTTTCTATTAGCTTACTCGAGGACGAGCAAGGTTTAAGCATGGAGGAATTTGATCAGTGCTACTTTGTAGGGTTTAACTAGGAATTGTTACCGGAGTTTTAGGTACCATTTGGGTGTGTTTAGAGCGTTATTGTGGAGTATGGAGTTGAGAAGTAGACGTATTGATTTGGTGGTTTTAAAGAGCTAAAATGAAGACTTAAAGAAGATGGAGAAGAAAGCCACGAGAGAAGACGAAGGAAGAGCTGAAGAAGAGCAACAGAAGGTTTTCCGCGGTCGCGGAAAATACAAGACACAGCGAAGCTCCAGGAAGTTTTCCGCGGTCGCGGAAATCTGTCCGCGATCGCAGATACTGTTCATCAACGCAGATCCGAGAATTTCCTTTCGTCCGAAGTTTTATTTTATTTTATTTCCTTTTCTTTTATTTCGTTATTTCCTTTTAGATTTTAATTCTTATCTTTAGGATTAGGGTTATATAACCTATTAGTTAGCAGCCACTTTTCATCATTCATTCATAATCTAGAATTATTCAGTTTACATTCAGTTTTTCCCTTTGAGTTTTTTGTGTTTCAAGACTATGAAGAACTAAGCAACGTTTGCTTAGTCCGATGATTGAAGCCTTCGTTTGTATTTGATTGTGAGATTATAACTCTACTACCTTTCCTTTGATTATATCTTTTCTCATTGTGCTTATTCACACTGATTCTTGCTGATTTGACTGGCCTGATCATCTAGTTGATATTAGTAATTGTCTATTGTTAGGGTTTGGATATTTCGGGTTGAAATCCCTTATCTTGTGTAGCAAACATGATATTCTAGGACTGGTTGAACTAGTTTATTGTGAAGAGAATTGATTATGTGTTAAATGATGCGAGTTGTGGTGTTGCATATATCCTGGTTAATTCTATGCTTCTTGCTGCTATTGTTCTAAATCTTGATAGTTTCTTGTACGTTCGATAGTTAGGGTTATCAGGACTGGTTGGACTGATAACTATTTCAGAATAGGGACATGAATATTCATAGGAAGGAATAGAGATAATCTAGGATCAACCAATCAAATGAATGATGGATATTTGTCTGGCTAAGTTACTTTTCCCAATTGATTACAACCTTTACTTTGATTTACTTTGTTTACTTGCAAACCAAACCAAAAACCCCCCTTTGTTACCTTTGACATACAACTGTTGCACTTAGAAAGATTACTACCTCCCTGTGGGATTCGACCCTTGCTTGCCTACTATACTTAGTTAGGTTTTTGAGGATTATTTTGATTAGGCATAACGACTTTATCCTCCGTCAATCGTCAAAGGCCGGCTCAGAGGCAAGATAGGGGTTACTGTCAGCTCTAACTATGCAAGCAGTCCATACCGTCTTCAAGATCCAGATCTACCGGATTCTTTGTCATACTAAGAATAATCCTTGTTTCAAATGGTCAATGCCGATTAGGGGAAATCCGAGTAAAGGAATCATTGCAAATTTTGATCCTACCATAAGGAGATGTGGCACATGACAGAGGATTGTAGGACTTTGAAGAAACTCGGGAAGATTGGTCTCTATGGGCCACCTAAAAGAGTTTATGGGCATGAAGATAGTTTAGGTGAGAAATAGGCTAAGGAGAAGACCTCAGAAACTCATGTAGGAAACATAAGAGAGCCACATAAACATGTCATACATGTAATTGAGTCAGTAATTAGGAAAAATAAAAGCAATAAGCATGAGTACAAGCACGAGTACCATGCCTTGGAGGTCCTCAAAACTGATGAGGTAGCCAAAAAGAAGCCTAGAGGGACCATGTACTACGTTTTGTAAAGAGACCAACACTGTGCATGTCATAGTACACAGACTCAGGCATAGTTTGTGCATCCGACTACACAAACCGTGCATCACGTTATGTATTATGAAGTTGACCGTCCACTAAGGCATGCACGAACACCAAAGAGAACCGTGCACCTCCCATGGCTGATCTTCCGAATTGGGCCAAGAGTCGGACTCAGATTCGATTGGTCCCTACTTTTGGGCCCATCAACCCTCAACGAGCCTTAAAGGACCTTAGAGGCAAATGAGGATGTAAAAATTTAAAAACTTTTTTTTTATCTATGTCGTTTCCATGTTTATCTAATTAAAGGTAGTAATTATAGTGGGCCAATTTAATAAAGCCCATCAGGATAGTAAAAGAGGAACAACAAAATTAAGGAAGGTATAAAAACCCTAAAGAAAAAGACCTAAAATTCATTTTGTTCTAATTTTTGAAAAGTCGTTATCTGACTTGAGCATCAACGTGAAAACATGGGATACAAGCCTCGTCCTTTGACATTTTTCTTCGCAAATTTGAAGCGATCAAGTCATTTTGGTGAAGATCAATCATTGCTACATCAAATTTAAATGCGGTACAAGTTTATGCTACCAAAAATAGTAAGTGCAATGTATGTGTTATTGTAAAGAAGTAATTTGACTTAAATAACCAATTTAACATTTATTAATTTAATTACAAAAATTAAACACTTTGGCTAATGGTATGCGAATATATAAGAAGTAATTTGACTTTATGATTCCAATTTCGATAATTTACAAATTTTCAGTTTATGTATTTTCTTCTTTTTCTTCAAACTTCTAAGTTTGCCTATTTAGTAGTAATTGTAACACCCCGGGCCAGAGGTGCTATAGTGCCATAGTCCCGAAGGACTATAAGGCGGTTTTTAAAAGAAAAGAAATCCAAAACTCTTCCCAAAACATAAAGTTAACAACATTAGAATCCCTGTTCAAGTTTGCAACAATACTTAAACCTGTCATCCAGTTTAAATACATCAATTTATATCCAAAACACGGAAGCGAATACAACATTTTCAAATCCGATGCAAAACTAAATCTTTAACTGTGAAGACCAATCTGTGATCCAGAACCCGCTTGTTGCTGCAAACCTGCAAAGCTTGGTTGACTGGGGGACCCGATACCCCAGCCAACCGCGGCACGTAAACCGAAGTTGGTCAGTCTTCCATCAAGACTGGCAAGACTCCTCAAGCCAAAACAGTTTCAAAACACATATAATTATCACCCATCAACTCATATCAAAAGACAACACACACACAATAAATACATATATATATATATATATATAATATCATAACTACACTTAATCATTTTCATACCAACCAATCAATATCGACCACACATCAAAACATAAAAACACACTATCACATAATCATTCATTACCCCTCTTATCCAACTCTTCAATATACTAACATCACTTAATCCAACCTCAACCTCACCACAAGTATAGACGACTAAAATGATCTAATCCAACTTTTTCTCTATTACTAATACCTCAATTATCAACCCTACGAACCTATACACATATATTACTACTAACACGTATAACCACGACTAACCACTTACACAACTCACTACTGTACTAACAAGTCCAACTAATCTTCGCATCAACAACACTTAAGCATAAGCAAGACAATCATCACATATATAAACATGACAAAAATAATGACCCAGGCCAGCCACCCTTCCGGTGCCGCCTGTTCGTTAACATGGGTCGTAACCCATACACCTCAACCCAAACCTATGTTGGCCCACACCCTCAAGATGGAAAACCAACCTTCACAACATCCCCATAACCCTCTTCATAATCATTCAATATATCCTTCTATCCGTAACTAGCTAATACCAGCATCCACATCAACAGAGATTCACAACTTTGACTAGTTACAATTAACAATTATAACACACGAAATTTCACAACCATAACCAATGGCCAACAATGACCCACAACCACCACTAATAACAATCAACATCCAACAAAAACCAATTATCAAGCACACAACCAAAATTACCAACAGAACCACTTAATCAAGTACATAATTAATATTCATCACATAATAGATATCACCACAATCAACCAATCATAACCAATAATAATATAACTCAATACTGCAAACCTAAACAACTCCAATACACCTCAAATCCAACCTCCGTCTCCATTCCAACCCACCACCGGGTGAGACTTTCATCACCCAAAACCAACTATCCATGCATAGGGACGGTCTTGTACCATCCAACCCTTGGCCCTTAACGACGTAGGCGTATACCCTACGCGGTTTGGCGAGGCTATCATCACCTGGCCCTGAATCACCACTCTTCCGGATGGGACTTTCACCATCCAACCCTTGGCCCTTAACGACGTAGGCGTGCACCCTACGCGGTTTGGTGAGGCTATCATCACCTGACCCTTTGACTCTGAATTAACACTGGCCCTTAACAACGTAGACGATACCCTACGATGTTTGGTGAGGCTATCATCACCTGGCCCTTGGACTCTCAATAACAACAATCCATCACCACACCGACACTCAATCAATTATCACATACGACAATATCACCAATCGTCTCTTCATCCATAATTACTTACAAACGACTACCACATCCACATCCAATCGAACACGATACAAATCAATTACTAACACGCACACACACACACACATACGTATTCACACACTTTCAAACAATCACAATTAATCACTATTAGTCATAATTGACTACCACGTCAACATTTAATCAAACACAACACGAGACAAATACTAACACACACAGACACACATGCACACACATATTCACACACTTTCAAACAATCACAATTAATCACCATTAGTCACGATTGACTACCACGTCAACATTTAATCAAACACAACACGAGACAAATACTAACACACACACATTCAACCAAGTAACTCCACAATCGATAATCCAAATTAACATACTCAGACAAGGATAAAATCAATTATTGAATCAAGATAGGAACAAAAGTACTTTTATAAAAATATACGGAGGGTTAGCAAGAATCATCTTGCCTCAAGCTCGACAACCACGACCTCAGAGATCTCCAACCAACTCGAATGAACCTGCGAAATCAATCCGAGCAAATCCCTGGCATTAATTAACTCATACAAAGCCATTACTAACAAACCCCCAAATTGAAACCCTAAAACTTCCAAAATCGAAATCAACACTCAACACGTACCAACACCCTAGCCAACAAATCCGAATCTCTGACTGTCCACAAATCCCTGCAAAATCTCAAACCCAAAACTGCCCATTCCAAATCTGTCCAAGCATCCAATCTGTCCAATTTTAACAATTACATAGCAATCAATTTAGCCCCAAAACAGACCTAGGGCTGCACAAATTCAACACAGCGACCACCATACCTTGCTGGCAACCGAACCCGCGTCGCCGGAGCTGGGCCTCTTCGTCATCGGAAGGTGCAACCACCAACAGGCCGTGCAAGAGCCGAGCCTTGCACAGCCGCGACCACGGTCTCGTGCTACAGCTCGCTGCAGTTCGCCCAACAGATCATCGCGCCTCGCCAGCAGCTCGTGGTGTCTCGCACCTAGGAAAGGGAGTGGTCACCGGCAAAAATGGAAGGTCGCGTCCACCGGCGGGAGACGAGCAGCTAATCAGACGGCGGCGGGAGTGGAGCTCTCTTTCTCTCTCACGTGTGCACACCAGCTGAAGGAGGTAAGGCTCCCTTTTGTCCCTTCCACTTAATTTATTATATATATAAGTTGATGTAACAATGGTACCATTTAATATATCATGGTGTATTTCAGTAATCACAACTCAAGTCGATACATTCCATTTCTCTATGATTAACCAAACATAATTTGACAATAAGCATTTCCGTTTCATTTACCTCTTCGTTTTCATTCCGTCGTGTATCACCAAACACTACCTAAGAGAATATACAAAAAAATTGTCCAGATAATGAGATGGGACTTAGGAGGTTGTACGTGCCGAGTTGAACACTTGAACGCATCAAAGATATACATATAGGTTGTCTCTATGTGCACACGAAAATTCGCCTATATGCACACGAATCTATGCGTTGAAACTATCAGTACAGGTATGTGCGTCTAAATTAGCAGTCCAAGGGGAAAAATCGGGAAAACATTTCCAGCCCAAGCTGTTCTTGTGCGTTTAATTTTAACGCACGGCTTGGGCGCAACTTGAAAAAAAAATGTATTGTTAATGTTAACGCACATTTTTTTTTCTGTGTGTTAACATTAACAGTACAACTATATGATATAACCAAATTGGATATAACTATAAAGATATAACCAAATTGGACATAACTATAAGATATAATCATAGTATATAACTATATGATATAACCATAGTATATAACTATATAATATAATATAGGATATAACCAAATTGGATATAACTATAGTATATAACTATATAATACAAGATATAACCATAGTATATAACTATATAATATAACCATAATATATAACCAAATTAGATATAACTATAAGATATAATCATAGTATATAACTATATGATATAACCAAATTGGGGTTAGATTTCCTTTTCTCTAGAGTTTCGTTGTATGAACACATATAGCAGAATATTCGGTATGAAGTTTGGAAAATGAGTTGGTTTTCTAAAATGTTTTTCCATGATCAATGTGAAAACTCCCTATAAGCTCTCATTCATATATACATGAACCACACACGGACTATGCATGAACATGATATATTAGATACATGAACCTCATAACAAAATCTTTATAGTCATGAACATTATATATGAACTTAATGAAGACCATACATGAACCTAAAATATAAACCGGATGAACCACATGTTGACATCACAATCTACACATGTAACTATAGGATATAACGATATGATATAACCAAATTGGATATAACTATAAGATATAATCATAGTATTCAACTATTTGATATAACCATAGTATATAACTATAGAATATAATATAGGATATAACCATAGTATATAACTATAGGATATAACAATTATAACTATAAAATTATAACCATAGTATATAACTATAAAATTATACTATGGTTATATCATATAGTTATATACTATGATTATATCTTATAGTTATATTCAATTTGGGTATATCTTATGGTTATATTCTATAGTTATATACTATGGTTATATCATATATTATATTTTATAGTTATACTATGGTTATATCCTATAGTTATATATCATATCGTTATATCCTATAGTTATATACTATGGTTATATCCTATATTACATCCTATAGTTATATACTATGGTTATATCATATAGTTATATACTATGATTATATCTTATAGTTATATCCAATTTGGTTATATATATCCTTATAGTTATATCCAATTTGGTTATATCATATAGTTATATAACTATAAGATATATGATATAACCATAGTATTTAACCATAGAATATAACCAAATTGGATATAACTATAACGATATGATATAATCAAATTGGATATAACTATAAGATATAATTATAGTATATAACTATATGATATAACCATAGTATATAACAATATAATATAATATAGGATATAACCATATATATAACTATAGGATATAACAATTATAACTATAAAATTATAACCATAGTATATAACTATAAAATTATACTATGGTTATATCATATAGTTATATACTATGATTATAACTTATAGTTATATCCAATTTGGTTATATCTTATGGTTATATTCTATAGTTAT
This sequence comes from Rheum nobile, assembly GCA_027886185.1. Taxonomy (NCBI): domain Eukaryota; kingdom Viridiplantae; phylum Streptophyta; class Magnoliopsida; order Caryophyllales; family Polygonaceae; genus Rheum; species Rheum nobile. The sequence continues at coordinate 156,384 of WOAB01000054.1, forward strand.
ATACTATGGTTATATAATATAGATATATATCATATCGTTATATCCTATAGTTATATACTATGGTTATATCCTATATTACATCCTATAGTTATATCTTATGGCTATATACTATAGTTATATACTATGGTTATATCATATATTATATTTTATAGTTATATACTATGATTATAGCATATAGTTATATACTATGAATATATCTTATAGTTATATCCAATTTGGTTATATCATATATCGTTATATCCTATAGTTATATACTATGATTATATCTTATGGTTATATTCTATAGTTATATAATATGGTTATATCCTATAGTTATATACTATGATTATATATTATAGTTATATCCAATTTGGTTATATCTTATTGTTATATTCTATAGTAATATACTATGATTATATCATTTATTATATTTTATAGTTACATACTATGGTTATTTTGATACACACGATTATGTTGTGTGTATTGACGGAGTTTTGGCATGATTTTAGTGGTGTTTTAGGATGCTTTGGAGGTGATTTGGAGACTTGGCGAGGAGGTGCGGAAGTTGCATTTTTGGAGCCTTAGGAGCTGAGGAACGAAGGATGAAGAAACAGAGTCGCGGCGACCGCCGCGGAATTACGGCGACCGCCGCGGAATTACGGCGACCGCCGTTAATTCCCTCTGAGACACGAAGGCTACGACCTGGAAACGGCGACCGCCGTTTAATTGCGGTGCTCGCCGCATTTACGGCGATCGCTGTGGGAGAAGCAGCGGCCGCCGCAGCTGACGGAAGCATCGCCGAGCCGATTTTTTTTTTTTTGTATCTATTTTATATTACGTTTTTATTATTTCTTTTTAGGATAATTTTAGATTATTTTCTTTTGGTATTTAAGGGTTGAGAAAACTTGTTTCTTCTAGCTCGGAACCCTAATTTCTTATTCTACGTATTCTCTTGCTATGAAGAACTAAGCTTCTCTTGCTTAGTCAGACATTGAAGCTTTTCGTGTGATTCAGTTGTGAGATTCTTATTCCTAATCTATTGCATGGTTTTTATCTCTTCTCTTGTTTGATTTCGTAAGATTGATATTGATAATTTCTAGTCTGATCAACTAGGGTTTGTCGTTATTTATCTATTGCTAGGTTTAGATTGTTACTGGTTGAGCATATCTATTCCATAGTAGCAACTGCATCATGTTAGTAACTGGTTGTGCTAATCTTATGCAGAAGAGAATTGATTTACATTCTAGGGTAAAAACTGGTTGTTTTATTCTAGGGTTGTATCCAACTATATTCCTATCCGTAAGGCGGCTGTTAAACTGAATCGTGATAGTTTCAGGGTTGTTTAATTAGTTAGTTCTAATAGTATCTGGTTGTGCTATTAGTTACATCTGAAAAGGAATTGGAATTACCATTGCATGCGATTTTGAGTAGTATCTATGATCAACTTGTCATTCGAATAGTGGATATTGTTTGACTGAGTGTTTTCCCAATAACTGATTTCATCACCTTTAATTGCTTATTTACCATTTGCATGCTTGGCTACTAAAACAAACCAACAAAACCCCCCTTTGGTTGCTTTAAATTGACATACATATTGCATACTGCGATAGACTTTGTTTCCCTGCGGATTCGACCCTTACTTACCTAGGACTACGTTTTAGGGTTTGTTTGGATACTTTGCATAGTAGGAATTAGAACGGCAAATTTCTGTTATCATATATCCTATAGTTATATCCAATTTGGTTATATCATATCGTTATATCCTATAGTTATATACTATGGTTATATCCTAAAAAAATTCTATAGTTATATACTATGGTTATATCATATAGTTATATACTATGATTATATCTTATAATTATATCTAATTTGGTTATATCATATCGTTATATCCTATAGTTATATACTATGATTATATCTTATGGTTATATTCTATGGTTATATACTTTATTTTTATTCTATAGTTATATACTATGGTTATATCATATAGTTATATACTATGATTATATCTTATAGTTATATCCAATTTGGTTATATATTATGGTTATATTCTATAGTTATATACTATGGTTATATCTTGTATTATATAGTTATATACTATGGTTATATCCAATTTGGTTATATCATATCGTTATATAGTATAGTTATATACTATGGCTATATCCTATATTATATTCTATAGTTATATACTATGGTTATATCATATAGTTTTATACTATGATTATATCTTATAATTTTATCCAATTTGATTATATACTTATAGTTATATCCAATTTGGTTATATCATATAGTTGTACTGTTAATGTTAACGCATTTTGTTTTTGTTAACATTAACAATACATTTTTTTTCAAGTTGCGCCCAAGCTGTGCGTTAAAATTAAACGCATACTTGTGCGTTTAATTTTAACGCACAGCTTGGGCTGGTCTTTTTTCCTTTTTCCCGATTTTGCCCCTTGGACTGCTAATTTAAACGCACAGACTTGTACTGCTAGTTTTAACGCACAGATTCGTGTGCATATAGGCAAATTTTCGTGTGCATAAAGGTTTTTCGTAGATGTGTAAAAGTTTGTTTGAATAAAAAAATTAGCTTAATGCGACAATTATGAGATTTCATTTATTACTTAATTAAGTATTTATAATGATATAATATTAAAATTTAAAAAATTTAATATGTTTCGTGATACTGAAAGATGATTAATTTTTTTACATTAATTTTCATAAAATATGTCGTATTATAAGAATGATCAATAGTCGAAAAATGACACTAGTAGTCCAAGTCAAAATTATATGTTAAATTAACATCATATTCTATTATGCTATGAAAGTTTTTTAAATAATAAAATTTTAACCTAATATTTCTTGCGTATTGAATTCCAAATTTCAATATGAATAAAGTAATAACAACATTTTTCAAGTGCATATTCGTAATAAAACTAATTAAATTAATAAATTTATATAATCCAAACAACACATTGATTAAAAAATCAAGAAAATCATATTTTATCTATATAGAACACTTAGGGTATAAATGTATCAACAAATTTGTAACACCCCCAAATTTTAACCCATTTGGAAAGGTATTACCGCCAGTGACCTCGGTTTCCACACCGAAGCCACCCCAGGCTTTACCATTGAAACACAATTCATAAAGAACAATTATGATACAAAATTACCATAACTTTCATTTAAAACATAGTCGCGGAATTTCAACACAATTCCAAATGCGATAAAATACAGAGTTATTACAATACAGCGGAAGACTTAAAATAATTTACAAGAGTATTGACTTCAGTAGTCAACGCCCAAAGATCGTAGCCTGATTAAAACATTTTCAAATACCGTTCATGTTCATAGTCGATCTAGCCTTCATGGGTCCTCAACTCATCTAATGTGCCGAATCGAACGGATGACACCAGCCAACCATGCAGAGAACAACTACGGGTTGTTAGTCTAATGAAAGACTACGCAAGGGTACAAAGCAGAGTGGTTCGAAGTAGTCGTATTAGGTTAGACTCATCGTTTCTCGAATTAAAACCGATGACGATAGTCAACCACCATACTCCTACTAGAATATATCAAGCAACATGATCAAGAGAAGATTCTGAAAGACCGAGTCTTACAGCAATCAACCCAAAAGAAGACTCCAATGAATTGAGTCTTATCGGAAAGCATGACAAATGTTGGGGAACATTAATGATTTCATACAAGCGTTCAAAAACGACTTGATGTTTCGGTTCACGACCAACCTCACCGCTTAACGCGAATCCAGATTGGAAAGAGAACGGTACTCTGATCAAAGTCAAGACGAGCTTTCCTAGCTGCACTACACTTAGCTGCACTACTCGCCCAATGTATATTAATCATGTGCTACGACGGCACTTATCTTATTTAATTCCAAAACGATCATTCACGTTTCAAGCTTTTAGAATCTCATCCTCAGCGGATATTGAGATATAGAGAGTTGGGACTAAATCCCAGAGATTGGCACCAGCTGTTGTGCACATCCCCTATACTCGGATAGGAGAAGGTCATGACCAAAGAAAAGTGTTGGGGCCTGGACATCCCATCCACTTGGTTATAAAGAAACGACTAGTACTCACTGAGAGATATCGAGTAGCATTCCTACGAATACTCGTTCTAACTAAGCAGTTCAGAACAGTCAATCATAATAAAGCCATTAAGGCCAACATCCTAGATATATTTCAATCTAGATCAAATATATATAATATCGTTGTTCTAGCAGATATACAACCTATTATAATATCCATTTTATCTTCCAAAGGTAATTTCATAAAACTGTTCCAGACATGAACGATAATCAATCCAAATTAATTAACAATTAAGCAATTGATAATTAATGGAAATATGGAATGATAAGCAAGAGCGAACCGCCACTTGCCTGGAGTAGATTCGGTGATGAATCTAGACGAGACGACTACTGATGATATCCTTTCCGAGGATATGGCCTAAGCTTCAGATAGCTCTAACAGATTACGGTTCCACACGCGATTCAGCAATTACCGTTACGACTGACAAATTAATTAATATCAATTAATTTGTCTGGGCGAACTCAAGGAATTAAATTTAATACATTTTTATGATTTTAAATCATAAAAATATTAATTAAATTTTCCTAAAGAAAATACGGATGAAAGAGGGTCGAAATTATACCGCTCGATCGATTTCGGGTTAAATCTGAACGGAAAGCTAATTAGGCTTTCGGTCCAACACAACAGTAGCTAATTAAGTGGGGCCCTCCACTACTATTCCATCTTCTTCTTCCTTCGTATTAACAACAGCACGCAGCTTCAACAACGGGAAGCGGCTCCGACTTCGGGTGGCTTCGCTGCCGGGAAGAGCGTCTCGCCGTCGGGAGAGTGGCGGCCACCAGTAGCTCGGCTCACGCAGCCACTCCTCGAACAGCAGCTCTTCGCGGACAGCAGTTGGAGCAACAACAAACAACGGCAGCAGTAGCTCGGCGGAGAACTTCGGCGAAGCTCGGCGGGAAGAGGTATGGCGGAGCAAGAACGGGAGGGATTCGGTGCTCTCCAGATTGGCTTCTTAAATAGCCCAAGGAGATCACTCTCCACTTGCCCAATGAGTAGGCATGCTCCGACCACCATTTTGACGGGTGTCCCGACAAGGAAACACACGTGGCATTCTAAAATTGAAGCTGGCGTGCAACCTTTTTGGAAAGGGTTTGGTATGGGTTTTAAACCCCGGAAATTATATGTTTGTATCCAATCAAATATTCTAAGTCCCGAAAATACATCGAATGTATTTTATACCACTCAAGAAATTATTTCGGAGATCATGGATGTTACGGAAAATCCGAACTCCACTGAAAGCGAAATAATTAATTTGAACGAAGGTTGGAAAAATTACCCAAATATCCTTACTAAAAATTATGGGGTATTACAAAATTCTTAAAAAATATAATCGGGAATTCTACGAGGTAACCCCGATGTATTGCAAATTCCGCGAGGCGTCCACATGTTTCAAATATTTCGCGTGATCATCCTCAACTCTTTAAAAATGCCGCCAAATAACCCTTTGTTACTTGAATCGTTAAAAGAACTGTTAAATTATTATTTTTAAAGGAGAAAGAAAAACAAATGTTAATAATTAATATCACATATATAAAATGAAAAACAAAAGAAAACAAATGTTAATTTGGGACCTCGGTCGTGCATATTCTTCTATCTCATAAAGCTTATACTCGTTTCATAAACTTTGTTTATTTTATTTTTCCTTTTGTATGCATGATATTAATTATTAACATTTTTCCTTTAAAAAATATCAAATAAAAGCCTTTTTACCTTAAAAATAATAATTTAACAACTCTTTTAATAATTCAAGTAACTAAGGGTTATTTTGTGGAATATTTAAAGAGTTGAGGGTTACCACACATAATAGTTGAAACATGTGAACGCCTCGCGGAATTTGCAAAATCTCAGGATTATCTCGCGGAATTCCCGCAATATAATCCAAACTGCAATTTCGTGTAAAAAAAAGTCTTGTAATCTACTATATATCTACTAAACGCAAAGGCCCGGCTATGCCACGTGGCGCTCCTACATTGCACCGATTTTTTTCTGCCACGTGGCATCTTTATATCCTATTGTCCACGTGTCATTAAATTCGTTTATTCCGATTTTGTCCTTTTACCTTCAGGGTCCACACAAAGTGTTCATCCTCCTTTGCTTGAAATAAAAATTAATACTGAAAAAGAAGATGTCCCAGCTGAACCCTTTAAGAATCCTAGGTTCGATATTTCTAATAACAGTCCTGCTACTTTTGAAGATGTTAAGAAAATAATTGATAAAATCAGCAAAGAAACTGTCAAAATTAATCAAGACATTTCTAGACCTCATTTCCAAATTCAGGGAATTAAAAAAGAGACTCTTAAAAATGACCCTCCTGATAGGGACAAACTAGATAACTACTACAAGACTTTTTACCTTGACAAAATAGAACCTCCTTCTAATAAAAATAAACACAAAAAATCTAATCCTGAAAACAAGTTCAAAAGATCTACTTACCCACCTAAAAGTAGTTACCGATCTAAGAAGACAGATAAAAAGATCATCTGTTATAAATATAATAAAATAGGTCACAAGTTTAATAACTGCAGTCTCAAACAAAAGATCAATGAAATCTGTCAGGATGACAGTACCCTAAAAGATAGACTCACTAAAATCCTTTTGTTGGATTCTGAGAAGGAGTTTTATGTCCCTGATACTTCAGAAACTGAGAATTCAGGAACAACTCAATTCTGCAATGTTATCACCAAAAGTGATGAAAAAGAGGCCCTTTTAGAGCTTATTGATACCCTTGAAGATCCTCAAATAAAACGAGAATACTTCATGAAGCTAAAAGAACTAATATTTAAAGAACAACAACCCTTACTTGAAGAACCTTTTAGTATTCCCAAAATTATTAATAAGAAATCCCCTACTAAAATATTCTCCTTCATTACCATAAAAGATTTACAAACTGAAGTTAATAGACTCAAAAAAGACATTGAAACTCTTAACAATAGTTCTAGCTCTAGTTCCAAGTCACAATAGAAAGAAGATAAAACTCCCCTTACTAAACAAACCTTTATCTCATCTATAAACAAGGTTAACTCTCAGAAATGGTATGTTAATATTACCATAAAAATAAAAGACTTCATTCTTTCTACAGTTGCTCTCATAGACAGTGGAGCAGATCTAAACTGTATTTGTGAAGGCTTAATCCCTTCAAAGTATTACCATAAAAGTCATGAAAAGATCATTGATGCTAGTGGTGGTAGAATGAACCTTAGCTATAAGATCCCTAAAGCCTCTATTTGTAATGACAAATATTGTTTTAACAATTCCTTCATACTGATAAAAGGCTTAAATCAGGAAATAATCCTTGGAACACCCTTCCTAACACAGATATATCCTTTCACAGCTGATGTGTATGGCATACATACTGAAGTTATGGGTAAAAGACTAAGTTTTGAGTTTATTTCTCCGGTCATACATAAAGACATATCTACTATACAGTCCTCACCCATAAATGTAAGTATGAATCTTATAACTAAGAAAATATCATTCATCCATTCCCTTGTCACCGAAATAGCACACCTTAAAATAGAGGAAAAACTTAGAAACCATAGTCTACAAAAACAGATCCTCATCCTTGAGGAATTATTCAAAAAACGTGTCTGCTCAGAATTTCCCACAGCCTTCTGGGATAGAAAGAAGCATCAAGTCTCTCTCCCCTATGAAATAGATTTCAAAGAAATTGATATTCCCACTAAAGCTAGGCCCATACAAATGAATCAAGAACTCCTACAATTTTGTAAACAAGAAATAAACTCCCTCCTACTCAAAAAGCTCATAAGACCCTCCAAGTCTCCTTGGAGCTGTGTTGCTTTCTATGTTAACAAATAGGCTGAAAAAGAAAGAGGAGTCCCTAGACTTGTTATCAACTACAAACCTTTAAACAAGGCTTTACAATGGATCAGATACCCTATCCCCAACAAAAGAGATCAACTCAATAGACTTTCTGACTCTATGATCTATTCAAAATTTGATATGAAGAGTGGGTTCTGGCAAATCCAAATAGAAAACAAAGATAGGTATAAAACTACCTTCACTGTCCCCTTTGGACATTATGAATGGAATGTTATGCCTTTTGGCCTAAAGAATGCTCCTTCAGAATTCCAAAGAATCACGAATGATATCTTCAACCGTTACTCGAAATTCACTATAGTCTACATTGATGATGTTCTAGTCTTTTCTAGAAGCATCGAAGAACATTTCAAACACCTTAATACTTTCTTATACATAATAGAGAAAAATGGCCTGGCTGTTTCGGCCTCTAAAATAAAATTATTTCAAACACAGATTAGGTTCTTAGGCCATAACATTTATAACCAAACTTTCAAGCCTATTAACAGAAGCGTTGAATTTACCAACAAATTCCCAGATGAAATAAAAGACAAAACCCAGCTTCAAAGGTTCCTTGGATGTCTAAATTACATCTCTGACTTCTTCCCTAACCTTAGACAAATCTGTGCCCTCTTATTTCAAAGACTCAAGAAAAATCCTCCTCCTTGGACTATTGAACATACCAAGGTAATCCAACACCTCAAAGAAAAGGTCAAAACCTTACCCTGCGCTAGTATTCCTCACCCCTATGCTTCCATGATAGTAGAAACTGACGCCTCAGAATTAGGCTTTAGGGGCATTCTCAAACAAAGGTTACCCAATCAAACTAAAGAAACCCTTGTTAGATACTACTCTGGTGCTTGGTCTGGACCACAAAAGAATTATAATACTGTTAAAAAAGAAGTCATATCCATAGTATCCTATATCTCTAAATTCCAGGATGACTTATATAACAAAGAATTCCTTCTTCGTGTTGACTGTCAATCTGCTTAAGAAATTCTGCAAAAAGATGTTCAAAATCTTGTTTCAAAACAGATCTTTGCTAGATGGCAAGCTATAGTCTCTGTTTTCGACTTCAAAATAGAATTTATAAAAGAAAAAGACAATTCTTTACCAGATTTTCTCACAAGAGAATTTTTACAGGGAAAATTCACTAGATAAATTAAGTTTTACAACGATTTAAAGAAGGAAATTTACAGTCAGTGAAAAATTCCACTTTTTCGTAGTTCCCTTCAGAAAACTCGTTCTTCTTCCAATACATGCAATAACAGTGACTTCGTACAAATTCTGATCCTTTCAGATCATATTGATTTCCCAAAAACTTTCAAATATTCCTCTCCCAGTATGGCTAATTTACAAAATTCAAAAGTTTTGAAAGATAGTGTTATCCCCTTTTAAAAGCTTTTCCCTTCTCATACTTTTCACTAAAACTTCCCAGGGATAAAAGAATTTTGTCCATGAGAGATCATTACAAAAGATGCAAAGCAAAGCTTGAATCAAGCATGTGGATACCACCTATTAGAGATACACTTGAGCTTGACGAGAGCGTTGAACTCAGAAGATTTCTACAAGAGCTAGAGAAAGAAGTCAAGGATCGCCTTGCTTATCTTTCCCTTTGATAAGAGACCTCCCCAGGCATGGACCCTAAAGACAGAAAACAGACTCCCCAAGACTATATCAGTCCATCTTCCTCTACTACCATGGTCCCAGTGCATAACAGATTTCAAACTCTCTCAAACCTTCCAGCCCTTCCCTACAACAAAGTCCATGAAACACCCAAGACTCCTGTCAAAACAGATCCCAAAAGAGACAGCAATTACTTCCAGTATTTTCTTAAACCAAGTCCGATCACTTCAGTCTATCTCACCCCATGTCATGATCCTATTCCACAAAACCAACTGGAACCATACACAAAAAGACTCTTTCCTCCCACTCTCCATTGGTTCTCTGACAATCCCTCTAAAAACCAAAAATTCTATGAGTTCATCCTCGTAGACTCTGGCTCGGCAGAAATTTCTCACACCATGTGTACAATAGACCCCTCACGCATCTCCTTCTCTAAATGCAAAATACTCAATGTCATGGTTTCCTCAGATTGGACAGACCCCTGGACTCTAAAATCCTTCTCCCTTCCAAATGCCATTCCCAATCTCCCAGGCTATTCTTACCAAGACTACAGATGCTTGGGAAAGAACTTTCCTGCTTAGACCATTTAATCACTCTTGGTTCTTCTTTTTTGACAAACACTGCCCCAAAGATTTCCCAATTTGGTTCTACGAATGGTGGCTTACTTTCGGGGCCTCAGAAAATATCTACCCAAAGAAGATAAAAAAGGCTTACTTCACTTACCAGCACCATTCCGAAGACAGATACTTCACAAGATCCCTTCGTTTTCACTGTGACTTCGGTATTGCATGGATCTTTTGCTGGACTTATGAGACTCTACAGATACAACCGCAAAGCTATCCCCTTACACTTTGTCGTCGCTTTAAAATCCGGTGGTGGGAAAAGTTTATTGTTTCCACTATAACAGTTGCAAAAGTGGAATTGTTTTTTCCAGCAAAAAGGCCAACAACTAATGATTCCTTCTACAATAGTCAAAGACACTACCTCTGCTCCTCCTCCACTCAAAAACCCTTCTCCTACCATTTCAAAGGAACAATTGGATCAACTAAAACAATGGAAAGCTTTTCAAGCATTTCAGAAGTATCTAGCTCAAGAAAAACAAAGTGTTACTGGCAGCTGTGAAGACCTAGACGCTACTCCACCACCTTCTCCGGCGGATGATCCAGAACAGTTTGCACAAGACCCATATGCTATGTAAACAAAACAGTTCTAGAAAAGAAAAGAGAGAGAAAAGAAAAAGAAAGAAGAACAATAGTGAGAGAAAAGAAAAGAAAAAAGAAAGTTCTTATGTTTTCATTTTATATTTTCTTTCTGGAGGATAATCTAGCCTGTTTTTAGATTATCTCCTTTGTACATCTTGTTACTTTGATAAAAGGCCCAAGAAGAAGATCTCACAGACAATAGACCCATCAAACATCATAAAATAATAGACCCACCAACAAGAAGAACAGTCCAATATCAAGAAGAATAGCCCAATATGAAGAAGCCCATTACAAGACCAAGTAAAGAAGAAAAAAGATTAAATAAGACAAAAGGCTTCACTTGCAGCAACAGACAAAACGCCCACTCAGTCTTTCAAAAAGAAGACAAGACTCCACTCAAAAAGAAGACAAGAGACCCTCTCAGATCTCCACTCAAAAAGGAGACAAGACACCACCGCCAACAAAATTCCACTCAAAAGCAAAAGAAGACAAGAGACCCTCTCAGATCCCCACTCAAAAAGGAGACAAGACACGACTCACAACAGGAAAGCTCACCCGTGAAGGAATAGTACCAAAAATTGGTACGGAAAAAGGAAATCAGACTCTCCCCCTTCTCTATAAAAGGCAAAGCCCTCAGTTGTTTTGAGGCATCCGAATTTAGACTCTCATGTGTTGAGAAACACTCTCAAAATCCATCTCCCTCTTATAGTCTCCATAAGCTAGAAGTCTTCACTTGAAGTTCTTTCAAGCTTCATAAGATCGTTTTTCAAGTTTACAACAATAGTCATGTACAACAGTCCCTGTAAGTTTATTATGATCTTATAAAAAGTCCTAAGTTTCCAGTTCATATTTCTCTTCATGCTTTAGTTTTTAAGTTTTTCAGAACAATTACTATTATGTTTACTATTCATAGTTCATAGTTTTTACTATTTAAAGTTACTGTTCATAAGTCACTGTTCATATTACTATTCATGTTGTAGATCTTTGTATTAATGTTCATTATGTTCTGCTTTACTGCTTTCTTCTTACGTCTTTCATTAGTATGAAGAAAAGCAATAAGCATGAGTACAAACGCGAGTGCCATGCCTTGGAGGTCCTCAAAACTGATGAGGTAGCCAAAAAGAAGCCTAGAGGGACCATGTACTACGTTTTAAAAAGAGACCAACACCGTGCATGTCATAGTACACAGACTCAGGCATAGTTCGTGCATCCGACTGCGCAAACTGTGCATCACGTTATGTATTACGAAGTCGACCGTCCACTAAGGCATGCACGAACACCAAAGAGAACCGTGCACCTCCCATGGCTGATCCTCCGAATTGGGCCAAGAGTCAGACTCAGATTCGATTGGTCCCTACTTTTGGGCCCATCAACCCTCAACGAGCCTTAAAGGACCTTAGAGGCAAATGAGGATGTAAAAATTTAAAAACTTTTTTTTTTATCTATGTCGTTTCCATGTTTTTCTAATTAAAGGTAGTAATTATAGTGGGCCAATTTAATAAAGCCCATCAGGATAGTAAAAGAGGAACAACAAAATTAAGGAAGGTATAAAAACCCTAAAGAAAAAGACCTAAAATTCATTCTGTTCTAATTTTTGAAAAGTCATTATCTGACTTGAGCGTCAACGTGAAAACGGGGGATCCAAGCCTCGTCCTTTGACATTTTTCTTCACAGATTTGAAGCGATCAAGTCATTTTGGTGAAGATCAATCATTGCTACATCAAATTTAAATGCGGTACAAGTTTATGCTACCAAAAATAGTAAGTGCAATGTATGTGTTATTGTGAAGAAGTAATTTGACTTAAATAACCAATTTAACATTTATTAATTGAATTACAAAAATTAAACACTTTGGCTAATGGTATGCGAATATATAAGAAGTAATTTGACTTTATGATTCCAATTTCGATAATTTACAAATTTTCAGTTTATGTATTTTCTTCTTTTTCTTCAAACTTCTAATTTTGCCTATTTAGTAGTAATCACAACTCAAGTCGATACATTCCATTTCTCTATGATTAACCAAACATAATTTGACAATAAGCATTTCCGTTTCATTTACCTCTTCGTTTTCATTCCGTCGTGTATCACCAAACACTACCTAAGAGAATATACAAAAAAATTGTCCAGATAATGAGATGGGACTTAGGAGGTTGTACGTGCCGAGTTGAACACTTGAACGCATCAAAGATATACATATAGGTGGTCTCTATGTGCACACGAAAATTCGCCTATATGCACACGAATCTATGCGTTAAAACTATCAGTACATGTATGTGCGTGTAAATTAGCAGTCCAAGGGGCAAAATCGGGAAAACAATTCCAGCCCAAGCTGTTCTTGTGCGTTTAATTTTAACGCACGGCTTGGGCGCAACTTGAAAAAAAATGTATTGTTAATGTTAACGCACAAATTTTTTTTTCTCTGTGTTAACATTAACAGTACAACTATATGATACAAACAAATTGGATTTAACCAAATTGGATATAACTATAAAGATATAACCAAATTGGATATAACTATAAGATATAATCATAGTATATAACTATATGATATAACCATAGTATATAACTATATAATATAATATAGGATATAACCAAATTGGATATAACCATAGTACACAACTATATAATACAAGATATAACCATAGTATATAACTATATAATATAACCATAATATATAACCAAATTGGATATAACTATAAGATATAATTATAGTATATAACTATATGATATAACCAAATTGGGGTTAGATATCCTTTTCTCTAGAGTTTCGTTGTATGAACACATATAGCAGAATATTCGATATGAAGTTTGGAAAATGAGTTGGTTTTCTAAAATGTTTTTCCGTGATCAATGTGAAAATTCCCTATAAGCTCTCATTCATATATACATGAACCATACACGGACTATGCATGAACATGATATATTAGATACATGAACCTCATAACAAAATCTTTATAGTCATGAACATTATATATGAACTTAATGAAGACCATACATGAACCTAAAATATAAACCGGATGAACCACAGTTTGACATCACAATCTACACATGTAACTATAGGATATAACGATATGATATAACCAAATTGGATATAACTATAAGATATAATCATAGTATATAACTATTTGATATAACCATAGTATATAACTATAGAATATAATATAGGATATAACCATAGTATATAACTATAGGATATAATAATTATAACTATAAAATTATAACCATAGTATATAACTATAAAATTATACTATGGTTATATCATATAGTTATATACTATGATTATATCTTATAGTTATATCCAATTTGGGTATATCTTATGGTTATATTCTATAGTTATATACTATGGTTATATCATATATTATATTTTATAGTTATACTATGGTTATATCCTATAGTTATATATCATATCGTTATATCCTATAGTTATATACTATGGTTATATCCTATATTACATCCTATAGTTATATACTATGGTTATATCATATAGTTATATACTATGATTATATCTTATAGTTATATCCAATTTGGTTATATATATCCTTATAGTTATATCCAATTTGGTTATATCATATAGTTATATAACTATAAGATATATGATATAACCATAGTATATAACCATAGAATATAACCAAATTGAATATAACTATAACGATATGATATAACCAAATTGGATATAACTATAAGATATAATCATAGTATATAACTATATGATATAACCATAGTATATAACAATATAATATAATATAGGATATAACCATAGTATATAACTATAGGATATAACAATTATAACTATAAAATTATAACCATAGTATATAACTATAAAATTATACTATGGTTATATCATATAGTTATATACTATGATTATAACTTATAGTTATATCCAATTTGGTTATATCTTATGGTTATATTCTATAGTTATATACTATGGTTATATAATATATTATATTTTATAGTTATACTATGGTTATATCCTATAGGTATATATCATATCGTTATATCCTATAGTTATATACTATGGTTATATCCTATATTACATCCTATAGTTATATCTTATGGCTATATACTATAGTTATATACTATGGTTATATCATATATTATATTTTATAGTTATATACTATGATTATAGCATATAGTTATATACTATGAATATATCTTATAGTTATATCCAATTTGGTTATATCATATATCGTTATATCCTATAGTTATATACTATGATTATATCTTATGGTTATATTCTATAGTTATATACTATGGTTATATCCTATAGTTATATACTATGATTATATCTTATAGTTATATCCAATTTGGTTATATCTTATTGTTATATTCTATAGTAATATACTATGATTATATCATATATTATATTTTATAGTTACATACTGAAATACCCCAAAGGTTATAGAAATGGCAAAATGGTAAATTAATTAGGGATTTCTTAAAAAAAAATTAAAAAAAATTTAGGGGATAAGGATCCCTTGTGGTCGTCATCTCAATCAAGCAGAAGTCGGTCTTGAACCTTGTCTTATTCTCGGGAGTGCTCAGCGAAAGGAGAGACAAAGACACCTCCTACCTTCCTCCCTCCGTGTTCAGACGTATTCCGCCGGTGAAGCTCGACCCGGACACTGCCGTTCGCCTCCTCCTCCTTCCATGTGCAAGCCGCTGCTGTGCCATCCGTCGCCGCTGTGTTCTGCTCGCCGTTGCTGAGCTGTATACGTCTCTGCTATGCAGCTGTTCGCCGCTGTTTGCTGCTGCCGTGTGTTCGCTGCTGCTGAGCTGTTGTTCGTTGCAGCGGAGTTCGGCGGAGTTCCGGCGACGGGGAGCTTGACTCGGTGACAAGCTAGCTGACAACAGAGGTAATCGTGAGGGGCGTGTCTTCCTTCAATTTGATTTTTAACACTGAAGTTGAGTTGTTGAATTTCTGTAGACAGAATTTGCTGAACTGGGCTGATGTTCAGCAATTAATTAATTGTTTTTGGGGCTGATTATGTTGTCTTTGTGCAGCCTTGTTTCGATTGTGCAGCAACTTGTGATTTTGGAGTTTGGGTTAATTGTGTGGGGTTTGCTTAATTGGAATTTTTGAAGGTATGATTCTAGGGTTTGATTTGGGGGTTTTCTAGTAGTGGATTTGTATGAGTAATGAATGTCAGGGATTTGCTCGGATTGATTTCGCAGGTTCGTTCGAGTTGGTTGGAGATCTCTGAGGTCGTGGTTGTCGAGCTTGAGGCAAGATAAATCTTGCTAACCCTTACGTAATTTCGTATCGTAATTGTTTTATAAATTTATTTTACTATTATCTAGTATGTTAATCTAGATTAATAGAGGTAGATATATATATGATTGAATGTGTATTAAATTGATTAAATGGTGTTGTGTGGATACTGATTGTTGGCTTGTTTGATGGTCGTGGGTATCATTTGATTATGTGCTGGATGGTTAGTTTTGTGTTGATATGGTTGAATGTGTTAGTTGTCGTGACCCTGTGTTGAGATTAATTAAATATTGACGTGGTATTTATTCGTGACTAATGGTGATTAATTGTGATTGTTTGAAAGTGTGTGAATACGTGTGTGCATGTGTGTGTGCGTTTGTTAGTATTTGTCTCGGGTTGTGTCTGATTAAATGTTGACGTGGTAGTCAATTGTGACTAAGTATGATTGATTGTTGATTGATTGAGTACGGGTGTGATGGTGGATTGGTTGTTGGTTGGTGGTAGGGTCTCGGAGGGTACGACCCCTGATGGTCGGAGGGCCAGGTGATGATAGCCTCACCAAACCGCGTAGGGTATACGCCTACGTCGTTAAGGGCCAAGGGTTGGATGGTGAAAGTCCCATCCGGAAGAGTGGTGATTTAGGGCCTCGGTGGGTGTGAACCCCCGATGGTCGGAGGGCCAGGTGATGATAGCCTCACCAAACCTCGTAGGGTGTACGCCTACGTTGTTAAAGGGACAAGGGTGGACGGTTGAAAGTCCCATCCCTATCCATGGATAGTTGGTTTTGGGTGATGAAAGTCTCACCCGGAGATGGGTTGGAATGGATTGGAGGATAGATTGGAGGTTAGGTTGGAACTGTGTTGAAGTTGTCTGGGTTGCAGTGTTGAGTTATATTATTTGGTTGAAATTGGTTGGGTATTGTGATAACTGTTATATATATTATATGATTATATTGGTTGATGGTTGTGATAACTGTGATGAGTTAAGTAGTGGTTATGTTGATGATTTCGGTTGTGTGTGTGGTTATTGGTTTGTGTTAAATGTTGATTGTTGTTAGTTGTGGTTGCGGGTCATTGTTGGCCATTGGTTATGACTGTGAAATTCCATTGGTTGTAGTTGTAGGTTGTAGATAGATGTGATGTGAATTCTTATTTGGATGACTATGTGATATGTGGAATGATTACCAAGATGGTTATGCAAATACTGTGAATGTTGAATTGAAACATGTTAGGTAGTGCAGAAGTGAATTGATTGGTTGGTATGAAAATGATTAAGTGTAGTTATGATATTATATATATATATATATATGTATATATTGTGTGTGTGTTGATGGAAGACTGACCAACTTTGGTTTACGTGCCACGATTGGCTGGGGTATCGGGTCCCCCAGTCAATTTGGCTTTGCAGGTTTGCAGCAACAAGCGGGTTCTGGAATACAAATGTGTCTTCACAGTTAAAGATTTAGTTTTACTGCGGATTTGAAAAGGTTGTATTAACTATTCGTTGTTTTGGAATTAAACTGATGCATTGGGTTGGATGAAATGTTTAAGTGTAGTTTCAAACTTGAGCAGGGAATTTTAATGTTGTTAACTTTATGTATTGGGAAGAGTTTTGGATTTCTTTTCTTTTAAAAGCCGCCTTATAGTCCTTCGGGACTATGGCACTGTAGCACCTCTGGCCCGAGATGTTACACATACTATGGTTATATATCCTATAGTTATATACTATAGTTATATCCAATTTGGTTATATCATATCGTTATATCCTATAGTTATATACTATGGTTATATCCTAAAAATATTCTATAGTTATATGCTATGGTTATATCATATAGTTATATACTATGATTATATCTTATAATTATATCCAATTTGGTTATATCATATCGTTATATCCTATAGTTATATACTATGATTATATCTTATGGTTATATACTATGGTTTTATTCTATAGTTATATACTATGGTTATATCATATAGTTATATACTATGATTATATCTTATAGTTATATCCAATTTGGTTATATATTATGGTTATATTCTATAGTTATATACTATGGTTATATCTTGTATTATATAGTTATATACTATGGTTATATCCAATTTGGTTATATCATATCGTTATATCGTATAGTTATATACTATGGCTATATCCTATATTATATACTATGGTTATATCATATAGTTATATACTATGATTATATCTTATAGTTATATATAATTTGATTATATACTTATAGTTATATCCAATTTGGTTATATCATATAGTTGTACTGTTAATGTTAACGCATTTTGTTTTTGTTAACATTAACAATACATTTTTTTTCAAGTTGCGCCCAAGCTGTGCGTTAAAATTAAACGCATACTTGTGCGTTTAATTTTAACGCACAGCTTGGGCTAGTCTTTTTTCCTTTTTTCCCGATTTTTCCCCTTGGACTGCTAATTTAAACGCACAGACTTGTACTGCTAGTTTTAACACACAGATTCGTGTGCATATAGGCAAATTTTCGTGTGCATAAAGGTTTTCCGTAGATGTGTAAAAGTTTGTTTGAATAAAAAAATTAGCTTAATGCGACAATTACGAGATTTCATTTATTACTTAATTAAGTATTTATAATGATATAATATTAAAATTTAAAAAATTTAATATGTTTCATGATACTGAAAGATGATTAATTTTTTTACATTAATTTTCATAAAATATGTCGTATTATAAGAATGATCAATAGTCGAAAAATGACACTAGTAGTCCAAGTCAAAATTATATGTTAAATTAACATCATATTCTATTATGCTATGAAAGTTTTTTAAATAATAAAATTTTAACCTAATATTTCTTGCGTATTGAATTCCAAATTTCAATATGAATAAAGTAATAACAACATCTTTCAAGTGCATATTCGTAATAAAACTAATTAAATTAATAAATTTATATAATCCAAACAACAAATTGATTAAAAAAGCAAGAAAATCATATTTTATCTATATAGAAGACTTAGGGTATAAATGTATCAACAAATTCTTAAAAAATATAATCGGGAATTCTGCGAGGTAACCCCTGAAATACCCCAATAAAGTTGATGATGGCAAATTGGTAAATTAATTAAGGTTTTGCTTAAAAGGGGAGAAATGGAAATTTTGGGGATTTAATCCCTAACCTCACTCGGTCTCTCTCTCCTTCCCGTGTTCGATTTCCCTGTGAGCAGCCAGCCAGCTTCCTTCTTCTCCGACTCCCTCCCCTGTGTGCAGCCGTCGTTCTCCTCCGGTAAGCCAACCCTGAAGTCGTCCCCTTCCCCCTCTGTTCGAACAGCTTCCGAACCCAGTGAAGTCGTTGTTGCTGCGACTTGGATACTGCTGCTGCTGTTCGTGGCTACGCTGGTTCACCGGTGCGTGAAGCCACGGTGGAGCTGCTGAGTCGAGCCACCGAAGAGGCGAGCCGAACCTCTGTTGAACCGCGACGAGCTGCTGCACAGATCCGGATCCG
Organism: Rheum nobile; assembly: GCA_027886185.1. Taxonomy (NCBI): domain Eukaryota; kingdom Viridiplantae; phylum Streptophyta; class Magnoliopsida; order Caryophyllales; family Polygonaceae; genus Rheum; species Rheum nobile. Next base: position 175,811 of record WOAB01000054.1, read on the forward strand.
CTGCTGTCCACTGCTGTGCTGTTGCCCCGTCTGCGACGTCTCAGGAGAATGGTAATAACTGTTTGCTCACTCATTATTTTGGTCTGAAATTTTGAGGAGGTAAACTAGACTCGTAGATCTAACTCCTCGAGTTGGAATCATCGCATTTGGAGTCCTGAGCAGGGAGAATGAATTTTTTCAAGTCGGAGCCGCTGTTGGTGTTCTGCTGCGTGTTGTTGCAGTTGTGCTGCTGTCCGCTGTGTTGCGCTGGTGTGGCTGCTGAGTTCCGACGTCGAGAAGCCTCCTCGGTGACTACCGTTGGTTGTCGACAAGGTAAGCTTATGGGTTAATTTCGAATTGATGTTGTGTTGTTCGAATTGATGTTGAATTGTTCTTCGTGGACAATGGAAGAGGAAAGTGTGTGACCGTATTGTTGAATTTGAGCTTTGGTTGAATTGTGTGGGGTTTGCTTGATTGGAATTTTTTTAGGAATGATTTTAGGGTTTGAAATTGGGGGTTTGTTAATAGTGGCTTGGTATGAGTATTTAACGCCAGGGTTTTGCTCGGATTGATTTCGCAGGATCGTTCGCGTTGGATTTGAATCTGGGGTCGTCGTGGTCGCACTTGAGGCAAGATAAATCTTGCTAACCCTTCGTATATTTTATAAAATTATTTTCGTTCCTATTTGATTCAGTAATTGATTTAGCCTTGTCTGAGTAAATTAAGTTAGATTATTAGTTGCGAAATTACTTGGTTGAATATGTGTGGTTGTTGACACTTGTGTGTGTGTGTTGGATTGTGTATGTCGACACCTGTGTGTGTTGACGGTTGTGTGTTGGATTGTGTGCATGCTGGTAGTTGTGCGTTGAGATTGCGTGTGTGTGTGTGAATGTATGGGTGTGTTAGTAATTGTCTCGTGTTGTGTTTGACTGAATGTGATGTGGTGGTTGGTCGTAACTAAATATGGATTGATTGTTGTGGATCGATTGGATTATTTGACTATAATTGCTTGGTTGATGATGTGTGATTGTGTGACATTGATTGTCGTTGTGTTTGATTGAGTGTCGGTGTGGTGGTTGGATTGTCGTTGATTGGGGGTCGAAGGGTCAGGTGATGATCGTCTCACCAAACCTCGTAGGGAATCGCCTACGTTGTTAAGGGCCAAAAATGTTGAATCAGAGTCGGAGGGCCAGGTGATGATCGTCTCACCAAACCTCGTAGGGTGTAGCCTGTGTTGTTAAGGGCTAGGTGTTGGATGGTATGAGACCGTCCCTATCCGGATAGTTGGTTTTAGGTGATGAGTGTCTCACCGGTGATAGGTTGGAATGGATTGGAGTTATTTGCTTTTGATGAGTTGAGTTATTTGGTGGAATTGGTCGATTATGGTGATGACTGTTATGTATATCTTTTGGTTGAATTGGTCGGTTATTGTGTTGAGTTATATTATTTATTGGGTTACAATTGGTTGATTGTTGTGATATCTATTATGTGTTAAATGTTGGCTGTGTACCTGAATACGTGGATTTGTGATGAATGTTGATTATGTACTTGATTAAGTGGTTGTGTTGGTAATTTGGTTGTATGTTTGATAATTGGTTTATGTTGGACGTTGATTGTTATTAGTTATGGTTATGGGTCATTGTTGGCCATTGGTTGTGGTTATGAATTTGCGTGTGTTATAGTTGTTGATTGTAACTAGTCAAGGTTGTGAATCTCTGTTGATGTGGATGCTGGTAGTAGCTAGTTTCGGATAGAGGGGTACTTTGAGTTTATGGAATGGTTAAGTGGATGTTGTGGAGGTTGGTTTCCCATCTTTAGGGTGTGGGCCAACATAAGTTTGGGTCGCGGTTTATGGTAGAACAGGCGGCACTAGAAGGGTGGATGGCCTGAATCATTGTTTTGTTATGTTGGTATTATGTGTTGATTGTCTCGTTGATGCTTATGTGTTTGTTAATGTGAAGGTTAATTGGATGTGTTAGTGCAGTAGGGAGTTCAGTATAATTGGTTAGCTTTGGTTGTAAGTCAGTAGTAAGAGATGTGTATGTTTCATAGGGTTGATGATTGAGGTATTAGTATTGGAGAGAAAGTTGGATTGGATCGTTTTTTTTGTTTATGCTTGTGGTGATGTTGAGGTTAGATTGAATGAAGTTAGCATAGTGAAGAGTTGGATAAGAATGGGTAATTGATTGGTTATGTGGTAGTGGGTGTTTGTGTTTTGACGTGTGATTAGTCTTGGTTGGTTGATATGATTATGATATAGTTATGATATATATATATATGTATATATATAATGTGTGGCATGTTGTTATTTGGCTTGAGTTGGTTGTTGTGATAATTTTCTGGTGTTAAACTGTTTTGGCTTGAGGAGTTTTGCCAGTCTTTTGTAAGACTGACCAACTTCGGTTTACGTGCCGCGGTTGGCTGGGGTATCGGGTCCCCCAGTCAATCAGGCTTGCAGGTTTGCAGCAACAAGCGGGTTCTGGATCACAGATGTGTCTTCACAGTGAAAGATTTAGTTTTGCATCAGATTTGAAATTTTTGGTATTCGCTTCCGTTGTTTTGGATTTAAATTGTTGCATTAAACTGGTTGACAGGTTTTAGTGTTGTTTTAAATCTTGAGCAGGGATTTTAATATTGATGATTTTATGTATTGGGAGAGTTTTGGATTTCTTTTCTTTTAAAATCGCCTTATAGTCCTTCGGGACTATGGCACTGTAGCACCTCTGGCCCGGGGTGTTACAACCCCAATGTATTGCAAATTCCGCGAGGCGTCCACATGTTTCAAATATTTTGCGTGGTCATCCTCAACTCTTTAAAAATGCCGCCAAATAACCCTTTGTTACTTGAATAATTAAAAGAACTGTTAAATTATTATTTTCTAAGGTAAAAAAGTTGTAATTTGAATTTTTTTAAAGGAAAAAGAAAAACAAATGTTAATAATTAATATCACATATATAAACTGAAAAACAAAAGAAAACAAATGTTAATTTGGGACCTCGGTCGTGCATATTCTTCTATCTCATAAAGCTTATACTTGTTTCATAACCTTTGTTTATTTTATTTTTCCTTTTGTATGCATGATATTAATTATTAACATTTTTCCTTTAAAAAATATCAAATAAAAGCCTTTTTACCTTAAAAAATAATAATTTAACAACTTTTTTAATAATTCAAGTAACTAAGGGTTATTTTGTGGAATATTTAAAGAGTTGAGGGTTACCACACATAATAGTTGAAACATGTGAACACTTCGCGGAATTTGCAAAATCTCAGGATTATCTCGCGGAATTCTCGCAATATAATCCAAACTGCAATTTCGTGTAAAAAAAAGTCTAGTAATCTACTATATATCTACTAAATGCAAAGGCCCGGCTACGCCACGTGGCGCTCCTACATTGCACCGATTTTTTTCTGCCACGTGGCATCTTTACAGCATATTGTCCACGTGTCATTAAATCCGTTTATTCCGGTTTTGTCCGTTTATGTCTTTCAATTTCAATCTTCCAGAATATGTGTAAAATATTATATTTTCCATATTGATAACTTAAGATCTGCTATTCTATTTTTGTGATTTTTTTGTTCGCAAATCATATTACAGAATCGCACAAATTTTTTGAAAATCTTTAATATATGAACAGCCACACTAAAAATGGCTAAAATGAATGTCTAAATATTCATGCAAATCCCTAATGCAATTAGGGCACCAGTACTCCATGAATGTCAGAATAACCTGTAAAATAATCTAAATGACCCTAATGCAATTAGGGTACCAGTACTCCATGAATGTCTAAATATTCATGCAAATCTCTACAAATGTCTGGATAACCTGTAAAATAATCTTACTAACCCTAATGCAATTAGGGTAGCCATAAATTTTTTTCCAACCTGCAACATAATACATGTATACAAACCTGCAAAATATGCAAAGAACACAAAAATTACAAAAATTACATCCATGCAAAGAATATAACAATGAAGTTGCTTCTTCAAATGACCTAAAAAAAACAACATAGACATACGTACCAAACTTACATCAATGGATAATTATTGCTTAAACCCAAAAATGAATTGGTTAAACCAAAAATAAAATGCTAATCTGCAAGCCCATACATAGTATGAAATGATCTGGGCCTAGTGCATATATTTTTCTCCAGTGTGTAATCTGCAAGGAAAGATTTTATCCAATTTGAAGATGTATACAATACATGTACAGAATAAAATTGCATCCATTATGGCAGTTGAATTTGTGCCCAATCAAATAAAATCAACCAATATAATTAATAAAAATTATGCCTTATAAATAGAGAGCATCTTCCTCAATTACGTTCTAAAACTTTGTGAGTTCTTGAGCAAGCCTACATAATATCGAGACAACAGGTATGTTTTTGCAATTCATAATAATGAGCTAAAGGTTCGGAAATTCTCCCCATCTCCACTGAGATTTTGCATTTACAGAACAACAAACATTGAACCGATTAACCTGTATTACTGATTTTCGTATGTATTTTGTCCACTACTGATTTTCCATTTACAAACCAGCAAATACAGAACAGTAAATATTTTGTGCAATTAAAGATATTCCATTACTGAAATGTTCTTTGTATTGTTTTTTTGTGTATGACCTTTGTAGCAATGTCAAAACAACAACAAGAAATAAAGGATATTACGGGTACCCGAGGGAATTATGAGCTAAAGGTTCGAGTAATTCGATTGTTTGAAGTTCCAAAGAAAGAAGATCGTACGCAATACAGTACAACTGAAATCATTCTAATGGATGAAAAGGTATTAATTTTCAGTTCTTTATTAATTTGTATTTAATATATAAAAATTGTTTGTCTAATATTTGTATAGGACTAACACAAATTTCTTATTGTCTCAAGGGTGAGAAAATTCATGGAGTAATTAAAGAAGCTTTTATGGTGAATCTTGGAATATTAGAGAAAGGAGGTGTATATTTGATTTCAAACTTTGGAGTTGCTCTTTATGATATACCTTTCAAGTTCTCTAATCATAAATACAAGATAATATTTTATCGCAACACTACAATTAAGCGGAGTTCATCAATTTCTATTCCTATTCATGGATTCAAATTCGCTGATTTCGAAAAAATCCTCGACGAGTCACTGGATCAAGGATATCTGTATGGTTAGTAAATCTTTTAATTTAACAGTTGTTATATTATATCAATTACTATTTCAGTACGTTTAATATTTTATTTTACACATAATAGTACTTATTGTGTAGATGTTATTGGGCAATTGGTTGGAATTGGAGACAACATTGTTACCTTTACTAACAGGAACGAAAAAAAGGGTAAAAGGATCAATATACAATTGATGGATACAAGGTATTTATTTATTCTTTGAATTTCTCCATGGTAATAAAATTTAATATGTTATCTTATATTCTGTTGTTTTATATTCATAGTTATTTTATATTGTATAATATTGCAGGGATAATGTCATCAATTGTACATTATGGGATGATTATGCCGAATTATGTCGTCCATTTGTTGGGGCTTCAGCACAGAATTTCGTCGTAGTTATTATACAATTTGGAAAGCTGGGAAAATGGAATAATACACCTAATTTGTCAAATGGTTATTATGGCACAAGGATTTATTTTGATGATGATAGCGTATGTGAGATTGCTGAATTTAAGAAAAGGTAATATTATTATTATTACATAAAATATGGTGCAGTTCAATATCCAATATCGTGATATTTATTTTTTTATTATCCTATACTATTTGTCTTTATATTATAGTTTCTCAAAAAAAGAATGCTCAAAAGTTGGCCAAAGTTGTGTACAATTGACAAATGAGCCGTCCTACTCCCAAGTCGACCGTTTCTTAAACGTGAATGATAGAAAAACTTTAGATGAACTCTACGAACATCTTCACGATCGGGCAACGGTTAGTTCAAAATTGTACACTTGCTTATTATTGAAATACCCCAAATAAGTGGATAATGGCATAAGTGTAATTTAATTATGGGATTTTGTTAAAAAGGGGAGAAATGGAAATTTTTGGGATTAAAATCCCTAACTCTCTCGGTTCTCTCTCTCTCTCGATCCCTCCCCTTGTGTTCAGCCGAGCTCCCTTCTTCTTCCTCCGAGTGGACCGCGCTGCTCTTCCCCGGTGCCAGCCAGCTTCTCCCTCCGGCGAGCCGAACCGGACACGGCCGCGCTGCTCTTCCTCCTCTTTCCCCCTGCTCGTGACTGCTGTGGTCCCTTGCTGTCCGCGTGGTGCTACTGTGGAGCTTCGTTGTGCTGCAGTCCGAGCTGCTTCTGCGGGTGCGTGCAGCTGATGTTCGTCCCCTGCTGCTGTGGAGCCGAGCCGCTGCTGTCCCGCCGTGGAGGTTGCTGCTGTCGTGCTGTTCGGTTGCAGCTGTTGTCGTCCGTTGTTGTTGAGCTGCTGTCGCGGTGGTTGGTGTGTGGTGGCTGAGTTCCGACGTCGAGGAGCCCTTCCCGGTGACTACCGCTTGGTTGTCGACAAGGTGAGCTTATGGGTTGGGTTAATTTCGAATTGATATTGGGTTAATTTCGAATTGATATTGTGTTATGTGTTCGAATTGATGTTGTGTGGTGGTCCGAATTGATGTTGAATCATTCTTCGTGGGCAGTTGAAGAGGATTTCGTGAGCTATTGAGTTGATTTGTGTGTGTGTGGTTGGCTGATTTTTTGAAGGTATGATATTAGGGTTTGAATTTGGGGGTTTTCTCTAGTTATGGTTTGGTATGAATTAATGCCAGGGATTTGCTCGGATTGATTTTGCAGGTTCGTTCGAGTGGTTTGGAGACCTCTGGGGTCGTTGCGGTTCGACTTGAGGCAAGAGGATTCTTGCTAACTTTATATAATTTTTATAAATTGATTTATGCCTAGTGTTTCATAATTAATTTTATCATTGCTTGAGCGATTTAAATTGGATTAATTGACTATATAGATACTTGGTTGAAAATGGGTGTGTGTGCGTGTGTTAGTATTTTGTCTCGTATCGTGTTGAATAAATGTTGACGTGGTAGTCAATCGTGACTAAATGTGATTGATTGTTGTTGATAGTGTTTGTTGACACTTGTGTGTGTGTGTTGGGTTGTGTATGTCGACACCTGTGTGTGTTGGCGGTTGTGTGTTAAATTGTGTGCGTGCTGGCAGTTGTATGCTGGGATTGTGCGTTTGTGTGTGAATGTTTGTGTGTGAATGTGTGTATGCTGGGATTGACTGATGTGGATTGATTGTCGTGGATTGATTGGATTATTGATTTTTAAAGTTTCTCGGTTGAATATATATATATATGTGTGTGAAATGTGTTAATAGAGGTCGTGTGTAATAATTGTTTGGTTGTCGGTGTGGTGGTTGGATTGTTGTTGATTGAAGGTCGATGGGACAAGGGTTGGAATGGATTTCACCCAACCGCATAGGGTATACAAGGTATACGCCTACGTCGTTAAGGGCCAAGGATTTGAAAGGGATTTCACCAAACCGCGTAGGGTATACGCCTACGTCGTTAAGGGCCGAAGGTAGGAATGGATTCCACCAAACCGCGTAGGGTTTACGCCTACGTCGTTAAGGGCCAAGGGTTGAAATTGAATTGGAGGTCGAAGGGCCAGGTGATGATATACTCACCAAACCGCGCAGGGTATACAAGGTATACGCCTACGTCGTTAAGGGCCAAGGGTTGGAATGGATTGGAGGTTGAATTGGAGATGTGTTGGAGTCGTTTGTGTTTCAGTGTTGAGTTATATTATTGTTTGATTACAATTGGTTGATTGTTGTGATATCTATTATGTGTTGAATGTTGGTTGCGAACTGATTAAGTGATTTTGTGTTGAATGTTGGTTGTGTACCTGAGTAAGTGATTTTGTGATGATATTGACTGTGCGCTTGATTAAGTGGTTGTGTTGGCGAATATTGATTGTGTGTTTTGGTTATTGGTTTTATGTTGGATATTGATTATTGGCTAGTGACTTATCATTCAATATTAGTTCTTTATGAGGTGGATTTCTGTTGGTATGGTTGTTTATGGTAACTAGTGGATTATGAAGGTTGGTTGCGTTGATCGTTATTAGTTGTGGTTGTGGGTCATTGTTGGCCATTGGTTGTGGTTGTGAATTTACGTGTGCTATAGTGATTGATTGTAACTAATCAAGGTTGTGAACCTGAGTTGATTGAAAGTTGAATTGAACATATTAGCATAGTGAAGAACTGAATAAAGATGAGAAATGAATTGTTATGTGATAATGTGCGTATAGGTTTGATATGTGGTTGGTTGGTTGGAGTGATATTGGTTAAGTATAGTTATATATATATATTGTGTGGTAGGTTGTTGTTTGACATGATTGGATTGTCGTGACAATGCTATGTGTTTTTAAACTGTTTTGGCTTGAGGAGTCTTGCCAGTCTTTCAAAAGACTGACCAACTTCGGTTTACGTGCCGCGGTTGGCTGGCGTATCGGGTCCCCCAGTCAATCTGGCTTTGCAGATTTAGCGCCAGCAAGGAGGATCCTGATCACCGTCGGTTTTGAAGTCGAAGGCTCTACTTTTGGTTTTGGAATTTCGATTTGGTTGTATTGGTTTCTGATGGTTTGGTTTGTAAATTGTTGTATTTTCCGAATGTTGTTTGTTTGTGGTTTCAAACTCTGAACAAGTTTTACAGGTTTCCGCTGTGTTGCTTTATATATATATGGGTTATGTTTTGCAATTTTTTTTATTTTACCCGCCTTATAATCCTTTGGATTATGGCACTGTAGCACCACTGGCCTGGGGGTGTTACAATTATGTGTTAATAAATATTATTCAAATTTATGTACACGATCTTACATATTTATATATAATATAAACTATAGGTTCTGCAAGCTATTACTCTTGCCACCATTGATCATATTGAAGATTCCTACGGATGGTACTATAATTCTAGCAAACGTTGTAAAAGTAAGGTGCAATCGCAAGAGGAAAAGTTTTGGTGTAAAAAATGTGAAACTTTGGTTAACTATGCAGTCCCTAGGTACAGAATTCTTTCATAAAAAAATTTCATTTAAATTCATATATTTTAATGTTTGTACATGATATTGTAGTTGTTTTCTAATATGCAGATTTAGTGTTCAAGTTAGTGTTATAGACGGATCTGGTACTGCTCAGTTCACTATATTTGATAGGGAAATTTCACAAATCTTGAAGAAAAGTGTTTACAACATTATCGAATCAACGGATAAGGTATATAAACATAAATCTTAATGCATTACTGATTAATTTCTGTTTTATATTGAACTTATTTTTTTTCAGGATGAGGACATAAATAATATCCCGAAAGAGTTAAATGTCTTGCTGAACAAAAACATGTTATTTAGAGTTCTTATTTCGCAATTCAACATTAGTAGACTTCCTACTCCTTCTGCATATACCGTGATGAATATGACCGACGATACAACTCTCATTGAGAAATTTGAGCAAACGACCAAAGAATCTGAGGTATTTATCACTGACTTAAGATTATGATATTTATGACTTATTTTATTACTAATCACAAATTTAATAAATGTTTAATTTATTTATTGATAGGAAAATCTGGAATCGTTCACCCTAGACAATGATGTTATGTCAAAAGTTTCTTCAAATGAAATGGTTTCACCCCGTAAGCGTCGTTATATTAACATCGACGAAGATGATGAAAATGGTGAATCAGATGAAGAGGAGATTACTAAAGCTGATGATTGTCCTTTAGCTAATCGTGGGGAGCAATCAAGTACCAGGAAGAGACTTATATTCAAGAAAGTGAATGAGGAAAATCTAGATGAATAAACAATTTTATATTAGAATTTAATTTCATTATTTCGTATGTCCATTTTTTGTTAAGTTTAGAATGGCAGTTTTCATATAAGTTTGATGTTTATTAATTCCTCCAAGTTAGACGATTTGTTTTGATTCTATTGTAGAATTCTGGTCAGTTTATATAATTGAAATTTAATTATTTTGTTTTTGCTTAATGATATTTTGTTACTTAAACTAAATCAAAAACAGGGGTGGATATATGACTAAGGTTCTACGATACTAAAACATGCAACGAAGCTAAACTATTTTCTTTGATATAACACTACTAATAATAATATTAACCTAAACTATGTTCTTTGCGTACCTTTATGTCTTCCATAGCATCAATACGACTCCAAAATATTTTTTTCTGCTGGTACGAATCCACACAACACCACATGGAACTGCACCATTAAGATTAAATAATCTTTATTAGTTCAAAGATTTAAAAAATTTCTAGCAATTTGAACAAGTATAAAGATAAAGACATGACCTTAGTGTTTATCTTCAATCCCATTAATATATGTAGATTGGAGACTAATGCTAAAACCTGTATTTTCAAGGAATTGGATCATACAGTTAATATTTTGTATGCAAATAATCAATATAAAGCTGAAAGAAATGTATAACTTGCATTGTAACTAACAGTATTACCTTGCAATATTATAACACCAAGAAATCCATTTCACTTCAAGGGAACATCAATTTCTGGTTTCGGTTGTCTGACCTATTTGTTAGGTTAAAACCTGTTACACAAAATGAGAAAGTGTCAAAAAAATTATTTATCATAATGAAGCAAAATCAAATTATTCAAATTGCTTTTGCATAATGAAGCAAAAAAGGTATTGTTTATTTTTGTGTTGTTCAATTTGTAATGTTTGATTGTTTTAGGTATTAAAATTAAAACTAAATCAATAGATTTTAGTTATATGATTTAGGTTCTAGGATTTAGGGTTTAGTGTCTAGAGTAGGATATATGATCTATTGAGAAACGGACTATACTTTATACAAGTGTATTAATGAATATATGAAAAAAACAGTAATGAATGATGATATCAGAAATTTCCTTACGTGAATAATGCAGAACAGTACATGTATTCTTTTTTTTTTGTCAAAGAATTTCCGTATATGTATATATCATACTTACAGAATATATTATTTATATTACATGGAAACATTATAATTTTCATATTATGCTGTTGTTAATATGAATTTCCCTATATGTATATATCATACTTACAGAATATTGTAATGATATTACATGGAAACATTATAATTTTCATATATGTGATGATATCAGAAATTTCCTTACGTGATGAATGCAGAATTTTGTTTAAGTAAATTTAGGTCATAAAGTTGATTTACTGATTTTCTATGACAAACTGTTCTATTGTTATTTTTATACTATCTCAAAATATGGACATAATTACAAATCATTAAATCAAGACTCTATAAGTACCACATATGTTGCAATCCATCTATCACGTTCAACATTCTTAAGTTCTCCAGGATCATCATTTTATAGTATTCAGTATGGTGCATCTCATTCCGCATGATGTCTCAATTGACACTGAGGTGCTTTTCCTTACAGATATTGTACCGGAAAGCCATTTTTTTAGGTTTCCAAGTATCGCAAACAATTTTTACATTAGACTTTCCTTTCCAATTGATTTATCGGACGATGAACATTACATAAAATGTTCAGTTACTATGCCGAGTGATCTAGCAAATGCAACACAAAGGTATTTTTATTATACTGTTTTTTGTAAATTAATAATATTATATGTCGTTTTGTATGAATGTAATATTGTAAAAAAACTATTTTTTTTGTTTTACGCATGTACAGGTTCAAAAATGTTTTGGATGAAATGAATAAGAGATATACTCCATTCATTTATGAGAGGGATCCTATTCTATTCCCAAACATTCATATGAATGTTGTAATAAGAAATGTGGTAGGATTTTTCGGTCTAACTCAACTCGCAGGATTTCATTCAACATTTACATCCTGTAATCCTATGATTATTGTTCTTACACATGCTGAATTGGAAGAAAGTCTTCTTGAGCAAATGTTTTTACCATATGGCCATGACCGCTATATACGTATTGATTCATTGTACAATAATGAACACAATTACATCACATGGCGCAGCAGTGATGTAAATATATGGATTGACAAGGAAGGAAATGATTATATATTGAAATTCAATAGCAAGTCTGTTGAAGCGTGGCAACTTTCATGTATTTATGAAGTGGGTAATGAAATATCCGGACTTCTACTATGGAGTACTTTGGATGAATTTGCAAAGCTTAATTTTCTACCTTGGCAATACTTAAACGGGAGAGAGAAAGTGATTAATTTAAGTGATGAAGAAGAAAAAGTCAACGAAGAGGAAGAAGAAGATATTGAACAAGAAGACGATGAAGATGAAGAACCATTTGAGGCAGAAGAAGGCAATGAAGATTAGGGTAGCATGAATTTTATTTGTTTTAAACTTTTTAGACATTTTTAATTTCCAGTTTATTATGTCGCTTTTTAAAAACATTTAACTCTTAGTTATGTTTGCTTTAGGTATTACATGATTATTAATGATGAGTATGTTTGTTTAAGTTTTTTCACTTTTTATTTACTGAAGTTTGCTTTGTTAATTTGTTTGTTCTTTTCACTTGCTGTTTTCAGTCTTTTACAAGTAGGCATGATTAATTGAATGTCACTGCAGAATATGCTTAGAGTAGTTATAGTTTATTCCTTTTGGTGATGAAACTATTAACTTCTCCAAGCATACTCTGCACTAACTAATACCATCTCAATAATATGGCTGTTTATGTATGATTCCTATACCAATTTTTATTTAAGAGAGATGTAATCCAACAGATCTAATATCTACAAATAATGTACCTTTATATCTGATATTTTGTTCTGAAATTTTTTTATATAGAATTTAGAGAGAGAGAGAGAGAGAGAGAGAGAGAGAGAGAGAGAGAGAGAGAGAGAGAGAGAGAGAGAGAGAGAGAGAGAGAGAGAGAGAGAGAGAGAGAGAGAGAGGGAGAGGGGAACATACATGGTCGTAGGCAGATAACTAGATCCTCTTCTTCAAAGTACACTCCACAATCAATGAACTAGGACAATCAATGATCTGTTCCCAGCCTCCAGACATCCTCATCAAGGGAAAAAAATTTAAAAAAAAGGATGTTTAGAGAGAGACAGAGTAGATCAAAAGAAAGACAGATACAGATAGATCCTGCATAACTAGCAAATATATTACTGTTTTTGTTCTTTAATGAGGAGGCATGTTTACCTAAGTCGGTGTAGAAGTTGCTCCGAGAGACTATTACATTAGTCCTTTTACCAATGAATCAAATACTCTATCGGAGCAACTTCTACACAAACTAATAATAACCCCTCTATTTTCAACAATGTCATTTATCTTCAATTCTTCTGTCTATTTACATATTTCTATATACTTTGAAAAAGATGTATTTCCTATATACATTGCATCATGGGAGCCATGACCAAATAGATATATAGATAGAGAGAGCTTACGTTTTGATTCCTTGATAAGGGTATGTATATTTCCATAACCTTCTTCAATGTGCAATCCTCACCAAACTCCATATCTCGACACCATAACAAAATATTTAATTAATATTAGATTGTATTGAACCAGAAAAAAATTGGAAATTAGGATCTCCATATATATATATATATATATATATATATATATAGAGAGAGAGAGAGAGAGAGAGAGAGAGAGAGAGAGAGAGAGAGAGAGAGAGAGAGAGAGAGAGAGATCATCCTTACATTTATTTTGTTTGGAGCTTGGCAGAACATCGTCCTGTTTGATATTTCTTCACCAACCTCTGGATCTTCTCATATGAAATAAAGTATTTCATTAGTTTTTTGAATTGTATGAACCAAGAGAGAGAAAGAAATAAACAGACAAACACAGATATCGTCCTATATATAATTAATTGCTAGGGTAATTCTTATTTGTCGCCAATTCCAATCCAATATGTAAGCACCCCTATCTGAGATATGAATTGTAATGTTACTTGGTATATTTATTCCCACAAAACGAGTAGGCTGAACAAGTCGGTGCAGAACATGCTCGGAGAGGGTATTAGAAGAGTCCAAGGTCATTCTAACAACCTATCCGAGCATAATCTGCACCTACTAATGTCGTCTCATTGAGATGAGAATGCTTATATCTTTTTTACAGTTTTGTAACCTTATAATTATGTTTTGTAGATATGTCAAAAGCTAGACAAGAAATAAACGACATTCTGTTTTTCTTAATGGTCTGCAGCACACCATTTTTTCAAATAATTCAGTAGAAATAAAGCTAGAGCATGTCATCTACTGATATTGAATGTCTATGTTGATATATATACCGATATAGAGGTATTTTGTTTATTTCAGTATGTTAGAGTAAATCCAGAAATCATATACAAGGTAAAAACAGTTGCTCTAGTCTTTTATTAAAATATCATGATGTGCATTTAAATAAATTAACAAACAAAATATACCAATTAGTTTTAGTTAGGGTTTAAATTTTGTTGTATTAAAACTGAGAGAAAGATAGAGAGAGAGAGAGAGAGAGAGAGAGAGAGAGAGAGAGAGAGAGAGAGAGAGAGAGAGAGAGAGAGAGAGAGAGAGAGAGAGAGAGTGTGTGATACCCCGTATTTTTGTAAGCTATTTCTGGAGTTCCGGGATTTTTCCCGAGTACCCGTTATGTACGTCGGATTTAATTCAGAAAGTTGGAGACATTCTGTAATGTGCTCTGTATCTGTAATATTTTTCTCAGTGAAATAAAATACAGACGACGTGCTTTGGATTTTAATACTCGTTCGCGTACGCTAATTTTATCCCGGGTTAATATCGTTTTCGTCTAAGAGCTGAGGAGGCGGCAAAGCCACAGGGGCGGCGACCGCCGCATTTATGGCGGCGCCCGCCGTCACCAGGCTCGAGGAGCAGGTTGGGTCTTCTCCTAGCTGGGGACGCCAGGCCTATGGCAGCGCCCGCCGTATTTATGACGGCGCCCGCCGTCGTTGTTGTCCGGAGGTCCTTGCCCGAAGGTCGCCGGCGTGGCTCTGGCAGCGCCGGAGTAGCTCTTCGTATGGCCATCATTGTGTTCCTGGTGCTTTGGCTATAAAAGGAGGTGTTTGGGAGGGGTTTTTGAGCTCAATCCACAGCCCAAGCTCTCCCAAATTCTTGCCTCACCGGAGTTGTGCCTTGCCGGATTTCTGAAGCTTTCTCCGGAGGTCGTTTGGTGGTGTTTCCAGAGTGCCTTTGTGAAGCTTTTGGTAGCCTTGGAGGTTAGAAACCAAAGCAAGTCGAAGGAGGCCGAGTCGCTCGTGTTTTGGGTGAGTTTTCTCGCTGCTTCTGTCGTCTGAGTTTTTCACGGCGACCGTCGTGTTCTTCACGACGCCCGCCGTGATGAACTGCGGCGACCGCCGCCAAGAACGGCGACCGCCGCCAAGAACGGCGACCGCCGCCAAGAACGGCGACCGCCGCCAGTGTCCAGAATGCCTTTTTGGGCTTTTGGCTTTGGTGGTCGTCGTTGTGGCGTCGTTTCCTTTCGATTTCTTTCGTCGTCTTTAGATTCGTACTGTTGTTATGTCGGATCTAACTTAGGGTTCCTTTTATGGGTCGACTCAAAGGTCGTTGTGCTGTCGGAGCTATACCCGTGTCGAGCCCGGAATCCCGTCGTTGTCGTTAGGCTTGTTTCTATTCTACGGATTAAGGCAAGTGGCGGTTCGCTCTTGCTCATCGTTCCATATTTACATTAATTATCAGTTGTTTATCTGAGTAATTAATTTGGAATGATTACTGTGTTTATCTGGAATTGGTTTTATAAACTGTTTTGGAAACTGTAATAATGATATTAATAGGTTGTATATTTGTTAGAATAACGCTATTATTTATGTTCGCCTTGAGGGCATTTATGTGGATTTATCCTGAACTATTGTTGTGCTCGAACTGTTAGTTAGCACGAGTATTCGTAGGAACATCTGGACTCCGAGAGGTCCATTCGTTTCTTTATAACTTGGGGAAAAGGGCGAGCAAGACCCTACGATAGTAGAAGCTTGGACTCTGTGAGGTTCATTCCTTCGATATAAGTCCAGAGGCTTGGATTCTGTGAGGTCCATTCCTTAGTTGTATGTCCTGCGTGACAAAGCATATGTTTAAAAGCTTATAATGTAATGTGGGTTTTGGAATTTAATAAGATAAAGTGCCCGAGTGCACATAATTAATATACCTTTGGCGAGTAGTGCAGCTAAGTAAATAGTGCAGCTAGGAAAGCTCGTCTCGACTTTTTATCAGAGTACGTTCTCTTTCCAATCTGGATTCGCTGTAAGCGATGAGGTTGGTCGTGAACCGAAACATCTAAGTCAGCTTTTAAATCACTGTTGTCTGATTCTTTAAACGTTCCAGATTTGTCATATTTCCTTAAAGACTCAATCTCTTGGGTCAATTTCTGTGAAGATTCAGTCTTCCAGAATCTTCTCTTATGCATACCTCTTGTTTATTCTAGTAGGAGTATGATGGTTGACTATCGTCATCGGTTATTATTTGAGAAGCGATGAGTCTAACCTAATACGACTGCTTCGAACCACTCTGCTTTGTACCCTTGCATAGTCTATTCAGTAGACTAACCAACCGCAATTGTTCTCTGCATGGTTGGCTGGTGTCATCCGTTCGATTCGACACATCAGATAGAGCGATGATATGAGGAGACTAGATTGACTGTGAAGACGACGGTTGTTTTTGGATGTTGTTAATAATTTCTTTTAATCAGGTTGAGATCCTTGGGAGATTACCATTGTGGTCAAGATCCTTGTTTGTAATATATTTAAAAGACTTTCGCTGTACCTTGTTTAAAGACTTCCGATGTACTTTGTTAAACTCTGTGTTTGTCCTATTCGGGATTGGGATGTAATCACGGGACTCATATTTTATATGAATAAAGTTATCATTTTGTATCATTGTATTTCATGGTTTGTATTCAAACGGTAAAGCCTTGGGTGATCTCGGTAAGGAACACTGAGGTCACTGGCGGTAATACCTTTCCAAATGGGTCAGATTTGGGGGTGTTACAGTTGTATCAGAGCCAAAGGTTTTAGAACGGGTTTGGGATTTTATAAATCATTTATCCGTTTTTGAAAATGCTTTAAAAGGGCTCTGAATTTTTAAAGTGAAAAGAATTTCAAAACACCGTTCATAGTCGTGTCTTCTATATAGTCTGATGTAGTAAGCTTGGCGAGTAGTGCAGCTAAGTAAATAGTGCAGCTAGGAAAGCTCGTCTCGACTTTTGATCAGAGTATGTTCTCTTTCCAATCTGGATTCGCAGTAAGCGATGAGGTTGGTCGTGAACCGAAACATCTAAGTCAGCTTTTAAATCACTGTTGTCTGATTCTTTAAACGTTCCAGATTTGTCATATTTCCTTAAAGACTCAATCTCTTGGAGTCTCTTTTCATAGTCATGCACATAATTAATATACCTTTGGCGAGTAGTGCAGCTAAGTAAATAGTGTAGCTAGGAAAGCTCGTCTCGACTTTTGATCAGAGTACGTTCTCTTTCCAATCTGGATTCGCTGTAAGCGATGAGGTTGGTCGTGAACCGAAACATCTAAGTCAGCTTTTAAATCACTGTTGTCTGATTCTTTAAACGTTCCAGATTTGTCATATTTCCTTAAAGACTCAATCTCTTGGGTCGATTTCTGTGAAGATTCAGTCTTCCAGAATCTTCTCTTGTGCATACCTCTTGTTTATTCTAATAGGAGTATGATGGTTGACTATCGTCATCGGTTATTATTCGAGAAGCGATGAGTCTAACCTAATACGACTGCTTCGAACCACTCTGCTTTGTACCCTTGCATAGTCTATTCAGTAGACTAACCAACCGCAATTGTTCTCTGCATGGTTGGCTGGTGTCATCCGTTCGATTCGGCACATCAGATAGAGCGATGATATGAGGAGACTAGATTGACTGTGAAGACGACGGTTGTTTTTGGATGTTGTTAATAATTTCTTTTAATCAGGTTGAGATCCTTGGGAGATGACCATTGTGGTCAAGATCCTTGTTTGTAATATATTTAAAAGACTTTCGTTGTACCTTGTTTAAAGACTTCCGCTGTACTTTGTTAAACTCTGTGTTTGTCCTATTCGGGATTGGGATGTAATCCCGGGACTCATATTTTATATGAATAAAGTTATCATTTTATATCATTGTATTTCATGGTTTGTATTCAAACGGTAAAGCCTTGGGTGATCTCGGTAAGGAACACTGAGGTCACTGGCGGTAATACCTTTCCAAATGGGTCAGATTTGGGGGTGTTACAGTTGTATCAGAGCCAAAGGTTTTAAAACGGGTTTGGGATTTTATAAATCATTTATCCGTTTTTGAAAATGCTTTAAAAGGGCTCTGAATTTTTAAAGTGAAAAGAATTTCAAAACACCGTTCATAGTCGTGTCTTCTATATAGTCTGATGTAGTAAGCTTGCTTCTATGTCTAGAAAGACTAATTTATTTCTCGTTGCCCCGCTAGATATGGGTGCATTCTGTTCTCTTCAGAGGAACCCGAGAGAAGCCGAGGTGGTTTCGCCATCTCCAGTTAGGCTTATTCCCAGTTTGCTCGTTGTGATTTGAGGTTGTAGAACCTAGTATCTCAGTTTCAGTTCATCAATAGAAATTTACGAGTTTGATCTATTCTAAGTTGATTTTATTACAATAAGTATATCATAATGATACTAATGTGATAAAATCCTTGGAATTTGATCGGTAAATAGATGGTGAACACAAGGAACGTTATCCGTGCTGGTGTTGGGCCGAGCAATGACCCCAGACCAAACCCGAGGTTTGATGCAGACCCATCAAGAGAGCGTGAGTCTGTCTTCAACAATAATCCAGGAGGCAATGTCCAAGCTCAGGCCGACGCTCCAGTAGTGCTCGATGCAGCAACAGTCGCAGCAATTCGGGGGATTGTTATGCAAGCATTCACCGAGATAATGCGACCAATCGCACCTCAGGCACAAGGAGTGCCAGTACCTCCAGAAGTTCCGAGGTTTGAGGAACAAGAGAACCAGGTACTACAAGAAGGCGTGATCAGGAATAGAGGGGAGTATGGTCGAGCTCTGAAGGCCATTAACTCTATGAGACCCGACAACTACGATGGAAAGGGAGAGTCAGTCAGAGTGGCTCATTGGTTTTCCCACATGGAGCGATTGTTTCGTAATATTGAGTGCATTGAAGCGGAGAAAGTGCACATAGCTTCTCTACAGTTGAAGGAAGAAGCCAGTGAATGGTGGGAGAGTACTGGCTTAGCTGATAGCCCGGTGTTGACCTGGTCAATGTTTAAGACCAAGATGATGGACCGTTTCTTCTCTCGTGCTATGAGGGAGGAGAAACACAAGGAGTTCTTGTATCCTAAGACGGATGGATTTAATGTGACCGAGCTTGCCACTAAATTCAATCATTTGCTGCAGTATGCTGAACCAGAGATATCCAGTGAGGCTCAGAAGATCTGGTACTTCCATGAATGGATGAACCCAGATATTAAACCATGGATGGTGCACCACACATGCTCTACTCTCGAGCAGTACGTGGATGCGGCCTACAAGTTGGAGGTAACTCTGGAGGAGTCAACCAGGAAGCGTGATAGCCAGAGGCAAGTGCAGAACCAGCCTCAGGCAAGTGGGTTTAAACGTCCCGCACCACCTTCTAATTTTGCCAAGTCCAGCAAGGCAAAGACAGAAACGACTCGAGATGGGTCAACTCAGCAATCGGGTCAGAGCAAGAGTCTGATCCAATGCCATAATTGTGGTGCATCTGGGCACAAGAATTTTGCATGTCGGAATGAGAAGAAGACTTGTTTTGGTTGTGGAAAGGAAGGACATATGCAGAGGTTCTGTCGGCAGGGAATGCAAAAAGGAGCGGAGTCACAACAGGGGTCTGTTAATCCAAACAATAGACCTAGGTTTAAACCATCAGAGACTTCCAATCCTTCGATACAGACAACTGCGCAGGATAAGGGAAAAGCCCCAGTGGCTTCTGGAAGTCAGGGTCAACGTCTTTACGTGGTGCGTGAGGCGGATGGACCCTATGCTCCTAATGCTTAGAGTACTTTGTATCTGAATTACACTTTTGTTAATGTGTTGTTGATGTGGGTGTAACACCCCGGGCCAAAGGTGCTACAGTGCCATAGTCCCGAAGGACTATAAGGCGATTTTAAAAGAAAAGAAATCCAAAACTCTTCCAATACATAAAATCATCAATATTAAAATCCATGCTCAAGATTTAAAACAACACTTAAACCTGTCATCCAATTTAATGCATCAATTTAAATCCAAAACAACGGAAGCGAATACAACATTTTCAAATCTGATGCAATTCTAAGTCTTTCACTGTGAAGACACATCTGTGATCCAGAACCCGCTTGTTACTGCAAACCTGCAAGCCTGGTTGACTGGGGGACCCGATACCCAAGCTAACCGCGACACGTAAACCGAAGTTGGTCAGTCTCACGAAAGACTGGCAAAACTCCTCAAGCCAAAACAGTTTAACACCAGAGAATTATCACAACAACCCACTCATGCCAAATAACAACATGCCACACATTATATATATACATATATATATATTATATCATAACTATATCATAATCATATCAACCAACCAAGACCAATCACACGTCAAAACACAAACACCCACTACCATATAACCAATCAATTACCCATTCTTATCCAACTCTACACTATACTAACCTCTTCAATCCAACCTCAACATCATCACAAGCATAAACGAATAAAATGATCCAATCCAACTTTCTCTCCAATACTAATACCTCAATCATCAACCCTATGAAACATATGCATATATCTTACTACTGACTTACAACCAAGACTAATCAATTATACTTAACTCCCTACTGCACTAACACATCCAATTAACCTTCATATTAACAAACACATAAGCATCAACGAGACAATCATCACATAATACCAACATAACAAAACAACGATCCAGGCCAGCCACCCTTCCGGTGCCGCCTGTTCGTTAACATAGACTGTAACTCATACATTCAAACTCAACCCATGTTGGCCCACACCCTCAAGATGGGAAACCAACCTGCACATTCAATCCACACAACCGACCTTCATACTCCACTAACTGCCACCAAACCCCACCAGCAAAAATCCACATCACCATTTGCTACAATAGCTAATATTTAACAACAAGTCAAACTAGCCAGCAATCAATATCCAACATAAAACCAATAACCAAACACACAGTCAATATTCACCAACACAACCAACATGCAACACAAAACCACTTAATCAAGTACGCAGTCAACATTTAACACATAATTAACACATAATATCTCCCTCCTCCGTCTCACCACCACATCACCGGGTGAGACAATTCCAACCCACCACCGGTGAGACACTCATCACCTAAAACCAACTATCCGGATAGGGACGGTCTCTTACCATCCAACCCCTGGTCCATAACAACATAGGCTACTCCCTACGAGGTTTGGTGAGACGATCATCACCTGACCCTCCAACTCTGATTCAACATATTTGGCCCTTAACAACGTAGGCGATTCCCTACGAGGTTTGGTGAGACGATCATCACCTGACCCTTCGACCCCCAATCAACGACAATCCAACCACCACACTGACACTCAATCAAATAGCACAAACGACAACGATTAACACATATTCACACATATATATAATCAACCAAGCAACTTTAAATTCAATAATCCAATCAATTCATAACCATCAATCCACAACAATCAATCCACATTTAGTTATGACCAACTACCACATCACATTCAATCAAACACAACACGAGACAATTACTAACATACCCACACATTCACACACACACACACACATATATTCAACCACGTAATTCTACATCCAATAATCCAGCACATAACCAATATGTGCCAACAATCAAGCAAACAATCAATACCCAGCACAAGACCAATAACAAAACACACAACTAGTATCCGATGCACGACCAATAATTATGCACACAATCCAACACACAACCGCCAACACACACAGGTGTCGACAAACACACATATTCAACCAAGAAATTTCACAACTAATAATCCAAATTAATTTACTCAGACAAGGCTAAATCAATTACTGAATCAATATAGGGACAAAAGTAATTTTATAAAATATACGAAGGGTTAGCAAGATTTATCTTGCCTCAAACTCGACAACCACGACCTCAGAAATCTCCAACCAACTCGAACGAACCTGCGAAATCAATCCGAGCAAATCTCTGGCGTTAATTACTCATACAAATCCACTACTAACAAACCCCCAAATTCAAACCCTAAAATCATTCCTTAATTAATTAAGCAAAACACCCAAATTAATCCAAGCTCAAATACTCCAAAGTCATGCCTTTGCTGTACAAATCATATATAACCCAATTCAGCCCAATTACTTCAAAATAATCAACTCAGCAACCCCCCCCCCCCCCCCCCCCTTCAATTCCACTTAATCAATTCCTTAATTATTCCAATTTAACAATCCTCACAAGACCACCTATGCCTATGTATAACAGCAAGAGTAACTTGGTCAACATATATACATATATATGCCAGCCATCCGAACTTCAACAACCCAATCGGAGGTTTACCTCATCGACACCACCACGTAGCCTTGTCGGAGAAGCTCTGCTCGTCGCCGGAACTCAGCAACAACAGCCACAGCAGCCCAGCAACAGCGACGGCGGCTCAGCAGCAAACACCAGCAGCAGCGACGGCGGCACAGCTCAGCAACGACGGTCCAACGACGTCGCTCGCACCACAGCAGGGGAAGGAGGAGGAGAACGGCGGACGACGGTGTGGTGTCCGGGTCGAGCTCGCCGGAGGAAAATCGAACACGGGAGAGGGAGATTCGCTGCACAGCTCGGATCCGTGAGAACGAAGACAAGGGTTTCGGTCCCTCCTTTGCTCCCTTTCCAGATTTAGTAAAGTCCCAAATCTGATTTTTATCCCCTAAATTTCCTTTTTCTACTTTAATAAAATCCCAAAAATCTTATTTACCATTTTGCCATTTTTATAACCTTTGGGGTATTTCAGTGGGTGCTACCCAGACTTTCATTTTGGATGGTTGTAAGTTAAGTTCTGTATGCGACTAAGTTTGTGAACCTTTGGTTATAAATATTATTAATATGAAATATTTGGTTAGAACCAATCGTCTGTCGGAATTGTCGATTACCATCAAGGGTAAGAAATTCAAAGTGATTTGACCTGAATAACCATGGTATGATACGATAATTATTCTCGGTATGGATTGACGGAAGCGTCATAAGGCAGTGATCGACTTTAATTTTGATATTCCTGTGGTTAGAGGATTTTCGAGTGTCTTTTCAGAAGATATTCATGGATACCCCGAATCGTGTTGTGGAGTTTGCCGTTGATCTCGAGCCGAGTACCACGCCGATCTCTGAGGCACCGTACCGGATGGCTCCTGTTGAGATGCAAGAGTTGAAGAAGCAACTCAAGGATCTTCTTGACAAAAGTTATATAAAGCTGAGTGCATCACCTTGAGTAGGAGTGCCCTAGTTTTATTTGTCAAAAAGAAAGATGGACCGTTTCGACTTTGTTTTGACTTTCGAGAGTTGAATAAAGTCACGATCAAGAGCAAGTATTTGTTGCCAAGGAGTGATGATCTGTTGGATCAACTACAGGGAGCAAAAGTTTTCTTCAAGATCGACCGAAGGTCTGGTTTTTATCATCTCAGGATTCGTGAGGATGATATTCCGAGGATTGCGTTCAGACGAGAGATGGTCACTACGGGTTTGTAGTCATGCCATCTGGGCTTCGAATGCTCCAACAGTTTTCATGAACCTAGTGCATCGATGTTTTAGACCAGTACTTGAATAAGTTCATAGTGGTCTTCATCAATGGCATTTTGATATTTTCCCGAGCAAGAAAGCTCACAGGGAACATCTGCGGATTGCTTTATCGGTCCTTAGACCAAGTCGGATGTATGCAAAGTGGGCTAAGTGCGATTGTTGGATCTAGAAGTGGCTTTCTTAGGCCATGTGATCAATAAGAATGAGGTTATGGTTATTCCCCAGAAGAGTGAATCAGTAGTTGTTTGGAAACGGCATCAGGGTGTGAGCGAGGTGCGCAGTTTCCCAGAGCTTGCTGAGCATTATAGACGGTTCATGGAAGGATTTTTCTAAGATCACTCCACCTATGACCAGTCTGTTCCACAAGGTCAACAAGAAGTTGTCTGGGATGACAAGTGCAAGACCAGTTTTCAAGAAGTTGAAACAGTGTCTGACTTATGCACCAATTTTGGCATTGTCGGAAGGAATAATGGGTATATGGTCTATAGTAATGCTTCGAGAAATGGGTTGGGATGTGTCTTTGATGCAGATGGGCAAGGTTATTGCATACGCATCTAGACAATTGAAAACCTATGAAGCAAACTAACCAACACATGACCTAGAACTAGCAGCAATAGTGTTTGCATTGGAAACCGAGGTTACTTGGGTGACCCAGAGGTCAGCAGAAGTTTTCCACCAGGAGATTGTCCGTTTACATGGCATTCCTAAAGACCATTGTATCGGATCGAGATGGCCGATTCATGTCAAGGTTCTGGCAAGAGCTTTATAAGGCCATGGGAACTGAATTAAGATTTAGTACAGCATTTCATCCTCAGACAGATGGACAGTCTGAAAGGACCATCCAGACTCTGGAGGATATGCTAAGAGCATGTGCACTCGATCGTCCGACTAGCTGGGAAGATAGCCTGAGTCTGATTGAGTTCACGTACGATAATAGCTGGCATGCTACGATCAAGATGACTCAGTTCGAAGCTTTATATGGTCCCAGAAGCATATCTCCGATTTGTTGGGATGATAACGCCGATAAGATTTTGCGTGGGCTAGAGTTAGTCGAGAGGACAGCTTCGGACATTGCTTTGATTAGACAGAGGATGTTGACCGCTCAGAGTCGACATAAGTCGTATGTAGACAAGAAGTGTAGGAATGTCGAGTTCGAGGTCGGTGACAAGGTGTTTGTCAAGGTGTCGCCCTCGAAGGGAGTTTTCAGGTTTGGTAAGCGTGGGAAGCTTAACCCTCGCTACGTGGGACCATTCAAGATTCTAGATAGAGTGGGATCTCTAGCGTACCGCTTGGCGTTGCCGCCATCGGCTCATCCAGTGCATAATGTGTTCCACGTCTCTTTGCTCAGGAAGTATGTGCCTGATAGGTGTAATTTCATACACCTTTTCTAGCATCTATTAGCATGATTTGGAGGAGTTTTGGAGTTGTTTTTGTGCTAAGTCTGTGATCCAGATATTATGGAGAGAAGTGAAGAAATCCAAGGATTGGCAGCTTAGTTGGAGCTTAGAGATGGAGATGGAGCTGCTGGAACATCTATGGATAAGGCTACCAACACTTGGTAGTATTTGGAGAGCAGCTGGAGAAGAGAAGAAGATGAGAGTTGAAGTCTGGAGTTCACCGCCCCGCGTTAGCAGTGACGCCCCGCGGTGATGACTCCCAGTGATGATGAAACCCCGCGTGAGAGGAGGCCACCGCCCAGCGGTGGAGAGCAGAAGCCCCGCGATGGATCTTTACCGCCCCGCGGTGGACGTGTTTATTGCCTCATGCCAGATTATATTTATTTCCTTTTATTTCTATTTCAGACTTTGTTATTTTATTTGTTTCCTTTTGGATTGGTTTTGTGATCTTGGGCTTTAGGTTAACTCTATTTAACCTAATGTTCCACAGCCTCCAAGCCAGGCTGCGAACACTTAGACACATCTTGTTATCGAACTACTTTTGATCATTTTTTCATATTATAGTTTTTCATCCCCTTTGATGGAGAACTAACTTTCCTTTGTTCTGTTAGACGATTGAAGCAGTACTTTGATGTGTTTGTGAGATTTCTATTCCTTGTTCTTATCCTTATAATTGTTGGATTGATTCTCTTGCTTACCACGTCTACGATTTCTAGTTGTTCTTCTTAGCCTGATCACCTAGGTTGAATGCTTGTTATCAATTGCTAGGATTGCATATAGGGGTTCCGAGTGCATATCTAGTGGCAAACACGTTTGTGCGTATAGGGGTTCCGAGCGTACACTTGTGTGTGAGAATCAATTGCATGTTAAGTAGGGGAGTGAGTACTTGTACGTCTTTCTACTTGCATGTATCCTAAATCCTTGTGTGCATCGCTATTGCTGTGTTGGTGCTAAAGTACGCTGACAACTGTGAGAATCAGTTGTACTTTATCATTGACATAGTGATAAGTCTATTGACAACTGTGAGAATCAATAGTACTTACGATTAACGTGGGAACGACTATAAGGATAAATAATTGAACTTGGATTGAATAGATTTCAGGGATCAAACTCTATCTTTGTACTGTGGATTTCGCTCTAACAGGACTACTTTCCCTCATATTATTCTCCCGATTTTACTCAATCTGCATGCTTATTTGCTTCGTTCTCTTGACTACAAAACCCCCAGTTGCTTGTTACTTGTCATTCACGATTGCATATTACATCATACCTTCTCTGTGGGATTTGACCCTTACTTGTCTGCTATACTTTGTTTAGTAGGTTTGTTAGGGTAATTTATTTTGATAAGGCTAATCAACGACATTTGCTTGTGCATCTTTAGCCCCGTCAGTGCTAGATGAGTCTCATGTGCTGAGTTATGAGGACATCGAGATTCAAGCTAATGGTACTAATGAGGAGATGCTTGTGCGCATTTTGGAGCGTCGTGAGAAGCAGCTGCATAGCAAGATCGTACCGTTGGTACGGATTCAGTGGTCCAAGTCTGGATCGGAGGAAGTTACTTGGGAAACGTGGGAAACCGAGTCAGATATGCTCAGGCGTTTTCCCGAGTTATTCTCGACCAAAGTATCGGGGTCGAAACTTCTTTTAAGGGGGAGGAGATGTGATACCCCGTATTTTTGTAAGCTATTTCTGGAGTTCCGGGATTTTTCCCGAGTACCCGTTATGTACGTCGGATTTAATTCAGAAAGTTGGAGACATTCTATAATGTGCTCTATATCTGTAATATTTTTCTCAATGAAATAAAATACAGACGACGTGCTTTGGATTTTAATACTCGTTCGCGTACGATAATTTTATCCCGGGTTAATATCGTTTTCGTCTAAGAGCTGAGGAGGCGGCAAAGCCACAGGAGCGGCGACCGCCGCATTTATGGCGGCGCCCGCCGTCGCCAGGCTCGAGGAGCAGGTTGGGTCTTCTCCTAGCTGGGGATGCCAGGCCTATGGCGGCGCCCGCCGCATTTATGATGGCGCCCGCCGTCGTTGTTGTCCGGAGGTCCTTGCCCGAAGGTCGCCGGCGTGGCTCTGGCAGCGCCGGAGTAGCTCTTCGTAGGGCCATCATTGTGTTCCCGGTGCTTTGGCTATAAAAGGAGGTGTTTGGGAGGGGTTTTTGAGCTCAATCCACAGCCCAAGCTCTCCCAAATTCTTGACTCACCGGAGTTGTGCCTCGCCGGATTTCTGAAGCTTTCGCCGGAGGTCGTTTGGTGGTGTTTCTAGAGTGCCTTTGTGAAGCTTTTGGTAGCCTTGGAGGTTAGAAACCAAAGCAAGTCGAAGGAGGCCGAGTCGCTCGTGTTTTGGGTGAGTTTTCTCGCCGCTTCTATCGTCTGAGTTCTTCACGGCGATCGCCGTGTTCTTCACGGCGCCCGCCGTGATGAACTGCGGCGATCGCCACCAAGAACGGCGACCGTCGCCAGTGTCCAGAATGCCTTTTTGGGCTTTTGGCTTTGGTGGTCGTCGTTGTGGCGTCGTTTCCTTTCGATTTCTTTCATCGTCTTTAGATTCGTACTGTTGTTATGTCGGATCTAACTTAGGGTTCCTTTTATGGGTCGACTCGAAGGTCGTTGTGTTGTCGGAGCTATACCCGTGTCGAGCCCGGAATCCCGTCGTTGTCATTAGGCTTGTTTCTATTCTGCGGATTAAGGCAAGTGGCGGTTCGCTCTTGCTCATCGTTCCATATTTACATTAATTATCAGTTGTTTATCTGAGTAACTAATTTGGAATGATTACTGTGTTTATCTGGAATTGGTTTTATAAAGTGTTTTGGAAACTGTAATAATGATATTAATAGGTTGTATATCTGTTAGAACAACGCTATTATTTATGTTCGCCTTGAGGGCATTTATGTGGATTTATCCTGAACTATTATTGTGCTCGAACTGTTAGTTAGCATGAGTATTCGTAGGAACACCTGGACTCCGAGAGGTCCATTCGTTTCTTTATAACTTGGGGAAAAGGGCAAGCAAGACCCTACGATAGTATAAGCTTGGACTCTGTGAGGTTCATTCCTTCGATATAAGTCCAGAGGCTTGGATTCTGTGAGGTCCATTCCTTAGTTGTATGTCCTGCGTGACAGATCATATGTTTAAAAGCTTATAATGTAATATGGGTTTTGGAATTTAATAAGATAAAGTGCCCGAGTGCACATAATTAATATACCTTTGGCAAGTAGTGCAGCTAAGTAAATAGTACAGCTAGGAAAGCTCGTCTCGACTTTTGATCAGAGTACGTTCTCTTTCCAATCTGGATTCGCTGTAAGCGGTGAGGTTGGTCGTGAACCGAAACATCTAAGTCAGCTTTTAAATCACTGTTGTCTGATTCTTTAAACGTTCCAGATTTGTCATATTTCCTTAAAGACTTAATCTCTTGGAGTCTCTTTTCGGGTCAATTTTTGTGAAGATTCAGTCTTCCAGAATCTTCTCTTGTGCATACCTCTTGTTTATTCCAGTAGGAGTATGATGGTTGACTATCGTCATCGGTTATTATTCGAGAAGCGATGAGTCTAACCTAATACGACTGCTTCGAACCACTCTGCTTTGTACCCTTGCATAGTCTATTCAGTAGACTAACCAACCGCAATTGTTCTCTGCATGGTTGGCTGGTGTCATCCGTTCGATTCGGCACATCAGATAGAGCGATGATATGAGGAGACTAGATTGACTATGAAGACGACGGTTATTTTTGGATGTTGTTAATAATTTCTTTTAATCAGGTTGAGATCCTTGGGAGATGACCATTGTGGTCAAGATCCTTGTTTGTAATATATTTAAAAGACTTCCATTGTACCTTGTTTAAAGACTTCCGTTGTACTTTGTTAAACTTTGTGTTTGTCCTATTCGGGATTGGAATGTAATCCCGGGACTCATGTTTTATATGAATAAAGTTATCATTTTGTATCATTGTATTTCATGGTTTGTATTCAAACGATAAAGCCTTGGGTGATCTCAATAAGGAACACTGAGGTCACTGGCGGTAATACCTTTCCAAATGGGTTCAGATTTGGGGGTGTTACACACACACACACACACAGAGAGAGAGAGAGAGAGAGAGAGAGAGAGAGAGAGAGAGAGAGAGAGAGAGAGAGAGAGAGAGAGAGAGAGAGAGAGAGAGAGAGAGAGATGAACCTCCTTAATAAATATCATGTTTGTTGGATCTGAAAACCCTCCCTGTCTTTGCATTTTAGTTGAAGACGAAGACGTGGTCGAAATGTCTTTGGGTTTAGCCCTCCAAGACAAAGTGTAAACAAAATATTAGAACTGTAAAAGCATCTATGGCGAGAGAGAGAGAGAGAGAGAGAGAGAGAGAGAGAGAGAGAGAGAGAGAGAGAGAGAGAGAGAGAGAGAGAGAGAGAGAGTTGATTTGCAGTTTGACAGAAACACAGAGTAGAATCAGAAAGTTGAATGAGGTAGAAATGATTTTACAGATCTAGATGAATCGGGAAATGTCTTCATTTTACAAGTTTGTTAATGGACCATGTAAACAAATAGATGGCCTTATTTGGCCCAAGTGAACAATTTAATGTCAGTTTAAAATTAGAATGGGCTTATCCTCCGAAGTACACAATTTAATGGGCCAAATATGTAATGACCAGGTAAACATTGAAATATCCGACCCATTAACAAAAAGAAAATGGAGTTTAATAGAATTATAAAACACATGTTGGGCCGCATATAAAAATAGTATATAAAGCCATTAAATTATATTAGGCATATTTAAATTACGAAACATGAAATGGGCCAAAAAGCCCATAAGCAGATCTGGTTATATTGAAATGAACTATACAGATTGGTTATACATTTTGGGCCAGAATATAGTATTTATATGTTATTGAACCCGATTATATGAATTACTGTGTCAATTATATGAAAATATTGAACCTGGTTTTATGATATTGTACTAATATTTAAATTTCTTGCTTAATGCGCTACAAATATTAATAATGGAAGAAAAATATAGATGAACATGAAATTCATGAAGAACAATCTAGATTAAGCTAACACTTCGAACTTAAAATGAAAAAAATATTTAATGAAATGCGCGCCTGATAATATACTGTATTTCTATCTGAAATTTGTCAAATTAAAAAACAATGAAATCAAAGAACCAGTCGAAATCACTAAAATTTGTCAAAATATGTACAAATTTGTAACAGAAGGAAATTTATTATTTCAAACATCAAATTATCTCCAGAGAAATAGAAAAAAAAAGATTTATCGATAGAGAAGGAAAGCTTACTTTTCTGTAATCTGGATTTATTTTTTGTGTTCATCCAGATCTCCTTTTCAAGCATGTCGTGGGTTTGCATGTGACCCCTCCAATTTCACTTCCGATGTCCTCATCAAGTCGGTTTCAAATCATAATCATGATAAAGAGAAAACTTGAATTAGAACCTACATTTTTCATTTTCTGAGGTATCTAAAAACATAGAAAGAAAAACATCTAAATACTCATGAAAAAAATACCATACATGTTGTTTCGCTTCAGTGAGTTCATAGATCTCCATTTTGAAGCAAACTTAATCCCCCAAAATGAGACCCGATTTTGTAAATGGATCTGCATCTTCAAAGATTATAACTGGATCTGAAGTTTGAAAGTCGAAAGTCAAAGGATTTGACGTTTCGAGAGAAATAGAAAGAGGAAGAGAAACACGAAGCTTGGATTGATGGCGAGATCTGGAAAAGGAAAGAAAGAGAGATTTCCGGACTGAAATCGCCATGGATGGCGAGATCTGGAAAATGAACGAAAGAGAGGATGACGAGATCTGGAAAAGGAAAGACAGAGAGTTTTCTGGAAAGTTAGGGTTTGAGGCCGTGACAAATGAGGCAAGTTTTGATGGTTAGGGCACGGGTTAACATTTTCAATGATTTGGGCTAATGGGCTTCGTTCAGAAATCTGTCCCAGAGTGAGGGAGTAAAGTTAATGGGCCGGGTAACATGTTGGATTTTTTGGGCTTCTGGTTTAATGGAAAAATTATGTATTAATAAGTCATCTACCCATAAGTAAATTCGGCCCATAAGTCAATTAATTTTTTTACTTTTATATAGTAATAAAATAATAAATAACTATTTACATTTATTAATGCAATGTTGAATCTTTTTTTTTTAAAGTACTTTCATGTATTTATCTTTTTTTTATAATATCCAATTAGATTTGTAAAATACTATGTCTTATTTAATTACTATTATAAATTATGTAGGTAAACATTTTAATGTATTTTAATAAGATGAAAATAAATGATTGTTATGTAGATATATTTATTTAAATATTTATATCTTAGTTTGTCAGGGTGATTTTGTTATGGACGAATTAACCCGACATAACATAACGTTGAGATTGGCTGTTATTAGAGAGAAACGACAACGGACAGTTTCTAATGGATCAGGTTAATATTTTGCATTTTTTGGTTGAATTTTTTTCTAATAAATAGTAATATGAACTTTAATATAAATACTAATTATGCAGGATCTACACTTGGAGGTACTCCCAATTATTCCGTTAATGATCGTATCCCAATGTCCGATATTTCAAATGGTTAGTAATGTTTGTTACAGTAGATTATCTATTTACTTCAATTTTTTCATTTATATTGTAGTTAGTGTTTGATATTCCTCGAAGACATAATATCATTGTGTCAAAAAAAAAATGTTTAAAATAAATTTAATTTCGTTTTTTATAATTAGAACAAAAATTAATTAGATTCGATTGTTTGCTTATTTATAAACAAAAACTATCTATCATTATTTAATTCTTTAATGTTCAGGTAGAAGAAATTCATCTACTCCGACGACTTTGCACTACAGAACTGATCAAAACGTTCATAATTGACATTTACCTATTAGTGTTCGAGACAAAGAAAACTATGGTGCAACTCAATTGCAAAATGTCATGCTTACAGAACAAAATCATCTACAAAATGTCGAACAAGGTATGGTATTTTTTAAAGTGGTATGAAATGAGTGATTTATTAATTTATAATATTTAATATTTATTTTCATGCTAAAATTAGCTCGATTGATGAGGAAATTGCGAATGAATGTGATAAGGCATAAGCGGCATGGAACACCGCTAATCAAATCATGTTAGAAAAAATATATTATATTTAATTACAATGTAAAACACTCAAGGGTATCATGCGTAACCATAATTTAATGCAGAAAATATACTTGGAAATATGAGCGAATCCATACTTATCCAAGCTAGACCATTATCTATTTCATTTAATGGTTAGTCATTAATGAAATTGTTTTTCTAAGTTTTTAATGGGTATACATTCATGAGCATAAGTTTGAGATTATTACTAATCTATCATTATTTAATACTTTAATGTTCAAGTACTCCCAATTATTCCGTTAATGATCGTATCCCAATGTCCGATATTTCAAATGGTTAGTAATGTTTATTACAGTAGATTATATATTTACTTCAATTTTTTCATTTATATTGTAGTTAGTGTTTGATGTTCCTCGAAGACATAATAGCATTGTGTCTAAAAAAAATTAATGTTAAAAATAAATTTAATTTCGTTTTTTGTAATTAGAACAAAAATTAATTAGATTAGATTGTTTGCTTTTGTATAAACAAAAACTATCTATCATTATTTAATTATTTAATGTTCAGGTAGAAGAAATTCATCTACTCCGACGACTTTGCACTACAGAACTGATCAAAACGTTCATAATTCACATTTACCTATTAGTGTTCGAGACAAAGAAAACTATAGTGCAACTCAATTGCAAAATGTCATGCTTACAGAACAAAATCATCTGCAAAATGTCGAACAAGGTATGGTATTTTTTAAAATGGTATGAAATGAGTGATTTATTAATTTATAATATTTAATATTTATTTTCATGCTAAAATTAGCTCGATTGAGGAGGAAATTGAGAATGAATGTGATAAGGCATAAGCGGCATGGAACACCGCTAATCAAACCAGGTTAGAAAAAATATATTATATTTAATTACAATATAAAACACTCAAGGGTACCATGCGTAACCATAATTTTATGCAGAAAATATACTTGGAAATATGAGCGATTCCATACTTATCCAAGCTAGACCATTATCTATTTCATTTAATGGTTAGTCATTAATGAAATTGTTTTTCTAAGTTTTTAATGGGTATACATGCATGATCTTAAGTTTGAGATTATTACTAATCTATCATTATTTAATACTTTAATGTTCAGGTACAAGAAATTCATCTACATTGTCAGGATGTTCATCTAATGTACCACATATAAGTGATAGTAGTATTCATTATATTTATAAGTATACTAAATATAGTAGTTATGTTATAATCGTCGATTAGGTGTAATTTACAAAGATAAATTTCAATATCCATGTATTTATGCAGTGTGCGTCAACGTTACGCCGACTGATTTACATTTATCATTAGTGGATCAAACTGCTAAAAACTTGCTTCTACCTATAAGCCTCAATGACAAGGAAAACTATGGTAACAAATTTATGTTTTATAAAGTCATGTATATTAAGGATTATACTATATTTTATCTTACATCAATATTTATACTATGATATATTTTTTTATTTACAGATCCGTTACAAAATGCGAGTCTTACCAATCAAATTGACGTAACAAAAGTTGAACAAGGTATGATATTGTTCAATAAAAAAAAGTCATTTATTGCCTTACGAATTGCATCCTTCGTACCTTGCGCTTCAATATCCATTGGCATTCCCTTATGGTGAGGATGGCTACAGGATTGACATAGGTTTAAGTGAAAAATGCAGTACTTCTGCAAGGAAGAGGACAAGGGTGACGCTTAAAGAATTCTGTCAGTTTAGAATCCACGAGCGTCGAGGCGAAGCCGGGACTCTGAGGTTATCTAGAAAATTGTATCAACAATTCTTGGTTGATGTTTATACGATGATTGAAGCAGAGAGGTTGAACTACCATCGAACTAATCAGCATACCATACGGGCTGATTCATATAAAAATCTTTCAGTAGCAACAAGCAAGGGTCAGACAGCACCAGCTTCATCTGGAAAGCGAATAGTATTGCCATCTTCATTTACAGGTGGTCCGAGATATATGCAGCAGAACTATCAAGATGCAATGGCAATATGCAAACACCATGGTTATCCCGATCTATTCATAACATTCACATGCAATTCAAAATGGCCTGAAATTGTGAAGTTTTGCGAAGAAAGGGGTCTACATCCAAAGGATCGTCCAGACATTATATGTAGAGTCTTCTACATGAAACTGGAGTCCATGGTAAAAGATTTAAAAGTTAAACAAATATTTGGCAAGGTTAATTCGGGTAATTTCTCTATATATTTTTCAATTTATTATTTATTTTAATATATTTGATAATTTTTATTTATTAAGTCATTTGGATGTTGTGCAGTTATTTACACAATCGAATTCCAAAAGCGTGGTTTGCCTCATGCCCATATTTTGTTGTTTCTGGATAAGGAATCTAAGTTGCCAACCACTACAGATATTGATAAGGTCATCTCGGCTAAAATACCACACCCAACAGAGGATGCTGAGTTATACAAAGCGGTGTCAAATTTCATGATGCATGGTCCATGCGGAGCTTCTAATCCATCATCTCCGTGTATGGCAGATGGAAAGTGTATAAAGTACTTTCCAAAACAATTTGTTGAACATACGGTTGTTGATGAAGATGGATACCCTGTATATAGAAGGCGTGAAGATGGTAGAACGATAGAAAAGAGTGGAGTTCCTCTTGATAATCGGTATGTGGTTCCTTACAATGCATTTCTTCTCTTAAAGTACAATGCACATATAAACGTTGAATGGTGCAATCGACCGGGCTCTATCAAGTATCTGTTCAAGTACATAAATAAAGGGCACATAAATAAAGGGCATGATCGCATCACTGTTGCAATAACAAGGTCTGATGCAAACAATTTGGGTGATGATGGCATTCACGAATTAAAAAACTACTACAATTGCCGCTATATATCGGCGTGTGAAGCTGCTTGGAGGATTTTTGGCTTTGATATTCATTACAGGACTCCTGCTGTTCAACGGTTGAATTTGCACCTTCCTGGTGAGGAAAGCGTTTTATTTGATGATGATGATCCTATTGATGCAGTCTTAAATGATCATGAAAGTGAAAAATCAATGTTTCTCCAATGGATGACGTCTAACAAGAAGTTTCCAGAAGGTAAAGATTTGACATATTCTGAATTTCCAGAGAAATTTGTTTGGGTACCTTCATCTAAACATTGGAAAAAACGTGATGGACGTGGTTCAATTGGAAAGATTTATCACGTACCTCCAGGTAGTGGCGAGAAGTACTATCTTAGAATTATGTTGAATCATATTAAAGGACCCACATGCTACGAAGATTTTGTATTGTTGAGGGTATAGTTTATTCTACATTTAAAAAAGCTTGCTATGCATTGGGGTTGTTAGATGATGACAGAGAATACATAGACGGAATAACTGAAGCAAGTTTTTGGGGATCGGCGCACTACATTAGGAGTCTATATGTTTTTCTTTTGTTGTCTGATAGCATGGCACAACCAGAGTTTGTCTGGGAACGAACATGGAGGCTTCTAGCAGATGATATTGTCAACAAACAGAGGCGGATTCTACGAATTGAGGGTATGCATTTCAGTCTTAATCTTTAAATGATCATAATGTTAACTGCATTTACTCTTACATGCAGATTTTGTACTCATTTAATTGTTGTGACACGTGCATGCTATATATATGCAGATTTGCATCTAACAAATGAGCAACTACAAAACTACGCACTTGTCGAAATTGACAAGTTATTACAACGGAATGGTAGTAGTTTGAGTCACTACAAAACCATGCCTCCTGTTGATTCAAGTCTTATTTGTGAAGGTGTCAACAAGCTTATACAAGATGAACTTCGATATGACACGACAATTCTAGCCGAGGAGCATGCTCAATTACTTTATAGATTTACAATGGAACAGAAAGGGGTTTATGATGAGATCATGAATGTTGTTATATCAAATAACGGGGGTGTCTTCTTCTTATATGGTTATGGTGGAACAGGCAAAACTTATATATGGAGGGCACTTTCGTTGGCTATAAGGTCAAAAGGTGAAATAGTCCTTACTGTTGCTTCAAGTGGAAATGCGGCTCTCCTAATACCCGGCGGCAGAACTGCTCATTCGAGGTTTAAAATACCTTTGCAAGTTAATGAGGATTCAACGTGTCATATATGTTCAGGTACGGAACTTTCTGAGTTGATATGTGCCGCCAAACTTATTATCTGGGATGAAGATAACATGACGAATAAGTTATGTTTTGAAGCTTTAGACAGGACATTACGAGATATTTTACGGGCTACAAATCCTCTTAGTTTAGAACAGCCTTTTGGAGGGAAAGTCGTAGTATTTGGTGGAGACTTTAGGCAAATCCTACCCGTTATCTCAAAAGGTAGCAGGCAAGATGTTGTTTTTGCTACAATTAATTCCTCTTATTTGTGGGATCATTGCAAAGTTCTTACTCTGACAAGAAACATGAGGATTCAACAAGGTACATCTGAATCTGAGATCCAAGAGGCAAATAAATTTTCTTCTTGGGTATTAAGCATCGGAGATGGGACTGTAGGTGTTGACAATGATGGGGAAGCGCAAATTGAAATTCCCGATGAACTATTGGTGAAGGATTATGAATTAGATCCAATTCCAGCAGTTGTCAAATCTGCTTATCCCTCTCTTATGGAAGATCAGTTGGCTCCGGCATACTTTGAAGAACGAGCAATTCTTGCTCCAACACACGAAGAGGTAGATAAAGTTAATGAGTATATATTGTCTTCGTTGCCTGGTGATGAAAAGGTCTATCTCAATTCCGATAGTTTGTGCAAGACAGGTTCTGTTAAAGATAGTGATGCCGATATTTATTCGTCTGACTTCTTGAATAGTATTAGATGTTCTGGTCTTCCGAATCATGTACTGAAACTTAAGGTTTAGGTCCCTATTATGCCGCTTCACAATATTGATCAGACTTCAGGTTTATGCAACGGGACGAGATTGATAACCACGCAGCTTGGCAGTCATGTCATACAAGGGCGAATTATTTTAGGCAACAATATTGGACATACGGTTTTGATTCCTCGCATGATAATGTCACCGTCAGACACTTCATTTCCTTTTAAGTTTCAACGAAGACAATTTCCCTTGAGTGTTTGTTTTGCTATGACCATAAACAAGAGCCAAGGCCAATCTCTTGCCAATGTCGGTTTGTATCTTCCACGCCCTGTTTTCAGTCATGGTCAGTTTTATGTTGCTTCTTCAAGGGTGACTAGCAAGAAAGGTTTGAAGATCTTGATTTGTGACAAAGACAAGAAGAGATATAATACTATAACAAATGTAGTATACAAGGAAGTTTTTGATAATTTGTAGCAATTTTGAACATCGTGTCATTTATTATGTTTAGCGTGTCATTTTCATGTATTAGAGTTAAATGAACTTTTTTATTATGTTTTATCGTTTTACAAGTATTGATGTAAAATAGTGTGGCTATACCTGTTTGTAAGACTACTTAACCAATTTTTATGATTAATAAAGTTATGGAGAGTTTTGTCTCTCTTTATATAATGTTATTTTTTATATCTTCAATTTGTTTAGTCAATTTGTCATTTTTAATTTAAATAACTAATCAAATATATATTGAAACAATGACTATTAGATAATAAAAATCTACGATTTTTACAAATGTAAAATAAAATAAAAAAATTCACGTGCAAGGCACGGGTATTACACTAGTAAATAGATAAGATCAATCAACAAACTCATGACAGAGACTGAATCATAGTGTTGTAGTAAAACATAAGGACAAATTATATCCATTGATTTGAAAGATGATGGACGATCCTAATCTGATTAGAGTGGGGTGCACAATAAAATTATATTTGGCACTTATCTGATTTAGGTTGAATACCAAAAATCTAGGGATATTGTTGATTTTAATATATTTCTTCCAAAATTAAACAATCCTTTCCAAAACCGCTCACACTTTTCCACTCCCATATCATCCTTCTTCAATTGCCCACAATCGCAACTGGAGCCTTGACTTGAAGCCTATTCTAACAGCCCCCCGCAGTCGATTTAGGTTGAATACCTAAATCGACTGCGGGGGGCTGTTAGAATAGGCTTATCTGCTATGAGTGGGGTGCACAATAAAATTATATTTGGCACTTATCTGATTTAGGTTGAATACCAAAAATCTAGGGATATTGTTGATTTTAATATATTTCTTCCAAAATTAAACAATCCTTTCCAAAACCGCTCACACTTTTCCACTCCCATATCATCCTTCTTCAATTGCCCACAATCGCAACTGGAGCCTTGACTTGAAGCCTATTCTAACAGCCCCCCGCAGTCGATGCTGGAGGTTCCCGGATGCATAGGCTGGATCGAAACTCGTTGAAGAGTGGAGAAGGCAACCCTTTTGTGAGAATGTCAGCAAACTGACTGGTGGTAGGAACGTGAAGAATTCGAGCCTGACCAAGAGCGACCTTTTCGCGAACAAAGTGAATGTCGATTTCAATATGCTTCGTACGCTGATGTTGCACTGGATTGCTATACACGTACACGGCACTCACGTTATCGCAGAAGACGATTGTGGCTCTCGTAGAGGGGCAGTTCAGTTCCTTCAACAGGCTGCGAAGCCAACAAGACTCGGCTATGGCATTCGCAACCGCACGGTACTCAGCCTCGGCGCTTGAGCGGGAGACGGTGTGCTGCCATTTGGAAGACCAGGAGATGAGGTTGGGGCCTAAGAACATGCAGTAGCCCGAAGTTGAGCACCGAGAATCCGGACAGCCCGCCCAATCGGCATCCGAGTAAGCAATGAGTTGATCAGTCGGACCCGGACTGAGTGTTAAGCCAAGCGAAGCAGTCTCCTTCACATACCGAAGGATCCGTTTCATGGCAAGGAGATGAGCCTCCCTAGGATGATGCATATGGAGGCAGCACTGCTGGACCGCATAGCATATATCGGGTCGGGTAAACGTCAAATACTGAAGAGCACCAGCTATGGACCTGTATGCAGTTGCATCTGTGATAAGGCGTTGTCGTCATGACACCTAAACAAATAAAATCCTAAACAAGTAGTAGAGGCAAGCAAGGGTCGAATCTCACAGGGAGGAAGTGATCAATCTATGTATTTATGAGCATGCAAAGTAACGAAGGGGGTTTTGGTTATCAAGCAGAGCAAAGCAAACAAGTTTGGTTTATGAGAAAATATGAATGGGAAAAGTAGTTCTACTAGAACGAGATCCACAATACAGAGATATAAGTTGATCACAGAAATCTATTCAATCCAAGTTCTTTTACTATTCTTATGGTTGTTCCCACCCTGATCTTAAGTACTATCGATTCTCACAGTTGTCGATAGACTTATTACTATGCCAATGATAAAATACCACCAGTCACGCCTGGCACGCGGTACCAGACCGGGGTACATTACCACCAACAAAGCAATAGCAATGCACACAAGGATATAGGATACATGCAAGTAGAAAGACGTACAAGTACTCACTCCCCTACTTAACATGCAACTGATTCTCACTCACATTTGTACGCTCGGAACCCCTATACGCACAATTGTGTTTGCCACTAGATATGCACTCGGAACCCCTATATGCAATCCTAGCACTATGATAGATGTCGATAAGCCTAGTTAGCAACTCTAGATAAACCAACATAAATCAATAGACAATATAACCAAGAGAATCAAACCAACACACATAAGAATAAGAACAAGGAATAGAAATCTCACAACCGAATCAACTGTATTGCTTCAAACGTCTAGCAGAACAAAGGTGTTTAGCTCTCCATCCAAGGGGATGAAAAACTACGAACTAAGTCTCCCGAAGGAGAATTGTAACTTTTGGCAACTAGGTTAACAAAAGAGTATTTAACCTAAATCTAAAAGTAATAAAAATAATAAAAGGAAATAATAATAAAATAATAACAAAATAAACAATCCAAATTTGGGAACAAATTAATCCCGTATAATGGAGCAGCTGCTCCATCTCGTTCATGAATCAGCGGCCCACTCCAGCAACTCGGCCTATCTCCATCACATGCCCCGCTGATGTCATGGCGACATCATCTTCCAATTCTTTAGCACACTTTCCCGCTTTCAATTCACGCGGCGCGACATCTTTATCTGAGACCCACCGTCGGGTCGCGATGACTCTAGCGTGGGGCGGTGATTTTTGCCCGCCTTCTTCTTCTCTTCTGCTCTTTATTATGGTTCCTTCATGTATTTTTCTTTGTCTCCTCAGGTGGTCAGCTCCTCTTCCTCTGGATATTCCTAATTAGCTCCTCCAGACCACCAAAACCACACTTATCCGCTCTAACTCCATAATCTCCAATTGTACATAAAATCCAACCAAATGGCGCCTCAAACCTGGTAATAACCCTTAGATATGTGCTACAAAATAACACTTATCAATCTTCTACAGGGGGACCGGCATCAGCACTCAATTTTGGGCTAGTGTCAATCGGGGTCCTGCAGGGGTTGCAAGACACCATGCCAGCCCGTTGAATGATGTCCATGGTGTACCGTGCCTGACTGGGGTGGATGGCGGAGCCGTGTCGAGTAACCGAGACCCCCAAGAAATAGTGGAGGGGACCCAAATCCGTCATTACAAACTCCTTACTGAGGGCAGCGATAACCCGACAGAGGAAGGCTGTTGAAGACGCCGTGATGATGATGTCGTCGACATAGACAATCATGTGTGCCTGATCGGAGCCAGAGTTGTAGATGAATAAGGAAGTGTCGGACTTGCTGCTTGTAAAACCAAGATGGAGCACAAAATTGGCAAAGCGCTGGTACCACGCACGCGGAGCCTGTTTAAGACCATACAAAGCCTTGTTGAGTTTACAAACAAAATCAGGAGATTTGGGATCCACAAAACCTGGAGGCTGCTGGCAGTAGACGGTTTCATTCAGGGTGCCATAGAGGAAGGCATTTTTGACATCAAGCTGATTGATTTTCCAACCACGAGCAATAGCAAGGCTAAGGACAGTTCGTACGGTTGTCGACTTGATGACGGGGGAGAATGTTTCGTCGAAGTCGATCCCCTGTTGCTACGAGTAGCCCCGGGCCACCCACCGGGACTTGTAACGAGCAAGTTGGCCATCAGCTCCATATTTATGGCGGAAGAGCCACTTCCCTGAAACAACATTAGCATCACGTGGTCTCGGGACAAGATCCCAAGTCCGATTGTTAATCAAGACATCATATTCCTCTTTCATTGATTTGTACCAGTGAGGGCAACGGATGGTTGTTTTGTGGGTTTTGGGAAGAGGGGATACAGTGGCTGCTAGGTTAAGCCGTTGTATTGGGTTGTAAATCCCGGATCTAGACCGGGTAACTATCTGGTGGGGTGGTGGTATGGTTTGTGTTGGTGGGCCAAACGGAGGGTTTGGGCTACGAGTGATTTGTGGTGGTGGGCTGTGAGTGTGCAAGGGAGATGGGCCGTAGAGAGTTGGTATGGGGCCAGCTGCAGGAGAAGTGGGGGGAGTAACTGCCTTTTGTGAGATGGGTGAGATAGTGGCAGATGGTGGGGCCACTGAATCCGGTGCAGGAACGTTAGGAGTGGGGAATATTGGTGTAGTTGTTGGGATTTGATCTGGTGGGGAAAGTTGTGGGAGAGTTAGTGGGGCCACGTCCGAGATTAGAGGAGATGGTGGATGGGCTTGACGTGGGGAAGCTGGTGAGGATAACATGG
Organism: Rheum nobile; assembly: GCA_027886185.1. NCBI lineage: Eukaryota > Viridiplantae > Streptophyta > Magnoliopsida > Caryophyllales > Polygonaceae > Rheum > Rheum nobile. Next base: position 217,661 of record WOAB01000054.1, read on the forward strand.
TGGGGCCAGGAGAGCGGTGAAACCGAGGTAGGAGAAGTGGTTGAGGAGCCGGTTCAGGAATGGAGATGTCAGACTGGTTTGGCTCAGTGAAAGGAGCCGGTTTATTATACGAAAAAACACTTTCGTTAAAAATAACATGCCTGGAAATTATTACCTTATGGTTCTCAAGATCAAGGCAGCGGTATCCCTTGTGGTACGGTGCATAGTCGAGGAAAACACACGGGCGGGTCCGAGGTTCAAGTTTATGTTTGGTGGTGGCGGTAAGGTTCGGGTAACATAGGCAGCCAAAGACCCGGAGGTGGTCATACGAGGGTGGCGTGTGGAACAATGACTCGTGAGGAGTCAGCATTCGTTGGGTCAGGGTTGGAGTTATGTTGAGGAGATGAGTGGCGGTCTGCAAGGCTTCGACCCAAAAGGATGGTGGTAGGTGCGCATGGAACAACAAGGTGCGGAGCATGTTGGTTATCGTCCGGATCATCCGCTCGGCTTTACCATTTTGTTGAGATGTATGTGGACAAGAGAAGCGAAATAGAACCCCATATTGTTTAAAGAATGTGTTTAGCTCATGATTGTCGAATTCCCGACCGTGATCGCATTGAACACTTTTTAGATTGAGGTTGAATTGTGTTTTGATATATGAATGAAATTGTTTTAGTGTGGTGGATGTGTCTGATTTGTGTTTGAGAGGATAAGTCCATATATAATGAGAAAAATCATCAATAATAACTAGATAATACTTGAAACCAGTAACACTCAAAACAGGAGAAGTCCACAAGTCACAATGAATCAAATCAAAAGGACGAATAGATGTAGAAAGAGAAGATGAAAAGGGCAACGAGATTGCTTTCCCAATTGACATGCATGGCAGATTCGAACATTGACATTATTGGAACTAAAGGGGATTGTTGAGGAGAGTGAACGGAGAACATTGTTGCCAGGATGACCCAGACGACGGTGCCTGAGATCAGTGGACTGCTGGTGTTCGGCGGCAAGGGCGGTTGATGTGGTGGGTGTGATAGACGGTGAGGTGGGAGTAAATGGATATAGTTCGCCCCGACTATTGCACCGACGGATCACGCTCCTGTTGATGAGATCCTTCACAGAAAATCCATAAGGGTCAAATTCAATAGAGCAAGAATTATCAACAGTGAATTTTCGTACGGAAATTAAATTTTTGATTAAAGAAGGATTGACTAGGACATGGTTTAAGTGTAGAGGAGGGTTACTGGACAATATATGGTGGCCGACCTTTGTGACTGGTAAGGCTTGACCGTTACCGACAATGATTTTAGATGAGGAGAAGATACCTGGATTAACAACGGGAGAGAGATTACCTGACCCGGAAGCCATGTGAGACGAGGCCCCCGTATCCATGTACCATGAAGGATCAGCACCACCATTTGTAGGAACAGACATGTTGTTGAGAGCATGAATTAGGCTCTGCTGATCCCAAGTAGGGTTGGCTTGTTGAGACACCATGGCTTGGTGGGTGACAGTGGGACGAGGGCCGGCACCCAGAAGACCATGAGAGTTCCAGGGTTGTTGCCACTGGGAGGCCCAGTTCTGTCCAGAAAGAAGGCTAAGAAGCTGATGTTGAAGAGTACCTCTGCCGTTGTTATAGCCTCGCCCGCGAGCCCGACCGCGACCACGGCCTCAGCCGCGGCCATAGTTCTGTTGCGGTTGCTGTGGCGGAATAGGCGGCTGTTGGGGGTTATGCTGGGGCGGTGCCGATGGCGGAGCACGTCCGGCAGGGTGCGGAGGGGGAGCAATTCCAGTGGTGGCATTTAGGGCAGTCGTCGGTGGGTCAGCCTGGGCCCGACGGGATTCTTCCAAGATTAAACCGCCACGGGCCTCCTGAAAGGAGGGAAACGGCCGCTGAAATTGGAGGAGCGCTGCCATGTTGGAGTAGGGTTCAGCCAAGCCACGGATCATCTAGAGAGTGAGGTTTTCGTCGGACACAGGATTTCCGACATCCGCTAGGCCGTCAGCCAAGGCCTTCAACTGCATGGAGTACTCACTGATCGACAACGACACCTGTCGGAGATTGCGGAAATCTGACTCGAGTTGGATTGCACGCGCCTTTTTGTTGTCGTGGAACAAATTTTCAATCGCAATCCATACTTGGTAGGCAGAAGCATCATTCTTCACAATCAGTTGAAAGATGTCGTGATGGATACAACAGTATATCCAAGACATGACCGTGAAGTCAAGGAGAGCCCACTGCTCATCATCGGAGGGGGGCGTGCCATCGACATGGGAAAGGAGGTTGAATTTTCCCAAGGTGACAAGGAAGAGATGACGCCAGATGGAGTAGTTTGGTGGTGTTTGATGTAAGGTAATCGGCATGTGATGCTTGATAGAAGAGACATGGAGCGCTTGCTGGACTGCAATAGCGCCAGGAGAAAGAGAAGAAGTAGAGCCAAATGAAAAAGAAGTAGAAGGGGCTAGGGTTCCGGTGCCAGTTTGTGTTTGGAGAGTGGCGGCGTCGATCGTCGGATCGATAGGGAGACCACCATTAGTCATGGCGGCTTGGTGGTGGTGCACAGGGAAAGGATCGGTTTGGAAATTTGAGAGATGTGGGGAGAGATTTTAGAGAGAGATTGAATACCCACTTGGGGTTGATGTTATTGAATGGTATTTATAGAGGATTACAAGATAAGGAAAATATCCAGAATAACCATAAATACTATACATAAATATATACATAAGAAAGCCTATTCTAACAGAAAGAATTATAACCAAATTGAATTGATTTCATAACTTCTATGATTTTTTGTTCATAAGATTACTCTTTCCTAAACAATGATTGCTCTCATCTCTCACACTTTTCGTTCTCCCTTAATTGCTTACTATCTATTCGCCATTGAATTTTTGATGATGTATTGTTTTGATTTTTCGAGGACTATGCTTGATTTTGGGTTGATATTGATTGATATTCACGGTGATTTTTTATATTCATTACAGGTAGATTGATTTTATGCTGGTTTATTTTATATTCATTCTGAAATAGTTTATATTCATATGAACATTGGAGAATATAAAGAAATTCGACCCCAATAATCACGCGACTATGGGAGCCCAAATCCGGCTCGACAACGCCATTGTTTAATGTCATGAATTGAAGCTTTGAAAAAATCGAATGAAAGATGATATTCACGATATAAGATTGTGATATTCACGATATTGAGTGGTGATATTCATGCAATCATGTGATGATATTCATGTAATTGGGTGGTGATATTAATGTAATTGAGTTGTGATCGATATTCACGAATTAGGTGGTGATATTTCATGTAATTGGGTGGTGATGTTCATGTAATTGGGTGGTGATGTTCATGTAACTGAGTGCGATATTCATGTAACTGAGTGCGATATTCATGTAATTGAGTTCGATATACATGTAATTGAGTGTGATATATATTTATATTTTAAGTGGTGATAATTTACATATTAAATAGAGATATTCATACAAACATATGCGCTATTCAAGAAAGAATTGCAGAAGCAACAAAAACGAATTTACAATTTGCGAATTTGCAAAAGATTTGGTCTGACTTTCTTTCTCTCTCATCAATATTATTTGTTTAATTTTTTAAAAATTAATATAATTCAAGGCCATCAGAAGATTTGGAGAAAATACGATTTTATCTCTCTTCAAATATCTATCCATATTTAAATTTAATTATGGGAAATTCCTGTTGGTATCCCTGAGTTTAGGATTATTCATGTTGGTGTCCCATGATTAAGTTTTTTCCTATTGGTGCCCCTAAGGTTTGGGTTTGTTTGCTTCGTAACCAAACTTTTTCATGTTTGTATCATTCTAGTTCAAATTGATTAAATCCAAGTCTATCATTGTGTTCCTCGCCATCAAATTAGTAAGATTTGACTCCTAAAATACCCAAATCTATGTCCGAACCATGTCGATTTGAATTTCAAAGCAACAACCCGTTTCGACCTTAAGAATTCAAATCGGATTGGTTCGGGTATGGATTTGATTGTTTTAGGAGTCAAATCATTCTAAGTTGATGTCAATAAACATAATGATGAGCTTCGATTTGATCAATTTGAACCGAAATGATACGGATATGAAAAATTTCGGTTACAAAGCGAACAAACCAAAACCTTAGGGGTACCAACAGGAAAAAACTTAATCGTGGGACACCAACAGGAATAATCCTAAACCCAGGGGCACCAACAGGAATTTCCCTTTAATTAATTAATATTTTTTGCTTTATACGATAACTGCTTGTTTAGTTGCTAATCTCATGAAAACACACCTGTTTCCTAGTAATTCATCCGTCTACTACCTCTCATACATATTCACGAGTGTGATATATATATTATCAAGTGGTGATATTCATGTCTTTCAAAAAACAAATATTTAAATATTAAATAGAGATATTCTTATAATTTTAAACGATATTCAAGAAAGAACGGTCGAAGCAACAATAACGAATTTTAAAATCTAAGAATTTGAAAAGATTTAATTTGCTTAAAACGAGTGATTTGGTCTGATTTAGATAAGAAATTTGCATAGATCTTGGCTTTTCTCTCCAAATCTCGGCTTAAAATATCATTTTTTTTAGTTATATATTATTACTTAAGAAAATTCATCGAACTTCGAATTAGAAGTTCAATCCCATGTATCACACACCCATTACACCCATTTTTTCTATCCTAGCTAATACATCCGTCCATCACACTCAATCCAACGCTCCAAAATTATGCACTCGGTGATTTTACTAATACACTCATTTTATCATAGTGTGCCTAAAAGAATAAGGCCTATTGTACGTACAATGTTCATCACATGGTTACATTTTACATTGAGGTGTATAGCTAATTTTACAAATGGATGCATAAAACCACTTGAAAAATAGGAGGTTTTCACAAAATTGCCTAAAAATAACGACAGTACAATAGAATATTTTCTAACAATAACCAATAATGAACGTATACTATTTTTCTACGTTTGAGGTACATACATAGCTATTTTTACAAATGGATGCATAACAAGCACTTGAAAAATAGGAGGTTTTCACAAAATGTCCTAAAAATTACGACATTACAATAGGTTTTCGGACAAACTAAATACACGCGAGAATGAAGCTAAATGGACGTGAAACTACACGCTTAAGCTAAGCGTCCGGTTTTACACGCTTAGCTTAAGCGTGTAGGGGTATTATTGGTATTTAAAAAAAACAGCCCATAGTTCTTACACGCTTAAGCGTGTGGCCCACACGCTTAGCTTAAGCGTGTAGTTTTTTTTTTTTTTTTTGCAAGTTTAAAAGCACACGCTTATCTTAGGCGTACAGTACAAAAAAAAAATCTTCCCAAAATTGCATTTTTTTTCCATAATCATGTAGAGAATTTCAATACGAGTCCGTACATATAAAATTCGTCCAAAACGGACATTGTTTGCCCCTCCAAAAGCCCAAAAAACGAACCCTTCAACCCGCGCGCGTATCTTCTTCGAACAGCCCATCCGTAAGCTTTTATAAGCTTCAATGGAGGATTTGGCAAATTTCTTGGATCCCATTGAAGCCATTAACTATTGGGCATTTAAGAGGACCTTATCATACACGTAATTCCACATTTAATCGGATTGAATGTCGATTAAAATCGTAGAATTTTATCCCCAAAGTCACCGTGTCGTTCAAGGGGCCGATTTGAACAAATTCAAAATTGGACCAAATCATCTTCAATTGGAGGGCATGAACCATAGGGCCTTGTTGAGGGTGTCCTAAGATTCAAAATGCCTATAAAATCTCCTTCAATTGTTGCCCCAATGCATCCAATTTCGAAGTCAAAACTCATGAATCCTAAATCCTGTTACCGGTTGTTCTTGACCGAAATTCGAGCACATGAAAGTTTTATTCTTGCAATTGTTGGTACTAATAGCCTTGAAAATTGGTCCTCTTTCAAAGCCGTCTCTTTACATCGCCGGAAAAAGACCACTTCCATTCAATTTGGAGTTTTTCCGACGAGGTGTCAAGAAGGTATTCCGGCGGGATTGAATTTGTGCCCATTTTGCGATTTTGGGGGTATTTTTCATTTGCTTTGTCTTAATCTTGGTTAAGTTAATTAATCTAGATTAGTGAAAAAATATTTTAGGATCAATTTGGTGCCCGGCATATAATATGTAAGTAATAAGTTTATAATATTTAACCATAATGTGTAACTATAGTATGTAAACAATAAGTTCATAATATTTAACTATAATACATAGTATATAAGTAATAAATTCATAAATATTTAACCATAATGTTTAACTATAGTATATAAGTAATAAGTACGTAATACTTAATTATAATGCATAACTATACTTTATAACTAATATATTTTGTAATACTTACTATAATACATAACTATAGTATATAAGTAATAAGTTCATAATACTTAACCACAATGTATAACTATAGTATATAAGTAATAAGTTCGTAATACTTAATTATAATGAAATACTATAGTAAATAAGTGTAACTATATGAAATTTCATGAAGTACTATAGTAAATAAGTCTAAGTATACTAGATTTAATGAAATATTATAGTAAATAAGTATAACTATATGAAATTTCATGAAGTACTATAGTAAATAAGTCTAAGTATACTAGATTTAATGAAATACTATAGTATATAAGTCTAAGTATACTAGATTTAATGAAATACTATAGTATATAAGTCTAAGTGTACTAGATTTAATGAAATACTATATTATATAAGTGTAACTATATGAAATGTAATGAAATATACTATAGTACATAAGTGTAACTATATAAAATACTATAATTTCATTAAATCTAGTATACTTAGACTTATATACTATAGTATTTCATTTAATTTCATATAGTTACACATATATACTATAGTATTTTATTATATTTCATATAGTTATACTTATATACTATAGTATTTCATGAAATTTCATATAGTTACACTTATATACTATAGTATTTCATTATATATCATATAGTTACACTTATGTACTATTATAACTCATTATATTTCATATAGTTACACTTATGTACTATAGTATTTCATTAAATCTAGTATACTTAGACTTATATACTATAGTATTTCATTATATTTCATATAGTTACACGTATATACTATAGTATTTCATTATATTTTATATAGTTACACGTATACACTATAGTATTTCATTATATTTCATATAGTTATACTTATATACTATAGTATTTCATTAAATCTAGTATACTTAGACTTATATACTATAGTATTTTATTATATTTCATATAGTTACACTTATATACTATAGTATTTTATTATATTTTATATAGTTACACTTATATACTATTGTATTTTATTATATATCATATAGTTACACTTATGTAATATTGTAATTCATTATATTTCATATAGTTACACTTAAACTTATATATTATAGTATTTTATTATATTTCATATAGTTACACTTATATAGTATTAGTATTTCATTAAATCTAGTATGCTTAAACTTATATATTATAGTATTTTATTATATTTCATATAGTTATACTTATATACTATAGTATTTCATTAAATCCAGTATACTTAGACTTATATACTATAGTATTTCATTAAATCTAGTATACTTAGACTTATATACTATAATATTTCATTAAATCTAGTATACTTAGACTTATATACTATAGTATTTCATTAAACTAGTATACTTAGACTTATATACTATAGTATTTCATTAAATTTCATATAGTTACACTTATGTACTATACTATTTCATTAAATCTAGTATACTTAGACTTATTTACTATAGTACTTCATGAAATTTCATATAGTTACACTTATTTACTATAGTATTTCATTATAATTAAGTATTATGAACTTATTACTTATATACTATAGTTACACATTATGGTTAAGTATTATGAACTTATTACTTATATACTATAGTTATGTATTATAGTTAAGTATTACAAAATATATTAGTTATAAAGTATAGTTATGCATTATAATTAAGTATTACATACTTATTACTTATATACTATAGTTAAACATTATGGTTAAATATTATAAACTTATTACTTACATATTATATGTCGGGCACCAAATTGATCCTAAAATATTTTTCACTAATCTAGATTAATTAATTAAACCAAGATTAAGACAAAACAAATGAAAAATATCCCAAAAACCGCAAAATGGGCACAAATTCAATCCCGCCGGAATACCTTCTTGACACCTCGTCGGAAAAGCTCCAAATTGAATGGAAGTTGTCTTTTTCCGGCGATGTAAAGAGAGGGCTTTGAAAAAGGACCAATTTTCAAGGCTAGTAGTACCAACAATTGCAAGAATAAAGCTTCCATGTGCTCGAATTTCGGTCAAGACACAATCGGTAACGGGATTTAGGATTCATGAGTTTTGACTTCGAAATTGGATGCATTGGGACAACGATTGAAGGGGATTTTATAGGCATTTTGAATCTTAGGACACCCTCAACAAGGCCCTATGGTTCATGCCCTCCAATTGAAGATGATTTGGTCCAATTTTGAATTTGTTCAAATCGGCCCCTTGGACGACACAGTGGCTTTGGGGATAAAATTCTACGATTTTAATCGACATTCAATCCGATTAAATGTGGAATTACGTGTATGATAAGGTCCTCTTAAATGCCCAATAGTTAATGGCTTCAATCGGATCCAAGAAATTTGCCAAATCCTCCATTGAAGCTTATAAAAGCTTACGGATGGGTTGTTCGAAGAAGATATGCGTGCGGGTTGAAGGGTTCGTTTTTTGGGCTTTTGGAGGGGCAAACGATGTCCGTTTTGGACGAATTTTATATGTACGGACTCGTATTGAAATTCTCTACATGATTATGGAAAAAATGAAATTTTGGGGGATTTTTTTTTTGTACTGTACGCCTAAGATAAGCGTGTGCTTTTAAACTTGCAAAAAAAAAAAAAAAAAAAACTACACGCTTAAGCTAAGCATGTGGGTACACACTTAGCTTAAGCGTGTAAGAACTATGGGCTATTTTTTTAAAATATCAATAATACCCCTACACGTTTAAGCTAAGCGTGTAAAATCGAACGCTTAGCTTAAGCGTGTAGTTTCGCGTCTATTTAGCTCCATTCTCGCGTGTATTTAGCCATTGCCTAGGTTTTATGACAATAATCAAGTATGAAGGTATACCACATATATACTGACATACGTTATCGTATAAAACATATGTATCATAATACATCACTCAGCTCGTCTAAGGATCGGAACGAGGATTATGTGCGTTAGTGCGTAGATCGACTAGCTATATATTAAAATTGAAGGAATGGGCCGGGGTTGTAGGTGTAACGCTAGGTACGTAGCTAGGCTCGGACGAGGGTGCGGATATCAACGGGATGCACATCAATCGGGGATGAAGCCGAGTAAGCTCTGCGGCCTACACGTTTGTTCATGGCTTCCGTGGGGTGGAAGTTATCGAAGAACACGTAATGGTTTCTGTTTGGGCACGTAGTGCCGCCCTCCTCGCACTGCCCATCCCACCTCACTTTACAGCATGGCTTCGACCACTGCGTAAACCCTGCATGCGTACGTACCACAAGTAAGTACTAAGTACGACGTACGTCAATTATGCATGCATGCACGTGCGTACAAATCTACGTACGTACCTATAGCCGAAGTAGGCGATATGGCATCCATGTTTATGCAAGTGAAATTGGCGTCACTGTGCTGGCAATTGAGCTTGTCCACAAGCAGCTGTATCTGCTTGTTGAAAAGCGCCGACGGAATGTTCATTTGGACGTTACAAGGACTTGCAAGAGACCTGAACTTGAGCTTGTTGGTTGCCTGTGGAATGCATCCCAGCTCCCCCGCTCCGAACAAGGCCACCTTTCTTGCTCCCATCCCGTACAAAGTCTGCCAACAATCGCATTTAATTTAATTTAATTAAATCTATTGTCGATCAGTTACGTACGTACTAGCTGATCGATCGAGTACCAAACCTTGATTTGGCGCCAGTATTGTTTGATTAGTACTCGCGCGTATTGTTGTGGTTTATAATGCTTGCTTGTGGAGTACTTCTCCGGCATGTAATAGTTGTTCAAGTAGTCGTTGCTTCCGATGTTGATCATGTACAAACACCTTTTCAAGTAGGGTCGACTCCCATTCCCTAGCTTGCTCGAGATTCTTGACACCACCGTTTTGTGATTCACTAGCTGCTCATCTAATGGAATCCGAACACCCTGCAATATATATATACCTTAATTAGTATGTTATGTTATTTCACCGTACCGTACCGTACCGTACCGTACCACATATAGCTAAATACCCTCAAATTACAAGAATTTACCAAATGTTGACCGGTTTCTCGGCGAATACCAGCTGATCCAGACGCGTAATTCAAACCTTTCAGTATCATCTTTTCATTCATTTCGTGAATCCGGGCGAATGGTGGGACGGGTTCTTTGAATCCCAGATGTCCAGCTGCGTGAGACATAACATCACAAACTCAGTAATAAGATCAGTGGACTACTCCTCGTATTGTCGATCAATTGGTTTTAAGATTGAATCTCATTGAGCTTATGCATTAGGCTTTAACGCACATATGCATGTGTATGGACTGACACGTCTCTTAATCGGCCCACCAAACTTTATCAGACAACCATAAAAACAAAACAGATCAATATTGAATGATGATATATATATATACGTACCTATGACATCAACTATATTTCGGCCATTACTAAACCTTCCGGTGGGTTCATGACCAGGAGAGTCGATTCCGTAAGGCGGGTAGTTGACTTTGGCGGAAGTTGGCAGGTCGTTGTTGTTGCCGTTGTCGAATAAAGAGTCTCCGAATGCAAAGTAGCAAGGAACATGAACAGCAGCCTCAGCTGATTGCAGCACCACCGTGCTAAGAGCCCAAACCATCAAATGAGGCGCAAAACACGCTATCAATTTCATCCTTTCCACTTGTTTTATGCTATGATCATTAGACATTGATATTATTTAGTGGTCGATCGCTCTATATAAACAGCTACGATGTACGTTATATATGCACGTGTGGCCGAGGATGTACGTAGTTTGTAGTTGTTGTACGCGCGCGTATATAGCCAACCTGTGAAAAAGGTTAAAGAAGGTGATTATATATAGCGTGATCATTGCAGTTGAAATTTACACATTCATGATGATAAATATATGAAAATAAGCCTACGTATAAATTAACATTAAATAACAAATTGTAGTATATATATTGTACGTGCAAATGGGGTTTGATTAGAGGTTGGTGAATATTGATTTTCTCTCTCTTGAGTTGAAGCATGCATTGATTAACTAATTACAGAGTATTCTATGATATTGCTTGTCAAATTAGATATGCATATGCTAGCTTATGAACGTACGTAAACGTGTATAATCCATGTGGAGATTAGTACGTTTACAATATATAAATGCAGAAAATTGAATTGCTATGTGGAAGTGATGGCGAGTCTATACCTGGCCCCAAAATCAGATGATGAACAAATTGATATGCTTGAATCCCCGGCTTTCATTCGTCGATCGATGATTGTACGTACGCGTTCAATTCACACATTCATTTGGGTTTCAAGCTAGGTTTGTTTATGGTATAAATTAACTCGATGTTCTTCCATACGGAGCTTCTATTCCGAGTTCTTAAGCATTCCATGCATTTGTGCAGAATTCGAGTGCTTAATTAATGACAAATCGATACGCCCATAACACGGAGAAGTTAGCGGGGGATATTAGAGAAAGAGGATAGGGGAGGAAGCGAAGACATATGAGGCGTGAGTTTGGAAAGAGAAAAAAACTTCAAATTTTCTGCTCAAATATTTACCATAATAAGCTTTTCCGGAAAAGAAATTAATAGTAATTTTATAACGGTCTTTTTAAAGGTTTGATATTCACTTTTAAAGATTGTTACCCTATAAAAATGGATTAATAATATCAAAAAATCGAATCTCAAATGTATAATATTTAACATAACTTTTCTAAAACAAGTTTGTTGGAATCTTGATGTTCTCTCTGGTTTTGATGATGATAAACACCATTAGGTTTTATATTTTCTTGTTGTTCCTATGAGTTTCAGGTCTTATGAAAGAATAAGGGAACAATGAAAAACGCATGAATAAGAGAAATCAGAGAAGAGCTAAGGAACGTTGTGGAAACAATGAACTGTTACGCGGAAGCAAATTGGAAATCTGACACGCGTGGTTCCTATACAAGGTAAACTCTATATATGGAAACAACATCTGTGGAACGATGAGGAACGCAGATATATGCCAGATGTTCCCAGAGAGACTCAGTTATACAAGGAAACGAGACTTTGAGGCTTACTTGGAAAAGAAGAAGAAGAAGAAGAAGATAATGAGTCTTAGGAAAGTTTATACAAGGAAACCATGTGTTTACCAGCCTTATTGTATATTTGGTAACGAAGTTATTCTTTGTTACCATATGTGTTGATTGCTAGATGTTTGGAAATAGGATTTTGTTAGACACTATATATAGATGAGAATTGTATTGGGAAAAGACATCTCAGCCATAACCATCAAGCATACCAAGGAACTCTTGTGAGAACTGAGATCGAAGGTCTAAGGCAAGGTACGGGTAGTTCTTGCTAAAGGTCTGGTTTTATTCTTGTGTCGTTAGGAGTTGATTGCACTCAAGGTCTTTAACCTAGGGTATAGGTGGAGATAAGACTTGTGAGATTGTACAATTCTTAATAATACAAGTATTTGTTTTTGGGAAATTACTTGTTACTTTGAATCTTTATATTCCGCTGCCCAGGGAACAGTCACACCGTTCCCTGCCTAACACACTACGATTCAACAATTGGTATCAGAGCAGGTTTGCTCTAGATTGTGTGTTCCTTTCAGATTCACAGGTAACAATGGATTCCACTCATGAAGTTGGGCTTGGGAACAACAAACCTCCGTTCCTGCCTATCGGTGGAAAGTTTCAACACTGGAAGGACCTCTTTACAAACTGGTTGAAGAGTAATGACTACCAATGCTGGAGAGTCATTGAGGTTGGTGAAGAAAAGGTTGTTGAAGATGTAATCAAATGAATAAAACCTTGGAGCCCAGATGATTTCAGAATCATGGAGAAAAATTCTAAGGCTCGTATATTTATCAACAACGCTATCAGCATTGAAGATGCATCCAAGTTACACTCTTGTGCAACTGCAAAGGATATATATGTGGGCAGCCTTGGAACAGATGTACATGGGAAGTTCCGATCTTAGAGAGCTTGATCGTTTTCAAGCAAAGAAAGACTTCTATAACTTCACCATGATCGATGGTGAGACTATTTCCTCTTATCAATCCATATTTGAGGAAATCACCACTAGACTTGCCGCTCACGATGTCGATGAAAAGGAAATACTTCCCAAGGAGAAAATTTTCATCATTATCGATGGACTTCCTCCAAGGCATAAGATGACTAAAGCAATTCTCAAGGAGAATCCTAATACTCTCAAACTCACACTTCATGAAGTATTTGGGAAGATCAAAAAGTATGATGAAGAAGACAAATATGTTAAACCTAAAGGCATTGCCTTGATGGTTGAAAAGGCTTTCGAGATGATATAAAACAACAAAGATGACAACTTGGATGGTATAGATCCAGAAACTGCTCTTCTCACCAAAGTCATGCGAACTCTCTATCGCAAAGGTCGATCATTCAGGAATGATGGGAACAATGGTGAGAAACGAGACATCAAGGATGTTACTTGCTTCAACTGCAAGGAAAAGGGTCACTATGCCAATAAGTGTCCTAAGGGGAACAACAGAATGTGTGCAATGACCTTGAAGTCATCAAGTTAAGAACAAGAGGTAGATCATGAAACCTTCTTTGAATCTCTTGTCAATTTTGATAAAAAGTCCTTGATACCTCTTATCAAAAGCATGTATAATGAGAATCTTAAAACCCAAAACGACCTAAGTAATGTTGAGGATAAATGCATTGAATTGAATGAATCTTTATCTAAAATTGCTAGTTCCTTTGTTGTTCCTTGTGTTAGAAGTGATGTTACTCACACTGACCCTAGTTCTTTTAGCATTGTTAGGGAATTGTCTCAGATGAAAGCTCAGATTGATAAAATTCACTCTATCCTAGTTGAGCAAAAGCTTAAGGAAAAAGAAATTACCTTTGTTGAGCCCAAGTATGGTCTGGGATACAAAGGAAAAAACCAAGAGAGTGAGGAACATGAGTTAACCATACCTGAGCTTAGAGAGCTAAAGGATAGGGAACTTCAAAGTACTAAGGATAGGAACTTGTACCTAGTAGAGCGTGTGAAAACTCTGGAGAGTGGGTTGAGTGAAAATCAATCATGGTACCAAGGTTAGCCTTCCCATAAGATGTATCGCATCCAATCCCAAGGAAATTTGCCTAGTACACCTGACCCAGTTAGAGCCAAGCAACGTAGGATGTCTGTCCCAAACCGAAAGTACACTTTGGGAGACTATTATAAGATTTGCTGGCATTGTGGGAACAACGGTCATGTAGTGAAAAATTGTGCTAAGAAACAAAAGTTCATTGAAGAGCACACTCTGCGAAGGAACAATAAAAGTAACAATGTTGATTTGAATGATTATGATGCATCCCCTGACATATGCAATGCTAAGCCTAGAGAATACCATTTCGTCTCTAAACGACCAGGTAAAGCCAAGCTTGCCTGTGTCGCTAAACACTAACTCTCTTAATGCAGGATGAAGTGAGGGGGAACAACAGGTGGTTCATTGATAGCGCATGCTCATGCCATATGACAAGAAATAAAGATCACCTTACCTCACTTCAACAACACTCTAGGGGAACCGTTTCCCTTGGAGATAAACGATGTAGAGAGATAGTGGGAACAGGAGAAGCTACCTTGAACTCAAGCATCAAAATAAAAGAGGTTAGTCTGGTTCATCAACTTGGCTTTAATTTGTTAAGTGTAGCTCAACTTTGTGATCAAGGAGACAACGAAACTGTGTTCACAACCAAAGATTGCTACGTAAGGAATAGAAAAACCAAGGAGATCATACTAAAGGGTGTCCGATTCAACGATGTATACATTGTTGACACAACATTCAAGCCTTCAAGGGAACTGTGCTTTGCGTCTCTAGCTGAAGAGACGGAACTGTGGCACAGAAGGCTTGGACATGCAAATTTACAACTCATTCACAAACTTCACAAGAAGGAACTGGTTAGAGGGCTTCCAAATGTCAAGCCTGAGTTCCATGGAGTCTGTGAAGCCTGTGTAACAGGGAAGCAAACACGTTCCTCTTTCAAGAGAAAACCGGATGTTACCACTTCTCGTCCTCTGAAACTGATTCATATGGATCTCTGTGGTCCCATGAGGATAAGAAGTCATGCAGGGAACATGTATGTATTTGTTATTGTAGATGATTACTCTAGATTTACATGGACAATCTTTCTCTCTTCCAAGCAACAGGTATTCGAGTAATTTGAATCATTCATCAAAGGTGTGGAAACAAATCTGGGACAACAGCTCAGCTCCATCCGATCTGACCATGGAACGGAGTTTGAGAATTCCATGTTCCTTGGTTACTGCAGGGACCATGGGGTTTCTCATAACTTCTCAGCTCCTAGGACACCACAGCAAAATGGAGTGGTCGAGAGAAAGAACAGAACATTGGAGGACATGGCTAGAACAATGCTCATAGCAAGCAACCTTCCTCAAATATTCTGGGTTGAGGCAATCAACACTTCATGCTATATCCTTAATCGTGTCATGCTTAGACCATTGTTAAATAAAACTGCCTATGAAATAATCAGGGAACGCAAGCCCAATGTTTCCCACTTGCGTGCCTTTGGTTGCAGGTGCTTCATTCACAACAATGGAAAAGACAACTTGGGAAATTTTGATCCAAGGAGCGATGAAGGAATATTTCTGGGATATGCTAATTCAAGCAAAGCTTATAGAGTCTACAATAAGAGAACCCGGAAGATTGAAGAGAGCATTCATGTTGTCTTTGATGAACACTCAAAAGTTGCGAGTGATGATTCCAACTCACAGTTCCCTGATGATCACTTTCCATGTATGCAACGTGAAGATCCCGATGATGAAGGTGATAATGGAAATCACCAGGGCAATCCACGTATAGGGAACAGTGCCCCCAATACTGGTGGGAGCACTACCAGTTCTCTTGGCACTACCCCAACTAGTAACAGTAACACCCCTACTACACCAGCACCTGAGGTTCCCACAACAACTCCAGTCATCGATGTTGATGTCACTACTGTTCCCAATGGAACTTCTGGTGGTGATACTTCGGATGCACAACTCGTACAAGATGACCAAGTGAGTGGTGATGTGGCAACAATTATTGAGGAAGAACCTGTAGATATTGTTGAAGGAACCGTCTCGGAGGCAGCCACTGAAGTTGCTGTTGACATTCCTCCCTCTTCATCCTTAACTACAACGACGAATGCTGCTCTTCCTCATATTCCTCCACTGCCTGAATCCAACAATGTCTGGACCAAGAAGAATCACCCAGTAGATGCTCTTCTCACACCATACGAACAAAGAGGTTTACGCTCTCAACTATATGACTTATGTGCTTTCTATGCTTTTATCTCTCTTGTCGAACCAAAGAACATCAAAGAAGCACTGAAAGAGCCAGATTAGATAGTTGATATGCAAGAAGAGCTACATCAGTTCGAAAGGAATAAAGTGTGGAGACTTGTTCCCCTTCCAAAGCACAAGCATGCTATTGGCACTCGATGGGTTTTCAGAAACAAGCTCGATGATTCTGGAACTGTGACAAGGAACAAGGCGAGACTGGTTGCTCAAGGCTACAATCAACAAGAAAGGATCGACTATGATGAGACATATGCTCCAGTAGCCCGCATCGAAGTGATTCGACTTCTCATCGCATATGTTGTTTTCAAAGGATTCACGTTGTATCAAATGGATGTCAAAATAGCATATCTCAATGGCTATCTTCAAGAGGAAGTTTATGTGAAACAACCCCCAGGTTTTGAAGACATGGAACATCCTGAATACGTGTATGCACTGGATAAGGCACAGTATGGGCTCAAGCAAGCTCCTAGAGCATGGTATGATAGGTTGGCCCAGTTCCTTCTCTCAAATGGATACAGACGTGGAGCAATTGACAAGACATTGTTCCTCTTGGAACACAAAGGTGAGATTCTCATAGTTCAAGTCTATGTTGATAATATTATTTTTGGTTCCACTAACCCTGCCCTTGTAGAGAAGTTCAAAGATCTCATGAGCAGTGAATTTGAGATGAGTATGATTGGGGAACTCTCTTTCTTCCTCGGATTACAAGTCTCTCAATCCTCTGAGGGAACAAGAGTACATCAACAAAAATACATCAAGGAACTATTGAAGAAATATGGTATGGATAAAGCTAAACCTATTGATACTCCTATTTCTCCTAACACTCGTCTTGATGCAAACTTAAATGGCCAAGATGTAGATGCTATAATGTATAGAGGCATGATTGGTTCCTTGCTCTATCTAACGGCAAGTAGGCCAGATATTATGTTCAGTGTGTGCCTTTGTGCTAGGTTTCAAGCAAATCCTAAGGAGTCACACCTAACTGAGGTCAAAAGGATCATGCGATACTTGAAAGGGAACGACAATCTCTGTCTTTGGTATCCAAGGAATAGCGGGTTTGAACTTGTGGGCTTCACTGACGCTGACTTTGCTGGTCACCTTGTGGATCGCAAAAGCACATCAGGGACGACATAGTTCCTTGGCCCATGTCTTGTCTCTTGGGCATCAAAGAAACAAAATTATGTTGCCCTTTCAACCGCTGAAGCTGAGTACGTCGCTGCTGCTTCTTGTTGTGCCCAGGTATTATGGCTCAAACAACAATTGGAGGATTTTGGTATGTCTATTGGTACTGTTCCCATTATGTGTGATAATACTAGTGCTATCAACATCTCCAAAAATCATGTTCATCACTCACGTACTAAGCATATTGATATTCGTCACCATTTTCTTCGTGATAATGTTGAGAAATTTTTTATTAGAATGGATCATTGCAGGACAGAGGAACAAGTTGCAGATATCTTCACCAAAGCACTGGATAGAAAACCCTTTTGAGTATTTGCGAATGCTCATTGGGATGATCTCTTTAAACTAAGGAACTCCACTTCCACTATTCCCTCAGTGATTGGCTAGATCGATCATTCCTAAACTAGGAAACATCTTCTATGTGGCATGTTATTTGCAAATGACTTGTTTATTAATCTTGTTATGTGCTTTGTGTTACATTATATCAAAAACTTCTTGCAACTTCTATTCTTGATCATATGTGCTTCATTTTTACATGATAACATCTTATTTCAAGCCTAAAGCAACCGGTTTGATTATATGCACCCTCATTACAAGCCAAAATGATAATTGGTTGCACTGCCGTCCCTAGCTTGGATCCAGGTAAATGTTCCCTATGAACTTCTCTTTATTTACCACATTTTACTGGGAATCATTATCTGGATCGTCATTGTTCCCTACCTATATTTCTGTTTGGATAAATCTTTGTAATTTTGTGTGAACCCATTAAAATATCCAAACTAGCCTTTCTATCCACTCAAGCAACTCAGAGTCATCTGTATGGGCTTTGCCTAAGGGGGAACTGCGAAAGGAACAGTGAATGGGAACAGCTTGCTGGACGTTGAGAGTTGTAGGTGACCGTTGCTCGCTGTGCCGCTTGCATTCAATGATGATTTGATAGCTCTGTAGCGAGGAACAGTGTGATTGCGAGAAACGAGAAGAAAATGGCACTTACCTATAGAGAGAGAAAAGATCTGGTTGCCGTTTTAAAAGATGTCAATGGCGAGATTCTTGGTAAGTCAATCCTCACCTTTCCTTACTTATTTCTTTCCAAATCT
Organism: Rheum nobile; assembly: GCA_027886185.1. Taxonomy (NCBI): domain Eukaryota; kingdom Viridiplantae; phylum Streptophyta; class Magnoliopsida; order Caryophyllales; family Polygonaceae; genus Rheum; species Rheum nobile. Next base: position 236,502 of record WOAB01000054.1, read on the forward strand.
CTTGCCTTCTATAAAACACCACCCTCATCAACCCGACTCACCCACTGTTTCACATATTCTCTCTCAAATCTCTACAATTTCCTTCTCTTTGCTCTTTGCCTTTTTCAAACCCTAAATCATCATCCCTCCTCTCTCCAAACACAACCAAATCATCATGTCTACTCCCACATCTTCTTCTACCCCCGCCATTGACATCTCTGCCTTCACTGAGGAGCAACTCATTCCTCTCAAGCACTCAATTGAGGCAATCCATGCTGCTAAGACTCCGCAATCCAAGGACACCACCTCCATTGCTGCTGTGGTGGAAATAGCCAAAGAGGCCACCTCCTCAATCGCTGAACTTCATGAGGAACCCCCTCAGGGGAAACAGCCATCGGTGGAACAGGTCCAAGAAACGGATGCCTCCAAGGAGATGGTGACCATCACTGAGCCATAAGACGAAGTTAACTCCCCTCCTAAATCAAAAGAAGCTGAAGAAGAGGAGGCCATGGCTGCTGTAGAGGTCGATCTAGGTCTTCATCCTCTGGAAACTGTGGAGCCCAGTCGCAAGCGCAAACACACGATTGGCTCTGAGGATGATGAGGGCCTAGATTTTGAGTACTTAGGGGAACAGCGAGCGTCCACCGACTTCTCCACCCCGACCAAGTCTGCCGCCGAAGAGACTACTCCAGGTACTCTAAAGGAACGTCTGTGATTTGCAAAGAAGATCGAGGCCAAGACTGAGCCCAGGAAGAAGGCTAAGCTAGAAGAAAAATTTGTTGATGGGAAAAAGATCATTCCCCACCTCATTATCCCAGAGGGGTTCCTAGTCGCCAACGGCTTCGAAGATGTCTTGGAGCGACTCAAATTTCAAGGTTGGGAACACTTCCTTTCCAACCGTGTCATGGCCAACCCTGACCAAATCAGGGAGTTCTACCGTTCCTTCCAACTTAACACTACCGCCACTATGGTGGGAACAACGTCGATCAACGATGAAGATTTGTCCTTCACGGTGTCAAAGGTTGCTCGACTGCTGTCCATCTCTACTGAAGGGTTTTGCGAAATCTCTGGTGAGAAGAACACAGATGCTTTGAAAATGGCCAAGGAGGCTAGTGCTGAGCGGCTTTTCAAATCCAAAATTCCAGCCACTCATGTGTCTGCTCTTACTCTGTCTCAGCGAATAGCGCATCACATCATTATGAAGGCTGTCGTTCCTAGGCAGGAGAAGAGAAACACAATCACTGCCACCGATCTGCTGCTGTTGGACAGGTTTTGGGACATGGAGAAGATTGATCTTCCTAGGATCATTCTACAACACATGGCAAAATGCAGTGCCAAGACTCATTCCCTTGCCTACCCAAATGTCATCAAGATGATTCTGCAAGCAAAAGGGGCTTACAGAGCAGAAGGCGAAGTTCCCCTGGTCACCGAACTGGATATGGTGAATGTGAACAAAATGAAGTTTCAGGGAGACAGCAAGGGAACTCTGCATGTATCTGATATTTTGAAGCGGGAAGCTGGAGAGGGAACATCTAAAGGTGCCTTTGTGCAAAGCCAGATATTGACTGAATTGCGCGAAATCAAGAACATCCTTTCACTGCTTCTTGAGTATTTTGTCAACAAGGACAAGGCCCAGAAGGAGGATTATGAGTCTTGAGCGGACACCTTATCTTATCCAGCCCGTCTTACCCTCTTCTCTTCGATTTTTAATATGTTATCTTGTTTAAGTGTTTGCATTTTGATCTTTTTGTGTTTGTTTGTCAAGTTGTCTTTGCTGCTTTGTAATCAATTCCCTGCTTGATATATATGAACTTTTCTTTTGCTTTTGCCTGCTGCCTTAGTTATGTTGTTCCACTGTTTACTGTTGATCCTTTGATGATGCCAAAAGAGGGAAGTGTGGAAATTGTGCGATAACTCAGTTAAAGGAGGTAACAGTTTACATTGTTCCTAATTCTTTATGAATTTCTGGGCGATGCTAGTGTTGAGGGGGAACGATGATGCAACTTGAAGGTATGAATTGCAATTGTTCATTTGACATAAAATTTTGCTTATACATTTAAACTGAGGTACATGTTGATTAATATTGCCTTGCTTATTACTCTGTTTTGATCGAACAATTTTTTAATGGGTTTGTCATCACCAAAAAGGGGGAAATTGTTGGAACCTTGACGTTCTCTCTGGTTTTGATGATGATAAACAACATTAGGTTTTATGTTTTCATGTTGTTCCTATGAGTTGCAGGTCTTATGAAAGAATAAGGGAATAATTAAAAACGCATGAAGAAGAGAAAGCAGAGAAGAGCTAAGGAACGTTGTGGAAACAAGGAACTGTTACGCGGAAGCAAATTGGAAATCTGACATGCGTGGTTCCTATACAAGGTAAACTCTATATATGGAAACAACATCTGTGGAACGATGAGGAACGCATATATATGTCAGCTGTTCCCAGAGAGACTCAGTTATACAAGGAAACGAGACTTTGAGGCTTACTTGGAAAAGAAGAAGAAGATAATAAGTCTTAGGAAAATTTATACAAGGAAACCATGTGTTTACCAGCCTTATTGTATATTTGGTAACGAAGTTATTCTTTGTTACCATATGTGTCGATTGCTAGATGTTTGGAAATAGGATTTTGTTAGACACTATATATATATGAGAATTGTCTTGGGGAAAGACATCTCAGCCATAACCATCAAGCATACCAAGGAACTCTTGTGAGAACTGAGATCGAAGGTCTAAGGCAAGGTACGAGTAGTTTTTGCTAAAGGTCTTGTTTTGTTCTTGTGTCGTTAGGAGTTGATTGCACTCAAGGTCTTTAACCTAGGGTATAGGTGGAGATAAGACTTGTGAGATTGTACAATTCTTAATAATACAAGTATTTGTTTTTGGGAAATTACTTGTTACTTTGAATCTTTATATTCCGCTGCCCAGGGAACAGTCACACCGTTCCCTGTCTAACACACTACGATTCAACAAAGCTTCTTAAAAATCGTTTTTATAATACCCTAAGAAAAGTCAAATATCCATGAATATTGTCTTTTAAACAAAAACTTTCACATTAGTTTATAACCTTCCTAAGATAAATATGAAATGCAAATAAAAAATTATAAAGTTTACGTTATCTCTGTAATGAAAATAATGACCTTAACCATTTATTCTTGACTGTAATTTTATCATTAAAATGTTTCATAATATAAAAAAATTAAGGGGCTTTTGTGCCAAATCACCCGTTATATGGCCGATTTTGCATAACATCACCCGTTATATCGATAATTATTTTAAACCACCCATGAATGGCCCTCCGTTAAATAGGAGCCACCCACGAACATATTCCGTTAGTTTCTCCGTTAAAAAATTAAAAAGATTAAAATACCCTTGTAAATATATCAAATTTTCAAAAAAATATCATTTTTCCTCCACCCTAAAACCTAAAACCCTAAACCTTAAAAATAAATAAAATTTCCCAAAACAATGGCCAATTACAGAATGAGAGGGTTTATGTTTAGGGTTTTAATTTCCCAAAAAATGCCATCAAAAAATGGTTTTGATCATTTTTTTAAAAATAAACCCTAAATCCTAAAAAAGTTTTTAGGGTTAAGCACTTAGGGATTTAGGGTTTAGGTGTAGGGTTTAAGATTTAAGGTTTTAGGGTGGATAATGAAATGGCATTTTTTTTGAAATTTTGATATATTTACAATGGTATTTTGGTATTTTTATATTTTTAACGGAGAAGTTAACAGAATAAGCTCGTGGATGGCTTCTTATTAACGGAGGGTCATTTATGGGTGATTAAAAATTATTGATATAACGGGTGATTTTATGCAAAATTGACCATATAATGAGTGGTTTGACGCAAAAACCCCAAAAATTAGTTACACTTTCAATGTTAACTCAACACAAGATTTCATCTCAAACATTATATTTTATAAAAAAATACCAATATGAATTTGGAAATAACATGCTTTTTATGGTGGGGTATCTAGAAACACATAAGTAATATTCTCTTTCACAATAGTAGGAATAACAATATCTTACCTTTAGACAATACTCATATTCAATATCATGATTAATGGGAAACTCGTGTTATCTCGCAATAAACCAAATAAGTAAACTAAACGATTTTCTAAAGCTTTAATTTGGGAAAAAGAAACTAATGCAGAGTGGATAAAACTAAAATTTGATGGCTCCGAAAGAACTGGCCAATTATCCCATTTTTTTATTCTTCATGGCAAAAAATCAAATATTCTTTATCTTGATAGGCAATCTCTTAGGCTAAATATTAAGAAACTTATTATTAAATGTGATGACTTGTTAATCATCAATAGTATCAATTGTAAAGTGAAAGAGAAGTTATCCTTGAAAAAGAAGGATTGTCATCCTTGATATTATTTCACTGCTGAATTATTTTGATTATGTCATTGTTTTTCATTGTTATAGAGAATGTAATTCAGTTACTGATTTCTTTATATTAAAAGACATCAATATTTTTCTCCTTTGAGATGTCATACGATGATTCTCATCTACTATAAATCGTGATGAAATGATTATGTGAAGACATGAATTTCATAATAGGATCTCTCCCCTTCGTATATTCTTAGAAATTTTATATAAATAATCTACGGTGATTTTTTAGGTCGATCTTGTTATTGAAAAGAGGTCTTCTATTTGCTTGTATAAAAACAAATTATAAGTCGTAGCCTTCATGGGCCATAGACAAACAACATAAGTGAAATAAAGTATTAGGTGAGTTTGGAGATATAAGGGAGATTTATATGTGAGTTGTATTTTAGATTCTCTTCAATGAAAAATGGGTGCGGTATTATAGTAGTTGGCGGGAATGTTACAAGTCAAATATGAGAGAAGGTGTAAAGGGAAATAATTCTAAAATAAATGTTACAAGTCAAATATGAGAGAAGGTGTAAAGGGAAATAACTCTAAAATAAATGGTGACAATGTTTGCACTGCAAATTTTATGTCCCGCATTATATTTTGGGGATAACATGGTGGCGTCTAAATCTCGGTTGTGAATCTTGGGCGTAACATGGTAGCGTCCAATTTTTTCTTAAAAAAAAAATTCATCCTGGGTCCAACAAGGTGACATCCAAAATTGAACCAATTTTTTAAAAGATAAACCGATTTAGTTGAACTGTCAACCGGATTTTTTTTAAAAAAAATAGAAGGTTTGATCTGGTTGCACCTAACCAAAAAAAAATTGATATGTTGCGCCCAAACTGAACGCGATATATTAGGGCTATTCATCAGGCCAAAACCGAACCGAATCGAAACCGAATTTCGGAATTTTATGGACCGAAAGTCAAACTGAACCGAACATATTCGGTTCGGTTTTGGCCTTAAATAACCGAACATTTTTAAATTTTGTTAATTTAGATTATGAAGCAGGTTTTCGTGCACAAAACCGAATTAGACCGAACCGAACTTAGACTGAACTAGACCGAACTTGGACCGAACTAGACCAAATCGACTAAGGTTGGACTAATTTATCTAGAAATCTAGGTTTTTTTTTATTTTTAAAAATATTTGGTTTTGACCGAACCGAGCCCGAACCGGATATTATTTTTATACGAACCGAAAACCAAACCGAATATAATCGGTTCGGGTTTGGTCCAAAAAACCAAAAACCAAACCCGATGAACACCCCTACGATATATTTGCGTTCGCTCCATCTTCCCTGACCTAGGCGGCGGCAACAATGGCGATGAACGACAACAATGGCGACCAAGTAGAGGCAGCGGCAGCTCACGCGGCGGTGGAGGAGAGGGTGGCGCTAGAGGAGGCTGATTTGGCGGTGTCCCCGGCGGAGGAGAGGGTGGAGGCGACATATCTGGAATTTCTTTCCCATGGAATTTTCCAAGTTCCACGGATTGAATTAATAACGGAAAGATTATCTCCTTCAAGAACTATTCGCGAAAAGCGATGCGAAATAGCTCTTCGAAGGCTTTCAGAGCGGCCAAAGCCTCTGCCTTAATTGGCGAGGAGCAGAGGATCTGCCTATGGTCTAAGAAGACCACCTCGCCAAAATGATTACGGAATACATATCCAATATGTGTTGAACCATTTTGTTTGACTGAAGCATCAAAATTTAATTTGATACAATTTGAAGGAGGTTTTGGCCATCTCAAAAATCGTCTTGCTCCCTTATGAATACAGGGGATGGATTCATCTTCCAAAAAGGACCGCATCCAGTCCTTATAAGAAATGAGAGCACGGTTGACTGTGGTATGCATATTGATCTGCGTATTTCTGAATATTAAGTCATTTCGATCTTTCCAAATATTCCACCACAGGAAAAGAACTGGAATGATATTTTTGTTTCTTGAATAAAAACATTCCAAATTGGTGTAGAAATCATTGTCAAAGTCAATGCTAAAAGTGATCCCCAAAAGATCTTGAAGAAGTTGTATAGATTGTAAGCTAAAAGGGCATTTGAAAAACAAGTGGTTGGAGTCTTCGATGGGAGAATTACAGAGGGTACACCCGGAAGAAACCCTGTTAAACAACCTGTTTAACATGTCCGTAGTTGGTAAGGAGTCGCTGAAACACTTCCATAGAATTTTTTTTATTTTCGGTGGAATATTCAATTTCCAGAACCAAGTTGGAAAACCTGGAGAGGTAGCAGGATAAGTTGCTAACGATCGAGCACTTTTGACGGAAAAGGTTTCATCCGTTGATGGGTACCAAATTAGTTGATCAGGTATGGAAGTTGTTGGAATAAAGATGTTCAGAATATTTGGGATTAAATGAGAAGGAAGAACACGCTGAAGTGCACCTAGATCCCATTTTCTATCAGTGGTAATGTATTGAGAAACAGTGTTGGTTCTATCATTAGTTCCTGCGAATTGTGAAAGAATACATTAAGGGATCCAGTGGTCTTCCCAAAATTTAATACGAGTACCATCACCAATTTGCCAGAATAATCCTTGCTTGAATTGATCTCGTAGTTGGAGAAGTCTTGAAAATTGCCAAGAGTCTGTTCCTTTCTTACTGTATGAAAAAATATCGAAACTCCTTATATATTTTTCTGATATTAATCGGACCCAGAAGGATTGTGGTTCTGATATCAATTTCCAAAGAAGTTTCATTTGCATAGCAATATTGATGTTCTGAGAGAGTTCAAGATCTAGACCACCATATTTTTTAGGCTGACAAATGGTCTCCCATTTAATAAGTGGATGGTGATTCGGACTCGAATGATTCCAAAAGAAGTCTCTGTTGACTTTATCAATCTCTTGGCAGACACCTTTTGGAAGAAGAAAACTTTGCATGAGATAATTTATTTGAGATTGAAGATCTGATTGTATAAGGACACATCGTCCCGCTTGCGACATTGAGTCAGCTTTCCATTTTGATAGTTGTTTCTTTAATTTCAAAATTGCTTCAGAGAACATTTCATTTTTAACTCGTTCCCTAATTATAGGAATACCTAGATACTTTTTCATAGAACGAGTAACTTGTAAATTTAAAATACTAGCAAGAGAATTAGATTGTTGTCTAGAAATGTTGCAAGATGTTTGAAATGTGCTTTTATGGTAGTTTATAGAAAGTCCTGATTTAAGAGAGAAATCATCAAGGATTGTTTTAATAAAAAAACATATTTTCCTGAGTAGCATTTGCAAAAATTAATTTGTCGTCTGCAAAATTTAAGAAGGGAATGCAAGTGCCATGTTTAATTATCTGAATACCAACCTTTCTTTGAGAAGAGCGAGATTCTTGCATAAGAGTCCTTGCCAAATATTCCATTGCAAGAACGAAAATAAATGGAACTATAGGGTCACCTTGTCGTAAGCCACAGAGAGGATGAAAAACATTACCCGGTTCATTATTGACTAGAACAGATGAGGAAAAGCTAGTGATACAAGTCATGACACGGTTTATCCATAGATTTGAACAACCAAAACTACGAAGGACATGAGTAATAAAATTCCAATTTAGTTTGTCATAAGCTTTTTCCATATCTAATTTAAGAGCCATCCAACCTATTTTTCCCTTCTTCTTTTTTGTGAAATGAATGAAAGATTTCATGGGCAGTAAGGATGTTTTCCTGGATAAGACGTCTTGGAACAAATGCACCTTGAAGAGGACTAACTAATTTTTGCAGTATTGGTGATAGACGATTTGCCATAATTTTAGTTATGATTTTGTAGGATGTGTTACAAAGAGTAATAGGCATGTAGTGATTAATAGACGTTGGTTGATCGCTTTTAGGAATCAGAGTAATGAATGATTGAGCAACATCTTGGAGTAAATGTCCTGAATGAAAAAATGATTTAATTGCTGAAGATAGAGAGTTCCCTACTACATTCCAGAATTTTTGATAAAACTCAGTAGTGAATCCATCAGGGCCTGGTGTTTTATTTGTAGGCATAGAAAATACAGTCTTTTTGATCTCCGCAGAAGAAGGAGGAGAACATAATAGGATATTGTCGTGATCGGTGAGCAAAGAGGGTATAATACTGAAAGCTTCAGTTCTTAAGGAACCAAAGTTTGATGGTTTAAAACGGTCCGCGAGTTCAGACGTAATTGTATCTCTGATTAAAAAGTCATCAAAAAGGTGACGGCCATCCTGAGAAGTGAATGATGTTATTTTTTGCTTGTACGTTCTTATTTTTGAAATAGACTGAAAATAACGAGTATTCATATCCGCATTAATGTTATGTTTGATTTTTGCACGCTGTTTCTAGTAATCATGCTGAAATTTGAGAAGTTTATTATATTTGAAGAGATGGTTGTCGTAAAGTTGTTGGATACGGTTATTCAGAGGATCTTGAAGAAGTTGGATTTGAAGGGTAGATAATTTATCCTATGTTATTCGAAGCTGATGTAGAGTATTAGCTGAGTTGTTTCGTTTCCAAGACTTGGAGTAGCATTTAAGAAGCTTTTGTTTCATATAGAATTTAAACATGTAAGATCCCGTGTGTTTGTAATTCCAAACTTTGGAAACTAATTTAGCAAAGGAAGGTTGATCAAGCCATGCATTTTCCAGACGAAAAGGAGTCTTTCTGAAATTATGCGCATTATCTAAAGAAGTAGTGATTAGACAATGGTCAGAGGTAGTGAACGGATGATGATGAACAATGATGCTGTTAAACTTTTGTAAAAAGTAGGGATGCAACAGAACCTTGTCCAGTCGTTCAAATATGTTATTAGTAGAAGAAGACGATCGTCGCCAAGTGAAGGGGAAACCAGACAAAGGAGCGTCAATCAAATCGAACTCAGTAGTGAATCTTAAAAGATGTTGGAATCTAATGTGGGAAGGAGCCGAGCCTCCTAATTTATCAGATGGCAAGATTAAATCGTTATAATCTCCTATAATAATAACTGGTAAGTTGTAATGTAAAATCTTTATGCGAATTTCATTCCAAAAAGCTGACTTATTCTCTTCACGAGAAAGAGCGTAGATAAAAAATAGTAGGAAGTGAGTATCTGAACATTCGTATTCCAGAAGAATGAGGTTGTCATTGTTATAAATACAAGTCATGTTGCTTAAAAAAGTTGAATTAGAGCAAAGAAGCCACAAGCCTCCTTTGGTTCCAACGGAAGGGCACATTATGAGATTTTTGAAACCCGCTTTATTAAAGATAGATTGTGGGGGCATAATATTTGATTTTGTTTCTGAGAGACACAAGAAATCCAGGTTATTAATATGTCTGATAAATCCAATTTCAGTCCAGAAGTTTGTTCTATTACAACCTCTACCATTCCAATATCCTATTTGCATTTAATAATGTGATAATACATCCATCCCTCTCTTTGACCCATTGTTTTCATATTTCTCCTGATGATCTCTCCCTTGTGCACTTTCCCTTTCAATTATACTTTCTATTGAGTTGTGCAGAGTTTAGAGGAACCCTCTCTCCTTCTCCCGTCGCTTTGATTTTAATTACGTTTTCTTTTTGTGATTTTCAGATGTGGGAAGACAGAAAGTTCTTTCTTTTACTGCTCCAATTTGAAATTATTTAGCAGGAATCCAGAACATCTATGTTTATAACAATTCAGTACTTCACGAATTTGAAAGGTTAATAACCGGATTGATATTGTGACCCCTTTGAATGACCCAAATTCCACACCGAAATCAACTTGGTTTGATGCAAATATGAAATCAGTTGTGGTGGCGAAAGTAATTACTTTCAAACCAACCACGGATTTGATGTAGAGGCGAAAGTAATCACTTTCGAACCAACTACGATTTCTTTTGACATGGGAGAAAGTAATTAAATGTCCTTTGACATGATCACTTGTTGAAGACTTGAAGTCAATTTCAGGTTTTGGGTTCCTTTCTTCTCAAAGGATAAAATAGCATACCCTTTTTCTTTGAAAAATAGCAACCAATATCCCAAATCATATATGGTTTTGCAATTCTATCCTAGTATTTTTGTTTTTTGTAAATATACTCTATTGACTTATTTTTGTCTTGTTTTTTTGTAAAAATACCCCACAAATAAAAAGGTAAATTAAAATCTGACTTTATCTTTTCTTTTGGAAAATAAAATATGATATGACACTATTTTAAATGCGAAAAAAAGCAAATCCCAAATGAAATCTGAAAATTTCGCACCAGGAAAAAAAACCAAGCCTCTCTCCCAGATCTGATATTTTCCGACGGAATGTCCATCTTCTCCGGCGGAGTGTAGATCTGTTTTTTTACCGGCGAATTTAACCGATTCCGGCGTGAAGGTTTCTCTTCCAGGTTTGTTTGCTTAAACCTTTCTTCACCCATTCGAGGTAGCTTAAACCCTTCTTCACCGTTCGAGGTAGCTTAAACCCTTCTTCACCGTTCGAGGTAGCTTAATCTCATCGCCGCTTGAGCTCCGATTAAGGCCCTTGCGATTCGGTCGCGAATCCGATTCATCTGCCTCTTCTGTCTATCTCCTTCGAGCCTTGTTGTTCATTTGGGTTGCTCCGATTAAGGCCCTTGTTGTTGGAGGTAGGTATGTCAAGTTTTTCAGAGTTCAAGTCAAGTAACGCCATTTTAGGGTTGCTCCGTTACTCTTCATTTGGTTTTTAGGGTTGATTCGCTGTTGTTTGAGCTGAAATGAAGTGAGGAAGTGAGGTTGAATGCAGCGAATTGTATAAACCTGTGAAATCCGTGTTTGTAAAATGAGAATGTCAGATTATGTTTGTTTTTATCACAATTGCAGGAATTACCATTGTTTCAACATTTCTTGTCAGCGTTGATGAAATATTTGTCACATCGTATAGTGTTATTGTTGAAATGATCAATTTGATTGTCATGAATGTCAGATTATCTTCCTTACTTGAAATTATAATGTTTATATTTTCCTGACATTATAGCTCTCTTACTCTTGCAACTTCATTGTCTTCTCGTGTGATCTCTACAACTGAGTATGTTGAGTTAGGTGCTTAGAAAAAGCTTAAATGTTGATATTTTATGTTGTTTGTCTATCTCCCCCAGTGTAGCTGAAGTGGTGTAGTTCTCCATATTGAAACGGAGGAGATTAAAATGGGTAAAAAGGTAAATTTTGTTTAGCTCATTGTGTGTAGTTTTCCATAGTTGACATCCTGTCAGTTTGTGTTTAAGTCTAAGTTCGTTTTGTATTTATTGACCTTGTATAATTTGTATTTTTTAGGGTCATTTAATGAGATTTGAAGGGAAAAAGTTCATCGGCAGAGTCAACCAAAACTGTCGGCGTGAATTGCTGAATCTTATTGAGAAATGCCTCTCCCCTGTGGACTGGCAGAGGATAATAGATGGTCCATTTGGACCTACTGTGAAGATGGTTCGTCGCCAAAACTTTTCATGCCAGCTTGTACATTACGTTTTATTCCGTCAAGTAGAAACGAGGAAGTTGTGGGAGACGTGGTATGACCTGCAAGGACATATGTTGCGTTTTTCAATGAAGGAATTTGCACTTGTGACGGGGTTATGCTGCCACAGAATGAAAGATAATGAGCTGAACCCGGATAAAAATGTCGTGAAATAGTTATTTGATGTACAGAATTTGACGTTGGCTGAGCTCGAGTCTTTATTTATGCGTACACAGCTTGATAGCCCTTTGAAATATAAGATGGCATTATTGATTATATTAGAGGGCGTCATTCTTGGGGTTGAGAAAAAAGTTCGCATAAGCACAGGTCATGTGAAATTATTGGCTGATATCGATCGATTCACGAAATTCCCATGGGGCAGGGTTAGCTACATTGAAACTCACCAGGGATTGAGTTCAACGGTGAAGAATAGATTGGAAACGGTTGAAACAAGCAGAGACTCAAGTGCAAGGTTGGGTTACAAACTCAAGGGGTTGCCAATGGCCTTTCAGGTAACATGACAGGATGTAATGTATATTGTATTGAAGTTGGTATTGTAGTTACAATATATTGATGGTTTGGATGTTCAGGTTTGGCTGTTTGAAGCTGTTAAACCAATTTCTTCAGCGTTTGCACATTTGGTGGATAAGGAGGCCTACCCACGCGGTCTACGATGGTCATCAGATTCACAACCTGATGCGACGGCTATGGAGTCTTTCTTAGGGAAGGCCACATCTCGTTTTATTCCAAATGTGGTGTTGATAGAGGAAGAAGCAGAGGTGGAGGTCTTAAAAGAATGCAAATTTTATAGGGAAGTGAAGGACACTTACTTTGACAAGGCAGTTGAGAAATTCGAGCTAAGTAATAAGAGGTCTATCAATGGTAGAAGAAAAGGAAAGAATGATTCAGACTCTGCCCCTGCTACAAAGTCCTCGGGCCTGGATGCAAGACAGGTGATGTGCGCTATGAAATAGCTTCATGAGCGTATGATTAATTTGGAAAACCAAGTGGACGCAGGGTTTTGTGCTATGAATAAAACCTTGGGCATAATGCAACAGATGATCAAGGAGAGGGTATTCAACAAGTCAGGTTCAACAAATGATGAACAAGAGGAAGGAGAGGTAAGATAACTGTCAACAATCGTTATTAAGTTATGTTTGGGAACTTAGATATATATATGTCGTGGAAGCTCAAGCATTTGTACTTGTGTAGAATAGTAATGTCATTTTGAATTGTAATTTAGTTATGCATAAAGATCTGTTTTTGACAAACATTATAGAATGGTGCACTTACTGATTATTCTTTTGAGTTAAATCTAACTTGTAATTTATTGAAGCAGAATGGTGTACATGGTCGTGATGAGGATGTCGGAATGGATAGAATGGGGGGGTCTGATTCAAATCCCCTATAGGATGACGATGATGAAGGTGCCACTAAAGTCGACAATGGCAATTTAGGAAGCATGGTTGTTTATCGAGAGCAAAAGGATGATGAAGATGGTGCAGTTCAGAGAGATGATGTTGAGGGTGCAGTAGAAGATGAGGGGGGAAATGGAGAAACGATGACAAAAGAAGAAGACGATAAGAAAGAAGGAAAGCAAGTTGTAAGGAAGACTCATTCAAAAAAGAAGAAGGATGATAAAGATGGTGCAGTTCAGAGAGATGATATTGAGGGTGCAATACAGGATGAGGGGAAAAGTAATCGCAAGGAAGGAAAAGTAGTGACAAGGAAGACTCGCTCAGAAAAGAAGATGGGTGATGAAGATGGCGCAGTTCAGAATGAGGCAAAAAATAAAATAGGGAGGACAAGAGGAGTTGAGGTATGCATCAATAAACCATCCTGACAGGATGGTCCCTCAGATCACCAACATGTTATTTATGAAAAAACTTATTTGCATACGCAAAAACAAGCTGAGGTGGAAGGAGAGTCTACCAAAGAATCAATTGGACTCTCAACAAGAAAAAGCAGCTCAACAAAAACAATTGATACAACTAGTGAACTGAAGGACCATCCTGTCAGGAAGAGAGGACTGTCCAGAGTAGCCGATAATCCCAAACGATACAAGGTTTCAACGCCCAAAGGATTTTCAAACATGAATAAATTGCAGTGTTGGTTAGACTCGAAGGAAAGGTTAGGAAGTTGTCCCTCCTGTCTTGATTATATGAACATGTCTTGAAGATATGAATGCGTGTTTGAGGTGTTAATTAAACCATGTTATGATGCAGTGAGGAAATTGTTTCTCCAACTGGAGAATATCTAAAGAGGGAGTTTTTTGAGCCATTGTTGCAACCAAAGGGGTGGCTGAAATCTAATGTAAGCTCCTTTCATTTTTTATATAAATTATCGTGGCATGCAACAAATTTATGGTATGACATATATTTTTGGTTTGTAGCACTTGGACGAATGTATGTATTATCTTGGGTGTCGCGTGCGTGACAAACCAGTGGCAATATTGGACACCTGGTTTCAGCGTAATTTGGACAAGGAAATGAATAGATGGTTATCAGATAAGCAAAGTTATGTTGCTAATGGAGGTAAGATGAGATACCTACGTGGGGAACTGCCTGTAATTTATGGGAAGGATTGGAAGGATGTGGATCGTATATACCTCCCCTTCAATTTCAAGGACAAACATTGGGTAGCTCTGGAGATACAACTAAGTAAATGGTGTGTCACTGTATACGATCCCGACGTCAATTTGTTCCAATTGTCGGAAGTCCATAGGCTCCTTGCAGAGTTGACATATATTCTTCCTGTCATGATAGCACAATATGAGCCTTTGGCAACAATTTATGAACATAGGCGGGGAAATCCCCTAAATGTGACTCGTGTTCCTACATTGGAGAGAAACAAGAGAGGGTAAGTTGTTTACATAAATTGTTCATTTGTTTGTGTGAAATTGGTTATAATATCAGCAAACCAACTACATTTTTTACTTGTGTGCAGGGGAGATTGTGGCGTCTTCACGATCAAGTACATAGAAATGCTAAGTTTCGGACGTCAAATCATCGTGAACGTGGGTGACAAATTTGTGGATGAGTACAGAAAAATGATAGCCGATAGTATATTCGATATGAACTGGTTTGACTAGTGGAGGATATGTTATTCACTTTCATGTAAGCTTCACTGTAGTTGGGATAGTGCTAATGTTGTATGATTCCTTGTTGGGGGGTTTTCGCTAGAATTGACTTGTATTGTTGACAATAAGTTGTGTTGAGATTGTTTTGGAAATGTAGCAATATTGGTTGTTGCATTTCTTGTTCAAAATTCCTGCCAGTGTTGTTCAAAATTCTTGTCAGTGTTGTTTTGGAAATCTAGGGTAATTGCCAGTGTTGCACATATGTTATTTGTCACATTGTATACTCCTATTGTCGGAAATATCCTTTTTTCTGTTGTTTTAGGGTACAAAATTATTTGTTCACCGATTTGACCGTTTGAATAATATTTAATTTAGAATAAAAAGCGTAAGACATACACCGATTTACCTTTCTTCGAAGTTCGAATTCTCCCAAAAGCCCCTCCGTGTTTACCTTCCAAAATTCCCTCCACATTTCTTCTTTTTCCTTCCCAAGAAGGCGACTCTGCAAACATCCATCATTGTTATCAGACATTTTCTTCTTCCCCAGAAGGCGACTCTTCAACTCCTCCATCTTTCTCGATTTATGCTTACTTACTCTTGAAGTCCATCTCCATATTTTCTTACTTACTCCCTCCTCCATCTTTCTCCATTAATGCGTTACAAAAGAACCCTAGAAAATGGTAGTGCTTAGAGACCGTAAAGAATCGACCCCAAAGAAGAGTGGAGAGAAAAGGAAGAGAAAAGAAGACGACAACCAGGTTCGAAAGAAGAAGAAGCAGAGAGGCATAGTGCATGCGAAAGGCGGAAAAACTTCTAACAGTTCCATAGGGAAAAAAGCCGCAAAGGACAGGTCGAGGCCAAAAGTGAATGATGAAGAGGGGAATAAACCCTTAATCTTTAAAGAGGATGTAAGTTGTCTAAATTTTTCTGTTTAGGGCTTAGCGTAATTTTTCAATTGTCCTGTCACCCATCTGAAATGGTTTACTTTGTATCAGGAGTGTTTTTTTAGGGTTTTATGTTTTTTCATCTGTCGTCTGAGGCTTCTGAAATGGTTCGATTGCGTGTGTTTATGGTTATTTTCATTTGGCTTGCAGATTAGGTACAGTTATTTCAGAGGTGCACCTTTCTACGGTAGAATTAACATAAACTGTAGGGTGCACTTTGTTCGTGAGATTGAAAACAAGTTGACACATGTGGATTGGCAACGGGTTTTGGATGGCCCGTTTGGAAAAGTTTTGAAAATGTTG
Organism: Rheum nobile; assembly: GCA_027886185.1. Taxonomy (NCBI): domain Eukaryota; kingdom Viridiplantae; phylum Streptophyta; class Magnoliopsida; order Caryophyllales; family Polygonaceae; genus Rheum; species Rheum nobile. Next base: position 252,590 of record WOAB01000054.1, read on the forward strand.
CAGCAGGTATCATTTTCTTCACAGACAGTGCATGCAGTTCTATTTAAGCAACTTGAAACAAAAAAGAAGTGGGAGTCTTGGTATGAGGTGGCAGGGAAAGAGTTGAGGTTTTCGATTAAGGAGTTATCTCTCATAACTGGACTGAATTATGGGGAACTTCCATTTGTGGATACTAAAGCAGACGGGCTAGTAATGGAGCATTTAAAGAACATCGTGAATTGGACAACTACAAAATGAAATTGGCACTGTTGTTGATAGTTGAGGGTCTGTTGCTGGGAGGGGATAAGAAGAGGCTAGTGAAGCCGCTGCATGTTAGGCTGCTGGAGAATATGGATAACTTTTGGGATTATCCATGGGGAAGGTTTGCTTATGAAGAGCTTCACAAGTCATTGACCACAGCATTGGCCAAAAGGATGCAAACAGTAGAGAAGGCAAAGCTACTCTCCGACACACCAAGAATTCCATATTCCATTCAAGGCATGCCAGTTGTGTTTCAGGTAGTTTTATTTGCAGCATAGTAGTATACTTTATGCTATACTATGACATGATATTTCAGTACTGGGTGACAGGATCGTGGTGAATATGCAGGAAGTTTTTCTTGTTTGATTGACACTACATAGTAGTTTTCCAACATACTATTAATTGCATTCCAGATTGTTTTAGGGTGATCTGATCTAAATTTGTAATGGTTGAAATATTAATTACTGAATGTGTTTTATTTGCAGCATAGTAGTATACTTTATGCTATACTATGACAGGATATTTTAGTACTGGGTGACAGGATCGTGGTGAATATGCCCGAAGTTTTTCTTGTTTGATTGACACTATATAGTAGTTTTCCAACATACTTTTAATTGCATTCCAGATTGTTTTAGGGTGACCTGATCTAAATTTGTAATGGTTGAAATATTAATTACTGAATGTGTTTTATTTACAGCATAGTAGTATACTTTATGCTATACTATGACAGGATATTTGAGTACTGGGTGACAGGATCGTGGTGAATATGCCCGAAGTTTTTCTTGTTTGATTGACACTACATAGTAGTTTTCCAACATACTTTTAATTGCATTCCAGGTTGTTTTAGGGTGACCTGATCTAAATTATAGGGTGACAGGATAAAATGAAATAATGTATCTTAATTTGCTAATTCTCAAACCGCTTGTTATTGTAGATATGGGTATGGGAAGCTGTGCCAACATTTGGTCTCCAATTTGCATCAAAGTTGAGTGAATCTGCAATGCCTCGAGGTCTTCATTGGTTTTCAGATGACGCCCCTGAACATGGAGTGTTGGAGTTGTCTTTGGCTGATCTTACACATGTGGTTAAGCCCATTCTTATTCCCGATGAGGATGAGCTGTCCGACTGCTACTATGTTGTTGAATTGGATGACCCACATTTTGACAAAATTGTGAAGGAAGCAATGAAGGGTTTGAAAAAGAAGGGGAAGGGGAAGCAAGGAAAAGATGGAGCGAGCTCGAGTAATGCATCTGTGCAGTCATCAGAGGTGATAAGTCAAATGTTCAGAATGATGAAGAGGTTGGAAAAAGGAGTGCTTGACAGGATGAGAATGCTGGAAAAGAGGGTATCAAAGGAGGAGGAGGTGCGTAAGCTCAAGAGTACTGGGAAATCAAAGAATTATTCGGATGAGGATGAATCCTATGGTGAGTCTGATGAGGAAGAGGATGAAGTTTATAAGGATGATGAGGTGGATGATAAGAAAGTTGAGGGTGTTTTATCTGAGAGTGATGAGGTTGAGAGTGATGATGGTGATGATGATGATGATGATGATGATGATGATGATGATGATGATGATGATGATGATGATGATGATGATGATGATGATGATGATGATGATGATGATGATGATGATGATGATGATGATGATGATGATGATGATGATGATGATGATGATGATGATGATGATGATGATGATGATGATGATGATGATGATGATGATGATGATGATGATGATGATGATGATGATGATGATGATGATGACGACGACGACGACGATGATGATGATGAGGCTAATGACAATGAAGAACTTCGGCAGGGTGGTGACAAACCGAAGGAGGATGACAAGGTAGATGTTTCTGATGAGGATAATGAGACTGATGGTGAGGAAGTTAAAGAGGCTGCGGAGGAGGAAGTTTCTGATGACGATAATGAGACTGATGGTGAGGAAGTTAAGGAGGTTGCGGAGGAGAAGGCTACGTTGGAGAAGGTAGACGCTGAGGTTCATGAGGCTGCGGTGGAGAAGGTACAGGCTGAAGGAAAAGAGGTATGAAAATTATCAACTTCTCATCCCTACTATGACATTATTGTTTGTACGAAGTGACAAGATTTATAGTTTATAGTCTGTGAGTTTTTATGTTTTACAAGAAAAGGCATGGTGATAGGATTTGTACGCATGCATGACATAGTTATTATGATTGCAGGATTTTGATAATTCCATTGAGGCTAACAATGATGTTGAGGGTGCGTATGGTGTTATGGCCCTTGTCAAAGACATAAATGAAAATGCTGGCGTTGGGGAAAAGGACCAGGAGCAGGATTTTACTAACGACATTGAAGGAGCACCGGAGGCTACCCAAGCTGAGGTAGAGGAAAGAGAGGAACCTCTTTCAGTGCTAGCCGCTGTGGTTGCTTCATCCAAGAAGGTGAAACCCAGAAATAAACGAGAGTAGCATCTCCAACCGACGAGGTTTCTTTCTAGTCGTATGGTGAAGCCATCCGCCCAAAAAAAAACACCTTACACAGATGAGAAAAAGGGGAAAATTGTGAAGAAGATAACCAAGAATCCACAGGTGAAGGAGATGACTGCTTTACTGGAATGGATGAATGATGAAAGGTTAGTATCCCACGGATTTAATAATAATGTTCAACTATCTTTCATGGATTGAATTACGCCTTCTTTGTTTTTCAGCTCTAAGCCAATAGTTGGACTGTGTGGTGAAGAGATGGGCAAGAAGTGGATTGGCCTAATACTGGAACCAAAAGCTTGGCTGGAAGATGGTGTAAGCTATTTAAGTATGATGTCAATATAGTTTACTGTTGGGATTTATTGCAATGCCTGACAGGATGAATTATATTTTTTTGAAGCATATCGATGAAGTTTGTGGTTATATCCGTAAGGCGCTTTTGGAGTCTGAAGTTAAAAGCAAGGCCATAATATTGGACGTTTTCTGGACTGCTGATTATACGGATGTATTGAAATACTATATGAAAAATGACTGCACTGTTCCACCTGCATCTGAACGTGCACTCGCATACTTTAGGGGAGATCGGCCTAAGACTTATGGGTCTAGTTGGGATGATCTGGACTTCATTTACTTCCCCCTCAACATCGATAACAACCATTGGGTGGCTATTGAGATCGATTTGCAGCAATGGCAGGCAAATGTATATGATTGTAATGTGGCTTTGAACCCTGAATTGGCCATAGAGAACTGCGTGCATGCGATTTGTCGGTTTCTTCCTCACTTCATGACACAGTACCCCCCGCTTGGCAAGAGATTTGAACATCGGGGTACTAAAGAGATTAAATTTGAGAGAATTCAAGGACTGAAGCAGAACAAGCGTGGGTAAGTCAAAATATGAATCCCCTTACTAATTTTATTACATACTTCATCTGAGTAACAAAGTGCATGTTGTGTTCGTAGTCATGACTGTGGGATATACACTCTGAAACACATGGAGTTGCTCAGTGCTGGTCGAAAAAATCTGGACGTTGTGGCAGACAAATTTATTGACGGCTTCAGGAGCGACATGGCTCACAGCGTGTTTGACGGGGTCTGGAGGTCGAGTATATGAGAGTGTGCATCGGTTAGATTACAAGGAAGTTTATTTGGATATAAGATTTTTGGATATTTGGATCACATCGTGTTTTATGACAACTTGAACTTGTTTAGATTGCTCACATCGTTTAGATCACAATGTGTTTTATGACAACTTAACTGACAAGAAAAAAGTAGTCAACCGTCATGAATTTTCACTAACTGCCCAAGTGCCCACCAACTCCTGTCAATCAATGACAGGATAATATGACAACTTGAAATTGAACTTTTTTAGATTGCATACAAGTTTTATGACAACTTCACTGACAACAAAAAAATAGTCAACCATCATGAACTTTCATTAAATGCCCACCAAATCCTGTCAATCAGGATATTAACCCAATTAACCCTAATAAATGAAACCCTAATCGCCACCAACCCAAAAACCTCTTTATATACCCCCTCATACAAATCATATTTCCTCATCCACAATCCGTTCCAAAACTTCTTCCACAATCCGCTCCAAAAATTTCCCTTCTCTTGTTTCGTTTGTTTCCTCATACTAACCATGGCTTATGAGCCTAACGGCCAAAACAATCACATGGTTTACACAACTGTCTATACCGGAGGGAGACTCATCCCTTCAAGGGGACAAGATGCCAGGATTTCAACCCATGTCTACCAAGGCGGGAGGAAGCAAAACTGGAGGCCCTCGGCTGAAATGGTACAAGATATCCATTGGTTGCTGAACCAACTATTTTATTTTAACGACTCCGAACGGGACACCTCTTACTTCTTCGAAGTTGTGCCCACCCATGACGGGCCTCGTACCTTGAGGGCCTTACAGCGCCGCGGAGACGCCGTCGCCCTTGTCGTCCAAGGTAGATCTGTTGCCTTCATCAACATATATGTCGTCACTGGAGATATTGTTGATGAACTTCCGTAGCGTGACGGCCCAGAATCATCTGTCTCCTCCGCAAATATATAGAATCTGATTAAGTGATCTAGTTTAGGGACAATGTAATGTAGTATTTTATGGTATGTTATGATAGGTATGTCAAGTAGGAAGATGATAATGTCATATAGCGACTATATATAGTCAGTAGATTATGGTATAGTATGTTATGGTATGTTGTAATGTCGCATGAATTAATATTATATGTCAAGTTCCTCATCCATAATGTGATATTATGTAATTCTCTTTTATTTAATATAGAATGTTATGGTAATGGCGCATGAAATAATACTCTATGGTGATGGTAATGGCGCATGAAATAATACTCTATGGTGAATACTCTATGTCGGGATATATATATAACGACAACAGGATAATATTACATTAACATACGAATGCATATTAACAAAATACATACCATTTATACGAAAATTAATATGAGTGGTAAGAGATCCTTCAAGAGTTTGGAACTCTGACTACACATATTAACAAAATACATAATTGAAGAGGTAACACAACACAATTAACGGCATCATGGGCCGGTTGAGGGATTAGGACAGTTTCGTGAGTTATGGCCGACAGCACCACAACTTCCACACCTTCTCCTCGGGCCCCTGTATTCTCCACGTGACGGGATCCTTTTCTTCCTTGGTCTTTCGGATTTCCTCCTAACAACCCGGGGCAAACATGCTCTATTCAAGACCGTGTCAGGAACTTCCCATTGCTCAAATGCAGGAATCGGATATATAGTTTCCTTGTATACTTCCTTCCACATTTCAGCAGTAAAGAAGGGATGAACAAGAGTGACAGGATCCACACCACAATCCTTCGCGGCCGCTATTGCATGCGCACAGGGAATTTGGTCAACTTGGAAGACGTTGCAGTAGCAGGTTCGAGCATGCAGATTTACCAAGAGTGTAGTTCCATTGGCATGCACTTGAAACTCATATTGATTTAGCCTACTCACAACCATTGTCAACGATTTCAAATAATTACCTTCTAGCTCAATAAAAACAATCGGGGTCAGAATATCCAAATTTCGTTCTCCCTTAAATCGCCTGTCACAAAACCAATTACTCATGACATTCAGTATACCATCAAGCAACCCAATCAACGGCAGTCGACGCGGTCCCAGTAAGCGACTATTCACGGATTCTGCGTTGTTGGACGTCATAATGTTGAATCTGTTTGTGGGCATATGACTTCTTGTCCATGCTTCAAATCCAACACCCCTGAGGTACGTACCGACTTCAGGAGACTGGTTGCAAAGTCTTGCAAATTCACGATTAAAGTCTTGTTTGGTGTACGCTTGATTTGCCTTTTGGTATAGAATCCATAAGTCATTTCTTTTAAACCTCGTCTTCACGTTACCCCATAGGTGAAGTGTGCAACAACCATGCTTTGCGAATATATAACGCTCTCTTAAACCTTTGTATATACTTTCATGACGGTCAGACACAAATACGAGGTCATGATCGTCGGCAACAACAGAGCGTAGGTGTCGGAAGAAATACGACCATGAACTATCATTCTCGCTGTCAACAACAGCAAAAGCCACTGGATATATTTGTCTTTTTCCGTCTTGTGCCACTGCAACTAGAAGTGTGTCTCTGTACTTTGATACTAGATGGGTACCATCCACAGTTATGACCTGTAGTAGTTTTCAATCAGCTCTAAAATGTCATGTATCGATTTGACAATAGTATCACGGAACGTGACAAGATGGAAATATACCTTTCTTAAAAACTTCATTCCATTGCGCCAAGCACCCAAGCTGATGAAACAATACTTGAATCGATGATTAGAGTCTACTTCAACATGTGTGACTGTCCCTGTATTCATCCTTTCGAGCAAGTACATGTATCCATGAATCCTATTGTAGCTTTCTTCAGCTGTGCCTCTTATCCTGTCAATGGCGGTTAAACGTGCTCTGTTTGCCTTGTCGTAACCAACTGCCACTCCCATTTTCTTCATGTTGTCTTGAATTTCGGCAGCACGAGGTCCGGGACATGTACCGGCTGTGTTAAATCTGTAACAAGATTGTATATGTAACATGCTAAGGTTAGTTCATAGACATGCTCATATATGATCGTACTGACAGGATAGTTTACTTACATTGACATAATATGGTCAGCAATTACGCTTGAACTTGCATGTCTGTGGTAATTATGCTTTAGCTTCATGCCACATGTATGTTGTCCACAATACTTCCTTACTTGAAACAATCCTGTGCTGCCAAGAGCGGTCCCACGACAAAAAAATGTGCAACTAGGATCAATGCACCTTACCACATATAACTTCTTATCAGACTTTTGGACGTGCATCTGGAAGCGCCTCTGTAATGCCATCAAGGATAAACGATCCTTAAGATCCTTCTTGCAATTGAAGTGCTCTCCAACTTTTATTTCCAAATTATTGCCGCTCACCCCATTATCCTCCATTGGCTCATCCAATTGCCTTTTACACAACCGTTTGCTACGATAGTACTCGGCTTCAATCTGTTGTAGAACTTCCTCATCAATGTCTATGAATAAGTTTTCGACTTCATTAGTGTCATCCAACAATGTCCCTTCTTCAACATCCTCCTCAAGGTCATCCCAATCAAAATCTCGCCCAACGTCTTCCCCATAATCACTCTCAATGTCAATACAGTCCTATATTCTTTTCGTTCCTGTGGAAGGCCTTTTTTCTCTCCCATCAGTTTCCGAGTCTGCCTCAGATTGGCTCACCAAGTCAACTATTTGAACTTCCCCATTGTTTACACGCCAAATTTTTGGTTTAAGTTCATACATGTCACAATCAACGATATTCCGTATTTCGTCAGTGGGATAATTGTTGCTTACCTTATTGTTCTTGTCGGATTTGGGACGATCAGTGACAGGATGGCGATCTACCACAGCCTCGGGCTCTGCCTCTTGAGTTTGTGTTAACGGTGGCGGAGTCAGACACACTGTGATGTCCTCATCATCACTTCTACTTGGATGGCAACCTACCACAACCTCTGGCTCTTTGTTTCCCTTCTTTTTCATACTCGCATATAACTCGATAGGCCAAATGTTATCGTGCGAGTGTGCGTTCAAAAACTTTAACGCACCAAGGTCCTCGTCATCTTTGACATCGATTGGTTGTGCCAGTGGTTTCCACGATGACAGATATTTTATCTCCATTTCATCTATCTCGTAGATGCATTTAATCTTCTCAGCTAACTTTTTCCTGAGATTTGAGTAATTCATATCTGCATACAAAAGAAGTCCTATTGTCGTTGTGATCCCATCAAAAACCCACTTGTTTCCCTTATATGTCCATTCACCACCTGTTTTCAGAGTCAAGTAGTATGATGTTGAACCTGTTACACGAACAAAAAGCAAACACAAGTTCAATACTTTATTAGGGCCAAACGGGGACCCCCGTATGACAATGCCCTAACACCGACATGAAAGAGTAAGCAAGACCACAAAAGATTTTATTGTAAAGAAGAATAGGAATAAGAACGTGAAAGTCAGAACTCACCCATTATTAAACTTCTTATATTCCAAAGACATTGAGGACGATGCACAATCTATTTTGAAGCTTTGTGGATTTAAGGTATTGTGGTGTTACGGAAGCTTTGTGCAGGTTTACATGTTGGGTTATGCTTGGATAACAATCCCTAACACGTGGGTAAATGGGTAGAAATTGGAGGGAAATTTTAGAGGGAAAACAGAGGTTTTCCCTCTAAGTGTGTACTACATTTTCAGAAGTCATATCAGGTGAATAGTTATGAAGCAATATTTCTCCAACAAAAACAGCTAAATAAACCTCATCGGGGACCCCCGACCATTCCTTCTCATTTTCCCTCAACAATCCTTAAACCCTCTCTGCGCCGAACTTGAAGGTAACCCTCTTTGTTTATTGTGTGGTTTTCATACTGGATCAGTAAACACGTATCACTTATTTTTTGCTGCAAATCTTTCTTTGTTTCTACAGTACTCGAGTACAATGTCATCCAGCGACACCTCAAGTTTTCAAAGCGGGGACCCCCGCAAATATGAACATCCACCTTCATCTCCTACACCTTCTCAATTAGAGGAGAAGTTGCAAGAAGAGTTAGACATGTTGCTAACGAATAGCCCATGTTCCAACATGTTGGGTGAAATAATCACACGCCTACGTACTGAGATACATGAACTTGGACAGAGAATCATGGAACTCAATACAACTGAGATGCAATTCGATCATGCAATTTGGCGACTAAATGCAAGGGTGGCAGAACTTGAAGCTGAAAACAAGGCACTATACTCCCAGGCAAACTTCAGAAACCATATAATATTTCCTATTTTTGCGTTTGGTGCTGGTGTGATTCTAGGGATTAGTGCTTTTAGAATTTGTAATCGAGCATGTAGGCATGGTTGAGGATGAATTGACTATGAAGTATGTACCTCATGACTTTGGTTTTTTATGTAAGAGGCTGGATTTTATTTTCGAATAGTTTTAGAAAGCATGGTTTCAACATTTGTAATCTACATGTCAGATTGCCAAAACATTAATGTCGACACTACACACACCGACAATTACCTTACTAGAATAGTTGTCAACTGGATACTATCATTACATTCCTACAATATTGTAGCGTGGGCTACCATTACATTTCTACAAAAAGGATAGTTGTCAACTGGATGCTATCATTACATTACTAGAATCACAACTACCTACTGTCAAACTACTCATGCACGCGGAATGCACAACCTTCATAGGTGCTACGTAATACACAATCCTTTAGGATTTCTTGCCAGTGACAATCCTGTCAAAAACCAAAAACACCGTAGTTAATCAACCTTGTTAATCTTGTCAATGACCAACTCTACTTTTTTTTTACCGGGAATTACCTTTTCTAAAATATAAGGGTTTCCAACTATAATAAGCAATGATCGGGCACGAGTCAGGGCAAAATTTAACCTATTCGGGTTGCTCAGATATCCCATGCGGAAAGTCCTGTCATATTCATCGTGGGTAGCGGTCGATCTGACTGTTGACAGGATGATCACTTCCTTTTCTTCACCCAGAAACTGCTCAACCCCGCCAATCTCAATATGCCTCACATGAGAGCCTTCCTTATCTTTAGTACTTGTTGTGGGAAAGGGGTAATAATCCTGATGTCTTGCTCAGGCACATTCCTTCTTATCAGCCTCTGTACGAGCTCAACCACCTTGCTAGCTTCAATCCTATTAAACCATGATGGGCTGCCCTTTTCCCTCTCATCAAAGACTTGGATGCCACAGAACATGAAAGGGAAGTTTCTATTGGGAAGCATATCAGCCCAAGGTAAGAAACATGTCTTACTGTCTTCTCGATCTGGCCTCAATGCTCCACTATAAAATAGTCTTGAAGGAACATTGACAATAGCAGGGTGGCTCCGGTTTTTTTCAACAACATTGTGACATAATTAGGATCCCCTGATCTGTAAACTTCAAAGTCCAACAGCCCCTCTAGAAAAGATCTTCCCAAACCATAAGCCTCAGCTTGCTTTGAAAAAATATCAGGCCCAAGTTGTTTGGGATCACCACAAAGAACAATAACTGTGTTCTTTTCTATGAGGGTTGATATGGGGATCATTGTCTCTGGCTCTGAAACTTGGCTTGCATCATCTAAGATGATGTGGGAGAAGTGGCCACGGTTAACCCTTTCAGCATGATAGAGGTAAGATGCACTCGTATATGTCGTTATTATTATCATCTTGTACATGCGGAGTGCATCTCGAGAAGGGCAAGTGAAGAAACCAGCACTGTAGGTGCAGAACCTCAACAATGAAGCGTTTATTCTTTGTAAGGGACGATGTGTGGCATTCAACCTATAAATATCTTCCTCCCTAAGTGAAGGACACTCACAAAGGATTTTCTCTAATATGTGATCTGCCGCGCAATTTGAATAAGCACATACAAGTATATGAGAATCACATCTAGTTGTATAGAGTTGTAGGATCACCTCCACTAGTGTTTTTGTCTTTCCTGTTCCCGGGGGTCCATAAATCACATAAGGAGCTCCTCCTCTGTAGCCTAAAATTAACCGAACAGCATTTTGTTGTTCCTCATCAAGAAGAAGTGAGATAGGCACAAAATTGTTGGTTATAATCCTCCGTTTTAACTGATACTCATGGGGAAAGAGGAAGTTTTCATGTAATGCCTCTGCAGATAGAATGGCTTCATGAAGCTTACGGAAATTTGTCCCGTTGAACACAAAACAGATTTCATACACATTGCTATCTATATGCCTTTGGTAAAATTCATCATTAAATTGCAATACTAATTCATCAGCTTCAACACGGTCGATCACGCCATGTTCAAAGAACATTAGCAAGTTCAACATGAGAACATAGCTTTGACAACGATAATTCGTGCAATTTCATAATTCATACCGACAATAGTATATAACACTTTGACAAAAAACATAAGATACCTAACATTATTGACATACCTGATGGACAAAATATTCTCCATAAACATTCACCACATCTCCACTGACAACTGAGGGCCTTCTTTCACCTAGTCCTGGCACTTTAAGTGATACAAGCTTGACATTATACCTTTGTCTCAAAGTAACAAACTTCATATTATAAGCTTTGACATACTCCTGTAAACAAATATATATAAAAAGTCATTCAACAACTTGGTACTACGGCAGAACGATGCCATTTAGCTATCCCCTCAGTCCCCCAACCCCCATATATAGAAAACATAACACTTACCATAATCAGACGTTCCTTCAGCCTTAACAACTCAATGAAATACGACACATAATTTTCCTCTGTTAAGCCTTGTAAGACCACTTCAGGGATTTCCTCAAACTCTATCGCTTTCCTGATCTGTGTTGGTATGTTATATGGTCTCTGAGGTGCCAAAGCTTTGGATACCTCATATTCAGCCAAGAGGAAGACAAGTCGTTCAATAATCCCCTGACCAGTTTGGATATGCAGTATAGATGTGAAAAGGCTAATCTCCTTGGGCACACAAGACATCCATATAGTCAGGCTACCATGTGGGTTCAAATTTCGTTCCTCCATATCAAAACAAGGGACAAAATCTTCCTCGGGTATGTCATCTGGCTGGCCAGATGGAGGTTTCATCAATGACAACACAAATGAATCTTCAGGAATTGAAGCATAAATCTTCACACCCCAAAGTAAAATATATTCATCTGTGGTGTTTTCTAATGTGAATGACGCCACGGCAACCTCGTTCACAGGAACCGATTGAGGCTTTCTTCCAGCAAATGGAAACGGCACAGACACCATGACAGGACCCTCCTCAGTTGGCGATGATGTTGTGACTGAAGGAACATCGATGAAGCCAACCTCTCCCTTGTCTCCAATGGTGGAGTATTTATCATCCATACCTATTTGCCACTCAATTAAAATCCAACTGAAGTTTGTGACTCCCCAGGAAAAAACACCAACAACCACACGAGCTGCTCTAAGGAGAGGAAAAAGATGGGTAAGATGAAGTGAAACAAAGAGAGAGTAGAACTGGAAGTATGTACAGTTAGGATAGTCAAACAACACACACTCCAATGAGATGGGGTAGATGAAGTGCCATTACTATCTCCATAAAGTAAGACCTCTGCGAAGTAAATCAGTCTGAATACGGTCACATTTGTCAATCATACATTATTACACTGTGAAAATAGTATAAATAGTATGTCACAATAATAATTTAAAATGTCACGCTTTGGAAATCACCAGCACTACAAGTGCCTCCTCTGTACCTAAAAATACTCAAACATGGAGCATTTTCTAATTAATATATCTTTAAAGTAGATTGGTGAGATGAAGTGCAATTAATATCTATGTAAAGTAAAATTGCCAAAGAAGTATAGCATCAGGAACGGGAGATCTAATTAAGACATCTTGTGTTTAGATTAGTGAGATGAACTATCCACCTTCTTAGTAGACATATATCCAATTTCAACGCTGTAGTTATGACATTTTTATTTCTAAGTATGACAATTGTTTTCCTAAGTCCGACAAGAACTTTCTATTATAGCAGAAAAAAAACCTTTTCAATATAACTACCAGTTCATCCAGACTAGAATCATTTCTTTACTTCAGAAAATTTCCACTTCATCTCTTCACTTGGTTTTTACATTTGCTCCCTTCTGAATATTTGTTTTTACATACTTTAGCCCTAGAATCATTTCTTTAACTACCAGTTCATCCAGACTAGAATCATTTCTTTACTTCAGAAAAAAAACCTTGTCAATATAACTACCAGTTCACCTTGAAAACTGCTTCTTAATCAATCTGTTGAGTTCAACAGTTCTTCGGGTTCATATGCTGAGGTTCAACCCTTCTCTCGCCCATCACCATTCCTTTTTAACAGTTGCACAGTTCGCCATGGAGATACATCGTCATTCCTGTTTACATCGCCATGGAGATACATCGCCATTCCTTTTTTACAGTTGCACAGTTCGCCATGAAAAAAAACCTCTGAATATAACTACCTACCAGTTCAAATCTTTCACTTTAACAGTTACAAGGACGTCTGCAGAATGGAAGGGAGAGGGAGGGGAGGGGAGGGGAGGGGAGGGAGGATGGGTTTAAATCTTTCATTTTCAACTGTTGATGCATCGGCCGGCGGGATGGAGGAAGCCGGGATGGCCGGGAAGTGGGAGGGAAGTGGGCGAGAAGTGGGAGGGAAGGGGGCGGGAAATATTTTGGGGTTTTAGAGGGAAATCCTAAAAATTATTATTTTACTATTTTGGGCTTTTTGTTTCCTTTTTCTTTTCATGTTTTTATTTTATTTTATTTCATTTCTGAATTAAAAGAAAAAATTAAATATTTTGCAAAAATACCCCATTTGATGTATATATGCAAAAAAAAGTCAAAGTGATATATATGCAACTCACTAATGCATTTGGGGTATTTTTGCAATTCGGTGTTTTTCTTTTCTTTTTTCTTGGACTTCAGATTGCGATTTAGACGAGCAATTTTCGGATGTCGCTTTTTGTTTGATTTGTGTGCTTTGCAGCTTCTTTGTGTTGTGATCTTACTATTCGGCGCATAGGCAATTTTGCCTTTCAACGCATAGGCTCGCGCGTAACGTGGGAATAGGCTTCCCACGCTATGCGCGGGAGCAGACCCTTTCAAGCTCCACACGTTACGTGGGGAGACACTCCACACGTAACGTGTGGGACAGCTCCACACGTAATGTGTGGAGTGAATCTGGCTTTAAAAGCCAGATTTCTCCCATTCGAAGCAATTACCCTAAAACGCAGCCCGAGCTCCCTTCTTCCCTTCCCACATAACGCGTCTCGTGGATCTCCTCGTTACGAAGCAACGAACTCCGCACGTTATGTTGAATCAAGATCTTTGAAAGGTTAGTTAGTAGAAATTGTTGTTTGGTTATTTTTTGTTATATTTGAAGTTTTTTGTTAGATATTGTAGATCCATATTGTAGATCTATGTTGTGTAGATGTTTTTGATGGTAGATCTATGTTGTGTAGATGTTTTTGATGTTGTTGTTGATTTTTTGTTTAATTTTGAAGTATTGTTTTGTATGAAATGGTGAAAATTGATTAGATTTGAATAAAATGGTGTTGAGGATTTAGGTTGAATTTTTGTGAAAATATGCAAATGGAAGTGATAGTATTGGTAGATTTGTTAAAATAGTGTGATTTTTGTTGAATTTATTGTATTATTTGATGAAAATATTTTTTGTCGGAATCTGGAAATTGCGCCGGAAAAGACGACGGAATGTCGTCGGAGTGTCGCCGGAATGTCGCCGTCGGCAGTTGGAAACTGCAAATTCACACGTTACGTGTGAAACATTTCTACACGTAACGTGTGGAGCCATATCACACGTAACGTGTGAATTTGCAGTTTTGTTCTGGCTTGCCTTCGTTTCCAGTGACATTCCGGCGACTCTCCGGCGTAGTATTTATCCAGAATACATAATATATTATTTTGATTAAAATGTGTGGATATATAACCGCGGATGGAGCCTGGTGAAAGAACCGCACGTAGGAGGCGCCGCAACCTTGTCCGCGAACAGTCGTTTAGGGCTGAAGAAGAGGTGAACAGGACGGAGATAAGGCAACGGAGGAATGTATTCTACCGGGATGATGAGACTGGCGCCTATCAGACGGGAGCTAGTAGCAGTAGTGGGGTTGCGTGCATGATTTCCGCTCAGAGCTTAATGGCGGTGCCTTCGTTTCCTGGAGATAGGGTAGATTCTGAGCCTCAGTTCTACCCGGACTACCGAGCGAGCCCGTTGCGTGGTTATTCTGATACAATAGATCAGAATAACTACTACGGGCCGACTTTTAGTCCGCCGATACTACCACCGCATATGAGCCCTCATCACAGCCCTTCGTATTATCAAGGGGCTGAGGATCAATACAACCCTTGGGAGAACCCGGCAGTGTACCCAAACGCTCCCTATCATCAACCTATGGTAAGTACATTTAGTATAACATGAATTTGTTTAAAAATTGTAATTACTTCTGATTTATTTAATAAATGTAGGACCAGGCCAATACATGGGGGACTCAGGACCAGGCTAGCAATGCCTGGATGCCAAGAGATGACGCTCCGGACGTGAACGAGGAGCCTCAGGAAGCCTCTTCTTCGCGGGCAAAACCGCCCCGATCAAAGAAGAAGGTGAGATATGACCCTGAATTACGGGTGAGCGTTCCTGGAGGTCCGGAGAGCCTTGAACTCCTCAAGAGTTTTGTCAACCACGTGGCGTACCTCCTGTACCAATGCATTGTAAGTTGCATGAAACTTTATTTCTTGTAATTCTTAATCTTATTACAAATAAGTCCAATGGATTGCTTAAATATGTTCATATGTTTTTATATAAATATATACAGCTGGTGCCACCATTGAGGTTCCAGCATCGAGGCAAGCAGTTACGTTCATGGCGTATCACACCGAATGCCGAGTGGGGTAACATGGCGTCTGCGTCCGGTCTATGTCATCTACCGGACATCATGCACGAGCATGTGGATGAGACGCTGATTGGTGCCTTCATCGAGCGTTGGCAACCAGAGACCAACTCATTCCACATGCCATTGGGAGAGATGACTATAACTCTCCATGATGTGTGGATGATCCTTCTGCTGAACATACAAGAGCAAGACATGGGTCCCCCACAGAAATGGCACGAGCAGCTGGGCCCCAATGATTTGAAGAAGGCGTTGGTGGAGCAGGCGCATGAGTTTTTTGAGCTGCAGGGTGGTGATGTCGTCGCCGGTACCGTGACAGCGAGAGATTTTAAGGCTCATTGTCAGGATTTGACTGACGAGACGCATGCGGTTGGGTTCTTGCTGTACTTGGTGGGGTCTTGTCTCTTTCTTGACAAGTCTCAACATAAATTACCCGTTTATTACACTCCGTTCGTGGTTGATCCCTCGTCAACCAAGAACTATGCATGGGGTACTGGTGTTCTTGCCCACGTGTACCGCAGCTTGGGCGAGTGCACAAGGAAAGAGGCGCGACTCATGTCCACATGTTTCACTCTGATCCAGGTATAAATTTTCTTGTATAAAAACATATGTAGTTTTGTTATAGATGTATATTTGTTATTTAGGGAATTGACTTACATGTAATTGTTTTGTAGGCATGGATATATCAATACTTCCCCATGTTTAGACCTGCACAGAGTGTACACTGGGACCCCCAACAGCCGATCCCATACGCCCGTCGATGGGACATGTCACAGCCACCCAACCGGATCAGAAATTATAGGGAGGAATTGGATGGGATGCATGCTGAGAGTGTAAGTGCATATACGGTCCTTATCTAGTATGTTAAAATACGAAATTATAGGCATGATTAGTTGTTTAAAATTCAATTATGTTTAGGTTGAGTGGATTCCATACGGCCCGATTGACTTCAACGACGGGATGTTTGCTTCATCGCGATTCCATGGAGTCATATCCTGTTTGTGGGTCACCGAGCCTTACATGCCGGATCGAGCAGCTAGGCAGTTTGGGCGTGCACAACAGTGTCCAAGACCACCGATTGTGCCAATTAGGGCATGGAGGGGCACGAAGATTAGCAGCTATACGGTGGAATACGATAGAGCCCAATTTGCATAGGATGCCCACAATCAACATTCCATTAGCCTACAAGCTATGGGCCCTCCAGTCTTTCAACCCCACCAGTGTAGTGGTGATTACATGCAGTGGTACCTCCAGCATACACATCCATTCATCATCCCTACAGAGGGTGATCACGCTCAGCAGCAGGTAAGAAATTGAATAATTATATCTTGTTTAATTTCGTGTACAAACTATTTCATAATCGTATCCACTTATCTTGTGTACAGTGCATCGAGGGTTGCTACGAACGTCTGAATCCATATCGCGATCACCAACATGAAGATCACCAATGTGAAGACGTAGCCGAGGCATTACGGCAATCATTGGAGCAAATGTATCCCTTGCTTCCGAACCATTGAACTTTGCATTAGGGCAATAATGAATGTTATGACTTCTATTTGATTATTTGTGATGACTTATTTGGATTATGGTAACAATGAATGTTATAACTTTGGATTAAGATGTCTTCATTTTGTATTGTGTGTGAGACCGTATTTTAATTCACGTGAAGCTAACAAACTAGATGACGTAATTATGCGTAAACCGTCATCACGATAAACAGTAGACAAAGAAACCGACACAAATCACATTCTTGTGAAGTGCACGGTTTGCTGCAAACCGTGCGGTGTTGCATGCAAACCGTGCACCAGCAAAATTTATAACATTCTTGTAAAGTGCACGGTTTGCTGCAAACCGTGCGGTGTTGCATGCAAACCGTGCACTAGCAAAATTTATAGCTTTCAGTAGAAGTGCACGGTTTGCTGCAAACCGTGCGGTGTTGCATGCAAACCGTGCGGTGTTGCATGCAAACCGTGCACCAGCAAAATTTATAGCTTTCAGTAGAAGTGCATGGTTTGCTGCAAACCGTGCGGTGTTGCATGCAAACCGTGCACCAGCAAAATTTATAGCTTTCAGTAGAAGTGCACGGTTTGCTGCCAACCGTTTGGTGTTGCATGCAAACCGTGCACCAGCAATATTTCTGGCGGTTTCTGTGCCTTCTGTAAAATTGAAACTTGTGGAAATTAAGAAAATTTGAACCTATCTGTATGATCTATTAAGGGATGATGGAAACATGTGTCTTGTTATTTCACCAACAGCTCATAAATACAACGAACATGTGTCGATCTACATCAAAGTCATTGCATTATACATATCAGTCATTACATAAATCGATCGTTTCAACTTTCTTCTTTCCTCTTGGCTTCTTTGGGGCGGCTGCTTGGTACTCCATCAATCGATCATAGATTTGATCTACCAAATCACCCGCAGACGGGTCATGATTTCTCACCCACGGCACGTAAAGATGCGGCAAGGGCGAGGTTTCGGCAAGGCCAATCTACATCAAAGTCAATGCATCATACATATGTTTTAACATAAGATAGTTTCAACTTATTTGATTGTATTAACGTATCGCAATGAAATGTTGCTCTTCCTCGACATGGCAAATGCATATCGTCTTCAGCTTCTCGCCAACCGCTTGGTTTGGCTTCGCCCTCATAGGCATGTATGTCGTTCCCACACCAGCACAGACGAAGATGAACACACAGTTGAATGCAGTTGCCACCAAACATCCCATATCCGGGAGGTCCAACCACGTCTCCCATGGGGCAGGCCTGTTGGGCGAAGGAAACCATGCAAGCTTCGCCTCCATTGCCTCAAGTGTCATCGTAGACATCCAAATTTGCGCGAATAGCTCATACTCTTGTTTCAACGTAGCGATCATGGTACGTTGAACAAAAGCCCACTGCTCCTGCCTTAAACCCAGACCATGCGCAATTGCTCTGTACCCGCAGTTTCCATCACCCACTATTTCCCACCATCCTCCCACGTGTGGTTTCATACACTTGGGAAACTGGGTAATATATCGCTTAGGATTCTTGATCAATGATGTGTGACCCGAAGGCATAGTTGAAGCCTTCTTTGGTGGTCTTCCTTTTTGCTTCTTCGGAGGTGTTCCCTCCATCTGTTGGTCAGTGTACTCCCATGATGACGGTTGTCTTTTGGTGGGAATGTTTAGAGCTCCTTGAGGTCGACCCTTATGCCTAACTTTAGCTGGCTCTTACAGAGTAGTCCGCTCTGGATGTGCTATACTTGTTAGTGCATAGACAGATCTTTGTTGATCATGCACTGGCAATGTGGGAAAGACGCTTGCAGCAAATTCTTCAACCAACGACCTATTCACTCTACATTCTCTGGCTTCTCCTTCTTCTTCTGTCCGTACTTCTGACAAGGTCAATTGCCTCCAGAACGGATGCAATGAGCTAGGTTTAATTGGTTCCTGGTTCATCACATTACGCGCCATGTCATGCACGCAAAGTAAGCCATCTCTGACCCTCATCTGGCATCTGCATATAGTGTTCCACAATGGAGCTTCGCCTTTCTTGTATTCCTCAATCAACCGAGCTAGTGTAATCGCAGAGACCTTGTAGTGCAGCTTGCAGAAAGATGTGCATTTGTTATCAGCGTAAATCTCTTTTCTATGCTCTCATTCAGTGCAACTGTGCATCATATTGATCGAATACAGTGCAAAGGTTGCCATCATTGCTAGTGAAGAATATTTTAAGATTGGAATGAGCCCCTTCAACCCTGTATTACAATCAAGAATTTGAAATCAGTATGTTGCTGTAAAAGTCTAAGTTCAAATAACCAGTTAAATTTAAAAACATATTGTACAAACCTGTTAGTTATGGTAGTTCCGAGAGTGAACATTGTATCTGTCCATACGGAGACGATTCTTTCCTTGTACGGGTCTAGCCAGTTTTTTTGTACGTACTGGAGACATTTTGGAGATTTCCTCCAATCATACTGAATCTTCTTCAGTGTTGCTTCATACCCTTCTATGGTCGTTTCCTTGAAGAGTTTCATGCAGTCGTTGGAAAACGTTGTGCCTCTAAACTTGTCCCTGGCCTTCTTCCCGAAGTCTTCAATATTCTTCCTTACATGCCGCCTACATAGAAGGAATTTTGCTTCTGGAAACTGCTTCTCTAAGGCGTTCATCAACGCCTTCTCCCGATCAGTGACCAAACATGAGGGTGCTCGTTGCACCTTGACAAACATTTTTGAAAGTTGTTCTATGGCCTACTTGTAACTCTCTTCGTCCTCATGCTCCAGAAATGCCCCGGCAATATTGTAGTTTTTCCAAACAGATGTGATGCCGACAATTTCAAGAAAGGGCAAATTGTAACTGCACACATAATGATATGTTATGGCATGCTAATGATCACATGAACAAGTGAAGAATATAATAGATATGTGCGTTACTAACCAGTTAGTTGCGTATGTAGAGTCCAACAACACAATGTACGGAAATGCCTTCAACAACGACAACTGGTCCGGGCTTGCGAAGAAGATATATGTTATCTTATTGGTCTCCTTATTGAATCTATGATCCACAAAGTATCCCTTCTCATTGCACTCATAGAAGAACTGTTGCACAACTGTTCTTCCTTCCATGCCCTTCTTTCGTATCTCATACATGATGTTGTATACTTGCTTCATCTTGGTCAAGTTTCCTGGGGACGACCTGATTGTAGTATGAATCTTTTGAGGCTTGCAATGATTGACTGTCATCACCCTAATAATCTCCTTCTCTTCAGCGTTTGGTCGCCCAGCTAATGCATGACCATACAAATTCTCTTTTATCACATGGTTGTGAGTTCCATGTTGTACACTGATCTTCCATGATCCCTTCGGCCCTTCTTTCAGCCTCAACATGAAGGGACACCCACACTTCTTCGATCTTGTGATGTCTCTCACTTGGTTAGCTTGTTTAGGCACGTTTTGTCCACGCATGTCGCACGGTAACCAAGTCCCCCCAAGGGCTGTATACGTGGAAGGTTTATTCCTCCACTTTTTGATGCAGAAGTTGACACATAGTAGTCTCCCGCGCCCACATAAATGCTTCTTCTCTAGACTCCCAGATTTGATCAATTATGAAGAACTTTGAATAATCAGCAAAGACGAAAACATCCTCTTCTGGTGGTACACTAAACTGAGGCTGTGTGTGTAGGGATGGAAAGCAAAATTGTAGGGTAGCATGAGATAAAGATGCTTCTGGAGGCGGAACACTATAGTCAAACGATCCAAGTGAGAAGGATGGTATCTCATCTGGTGTTTTACACTCAGATGGTGTGGTCCATTCCGGCAGCGGTTGATGAGGTGTTTCCCAAACAGAAAATGTTTTTTGTGGGGTGCTCCAGTCATCGAGGGAAATATTGTTTAACCCCTCGTACAAATAGTAGTTCGGCTGCATACACATGGAATCATCTCATCAAGTAGTGAACTAATTATCAACTGTGAAACCATAATTCCCTTTAAGAAAGCAGATTCTGCTAAATGGCACGGTTTGTGACAAACCGTGCACTAAACCGTGCCATTTTACAGAAGGTACATAAATAGCCAGATACTGGTTGTGGTTTCACACGTTACGTGTGAATCAGCTCCACACGTTAAGTGTGAAACATCCCCACACGTAACGTGTGAACCCTAAACCATTTGGCACATGTTCCACACGTTACGTGTGGAGATGTTTCACACTTAACGTGTGGAACATCCCCACACGTAACGTGTTAAACTGTTCTTCAATGTATCCCTCACTCGTTTTCTTACATATGTATCCCTCAAAGTGTAACATCTAAAACTTTGTTTCTAAACCCTAAACAACAAAAGTCAAGTTCAAAACTTACAAAATCTAGCATGTGAAACTTGGTTAAACCCTAAACAACAAATATTATGTTTAGTTTTCTAAAACCTAAACAACTAAAGCTCAAAACTTTGAACATGTCCAAAACAAAAAATGAGAACTTTAACTTTAAATAACGGAAATTACCTCATTCAGATGTCGATCATCTTCGACATTGTTGTTCCAATAATCATTGTTGTCCATTTTTTTTACAAAAAATGAGAGTGTAAAACACAAATTTTTTAGTGTTTGAAATGAAGTATTAAGCTCGAAATTGTGGTTAGCCGGTGAAGATGAAGAAGAAGGGTCCATTAATTCAGTTAGGTGGGGACAAGACGGGTAATTCAATGCTTTTTACAACAGACGAAACCACATGTTACGTGTGGGCTTCTTCCACACGTAACGTGTGGGCCTCTAATACACGTTACGTGTGGTGTATTGTCACACGTAACGTGTTACTTCTTTTCCCCTTAAGGGTTTAGGTTTAGGGTTAGGGTTATGGGTCGGAGTTTACTATTTTGGATTTTAGAATTTAGGGTTTAGTATTTAGTATTTATGATTTAGGGTTTAGGGTCGGAGTTTACTATTTAGGATTTTAGAATTTAGGATTTTAGAATTTAGTATTTAGGATTTAGTATTTATGATTTAAGGTTTATGGTTTAGGGTTAGGGTTTAGGGATTAGGGTTTAGGGTTAGGGTTTAGTATAAAAGACTCATGACTATAGCTGTATATAGCTATATACTACAGTTGGTTATTAGTTGTCAAACACATTGCATTTTCACTATATAAGAAGCATTAGGGTTGTTTGTTCACTATAACAATTCCAACACAAGCGGCGCTTGAAGATACATTTTTGGGTAAGCATCTTCTTCCAATTTCTATCGATTTATCAACCCTAATTTTTTATATTAATGGATTCATGATATTTGTAGGAAACCAAACACTACAACAAATAATGGCATCTTCATCCAAATCATCAACAAATGCAGATAGGCTATGCTATTGTAATTTGAAAGCTATTGTCCGAACTTGGGATTTGCAGTGGAACTACGGAATGAGGTATTGGGGATGCCCAGAAGTGGGGTGTCATTTCAGGGAGTGGATTGATCTAATGTACGAGGACATGGCACACGCGGTTATTCGACAACAATGGCAGGAAAAACAAGATCTTGTTAAGGAAAAACAAGATCTTGTAAAGGAAAATCAAGATCTTGTTAAAGATTTTGATAACATTCGTAGGTATAACTTCAATACACTAAATGATATACATCGTAGGTGATTAATGTCGTATCTTTTTTGTAATGTTGTTTATGTACTATCCACCTTTGTAGGGAGCAAACAAATTTAGCAAAGCAGAGATATCATATGAAGCGAATGTTTACCAGAGACTATCCTAAAAACTTCAAACGCTAAAGTAACGAACCATATATGTTCTCTTATTTTTTCTAAGTTTATGATCAACTTGTATTCTTTCATGTATTGTGTGCTCAATGTGGTTGTGTAGTCAACCAGCGTAATGAACAATTTGTTTTATCTTCTAGGTTGATTATTTTGTATTGTTTTTTATAAAGATTAGATAAAAGTTGGGCAACAAAATGGGGGTAACCCTCCCCTAATGCCTATTTAGAAACAATAGTATGATTCATACACAACATTAAAACATAAATAAATACTAAAAACAAACAATAATATGATTCATACACAACATTATAATATACCAAAAACACCACACGTTACATGTCGTTATGCTTCACACGTTACGTGTGGAGCTGATTGACACGTAACGTGTGGATCCTAACCACACGTTACGTGTGGAGCCTATGCGCCGAAAAGTAACCGAGTTTTTTATGTGCTTGAGAAGGCGATCAATCCTTCACTTTATATAGTGAGGAAGATAGGCAGTTTTTTCTTCAATAACCACGACCCCACTCCAATACGCACAAAGCCACTAACCACTTTTTTCCCTTTTTGTTTTGTTTTGTTTTGAACTACTGAAGTGAGAAGTTACTTCCCCTTTCCTTTTGATTTAACTAAATCAGTTTTGTTCTATTTATACCCCTTCCCATATTGACCCATTTCCTTTGGGTATTTTTACAACTTGGGCCTCAACCAAGTTGGGTTTAGCTTGGTCCATTAAAATTGGCAATAATTGGAATAGAAAATGAAATCCAATTGAAGTTGTAATTTTCGAACAAGAATTTATAAATTAATCACATATTCAACTTATGAACTTTTATCCTTCAACAACGACATTATTTGGAGATTATTCAGCTACGGGGTAGTGGTCCGGAATGGGATCATACGCTGGTCAATCTATGTGGCGACGAGCTTTCTGTAGCTGAACCGCTTATCCGGGCATCACAACTATTGTCCCAGTCCTCGGGTCCTGCAACCGAGTCGTCCACAACAGCAGAGTACTGAGCCCGAGCGGCGCGTGTCCCGCCTATATATGAGAGGGGAGAATCTTCTAGGGTTGCGGCTAAGCGGGCAGCGGTAGAGGATATAGATGCCTCTCTTGCAGAGTCGAGCGATGAGTCGATGTAGCTACTAACATTATGAATTTTGAATGATATTATGGATTGTGTACTGACATTTTGTGTTTGTTCCTATTATGTATTTACGTCTTTTATGTTGATGCGAATTGTGAATTTACGCGTGTCGCCCATGTGTTGCACTACTGTGCGGACCTGGCACACCCCATCCAAACCGAAGTTTAATTATAAAAATATTGTTACAAAACCAACCTTTAAAAACCTGGCTATTTGGTGGACTATTAGCCAAACGCTAAATCCATCACAAAAATTGAGTAGGTGACCTTAAACCCACATAAATTGAGTAGACATTGACATGACAGACAGGAAAAAAATTCAAAGAAGCATAATAAATCCCTAAAACATTTGAGCCATATATACATATTGAATATCCTTCCTAAACCCTAAACCCATAAATATCATACATTGTATTGTAATGACAAAGACTAAAAAACCCTAAACCCTAAAAAACAACAAAACAAAACCTCATATAGCTCTTGGGCGCCACGTAGTTGTGCCCAAAGGATTTCTAGTATTTATTAGGGTTTAGGGTTTCATGGATTATAGGATGGTGTAAAATATTTATGGGTTTAATCTGCATAAAAGATATTTAGTACGTATATATGGCATGAATGTTTCCAAGAAGTTTTGTGAACGAGCATGGGAAAAGCTTGTCTAAGTACGCTTATCTTAGAGTAGACTTGGGCAAACACGGGCTGGTCTATCCGGCCCGTCCGCCCATGTAAAGGGGAGGGTATGGACAAGCTTGTAAGCCTTAAAGGGCCAAAAATACTCAGCCCGAGTACCGGGAGGGTCGGGTATGGACAAGGGGTCAAGCCATATAGGGTCGTTAAGCCCGACCCGCATATGATATATAAATATTATTTATATATATAATATTACATTATTACTACTCCTAAACAAATAAAAATCAAAACACTTAAACTAAGTAATATAAAAGCTATTTTTTTATGGGTTACAAACTCCACTTCACCCCTCGTTCTCACATGTGTGTAGACTTTGATATTGGATATTTAATGTTTTTTATTGTAAGGTGGAAAGACTATTTGGACTTATAAAAAATTTGATATTTTTTTAATTATGGACATGAATTATAAGATGTGAATTATATACAAAACCGAATACGGGTTTCGACGGGCTACCCAGACCCGGGAATGCGGACGGGCTTGGACAGTTGTCCAAGCCCTATTCCTGGGCTCAGCCCGGCCCGGATAAACGGACAAAATTTTTAGGTCAAGCCCAGACCATATCCGGCCCGGGCCCGAAGATGCCCAGGTCTATCTTAGAGTACCAAATGGTGTAGAGTCGAAAATCGAACTGAAATGGCATAACGGTCGAGCTTGGTTGCACAAAGGAAAACATTCTTATTCTGAATTTTCTACTGAAGGGAAACATCAGAGAATCTCAAAGAATCATACTTTCTTATACAAGAATCGCTAAAACATTCGGGCCATATATACATAGATTACTTTGGTTATATCTTATGGTTATATACTATAGTTATATACTATGATTATATCCAATGGTTATATTCTATAGTTATATATTATGGTTATATCATATAGTTATATACTATGATTATATTATATATTATATTCTTTAGTTATGTACTATGGTTATATCCTATAGTTATATAATATGATTATATCTTATAGTTATATCCAATTTGGTTATATCTTATGGTTATATCCTATATTATATTCTTTAGTTATATACTATGATTACATTCTAGAGTTATATATTATGGTTATATCCTATATTATATTCTATAGTTATATACTATGATTATATCTTGTAATGACAAAGACCCTAAAACCCTAAACCCTAAACCTTGATAATGCCAAATTGGATTCTTTCTCAGGAGATTCTGTCACGGAATCTAAAAAATGTCAAATTGGGCGCCACTATGTGGCACCCAAGAGGTTACAACATAAACCCCTTGGACACATCTATGTGGCGCCCAAGCGTTCCATTTTCCTAAGTTTAAAACTTAAAATTTTGTAAATTTATAAAGATATTTTTGTAAGTTATTTCTCCAACTTAAATTTGGAAATGTTAAAGTTTGTAATGTAATGATAAAGATGGCTTTTGGGTTTTATATAAGTATGTTACAGTTTCATATATTACAGTATAATGTATGATATGTTACAAAATTGAAGGTTATTAACTAGTGGACACTGAAATTGGAAAACCATAAACCTTGAAACATTACTGTAATTTATATAAGTAGAAGAAACTACAAATCGGAAAAAGAGTGGATTTACATCGACTAAACATATCCAACTCCATCTCGATCCAACATTTGTAGTAGTTGGACATCCTAAGCACTATGACTAACGAAATATTGCGGGTCGACCACTCATGGTCCATTCCTTGACATAGTCTTTCATCCAAGTCTCAAATGGTTTATCCTATCCTTCAACACTTGCATCTTTGAATCGGGTCCAAACGTCGGGCGGGGGTGGAATCAGACAAAGATCATCAACTAGCCAAACCTGTACAAATAAAGGTTAATAATGATCGAATGTGGAAATGCATACTGGTACAAAATGGTCATGGTTGCCTACAAGGGCTATTGTATGCACCGTAGTGGGAGGTTGTGCGCTTGGAGCCCACGTTGGGAGGCATGTGTGAGGTCCACACCATGATAGTACAACAAGATTCACCTGTAATCGTATGGAAAACTCCAAACCGACCATAGGAACTTCCATCCAGTGATGGCTCAAGCACTCTTCGGTATAATTCACTAACTTGATCAGCTGTGATATCGGGGTAACAAAACTAGCCCGGGTGTATAGCTCTCGACGTTGTTGTAGTTCCTTGGAAAGCTCCCATTGGACGTATTCATATTTGTCTTGGTCCTTGCCTAATAATACAGCCAGTGAACAGTACCCACAATGATCATCACCCATTACATTCTGTACTACTGAAATATAGGCGAACATGAACGGATCAATATTCTCTCGACCCCAGTTAAAGCCGAGGTAAATCACTTCCTTCTCGCCCTTAGGTGGTCCAGTGGTGTGGTAACAGGTTTTCGTCGTGTAAAACTGCTATGCAAAATATCCAAACAAACCTTAAACCGTAGTCCTGGGTAAGTAAAGGTCGAATCCACAGGGAGGCGAATTCTATCTAAATATGCAATTCGTATGTCAATCAAACGTAACCAAAAGGGGGGTTTTGTGAGTTTTGTAAGTTCTAAACATGCAAAAGGTAAACAAGCTAAAAGTTGATGAAATCAGTGATGGGAAAAGCACTTAGTCAAACAACATCCACTATTCGTATGACAAGTTGATCCTAGATAATCATTCAATATCTCATGCAATGGAAATTCCAATTCCTTTTCAGATATAACTAATAGCACAACCAGATACTATTAGCACTAACTAATTAAACAACCCTGAAACTATCAAGATTCAGTTTAACATCAGCATTACGGATAGGAATATAGTTGGATACAATTCTAGCATAAAACAACCAGCTTTTATCCTAGAATGTAAATCAGTTATCTTCTGCATAAGACTAGCACAACCAGATACTAGTACGATGCAGTTGCTACTCTGAAATAGATATTCTCAACCAGTAACAATCTAAATCTAGCAATAGATCAATAACGACAAACCCTAGTTGCGTCCAAGATAGAGATTATCAATATCAATCATAAGCAATCAAGCAAGAGAATAGATAAAAACCATGCAATAGATAAGGAACGAGAATCTCATAACTGAATCAAAACAAAAGCTGCAGCGTCTGACTAAGCCAGGGAGGCTTAGTTCTTCATAACGAATACGTAGAATGAAATTAGGGTTCGAGAGAGATTGGCTGATTGGCAAACAAGCCTTTCTCTACCCTTAAATACTAAAGGAAACAAAGTCTGAATTAACCTAAAACGAAATAATAAATCGTAATAAAATAATGCAAAATAAAGCAAATAAGGAAATGGCTCGGCGGACTTCTGAACAGCGGCGGCGGTCGCTGCAACCTCCACGGCGGGCGCCGTAATGGCGGCGGGTGCCGCATTTCCACGGCGGGCGCCGTGGCCAAGTCGTAGCCATCGTTGTTGGGAGGGTTTAGGCGGCGGTCGCCGTGGCTTCTACGGCGGGCGCCGTAAGGTACTTCCTCTGAAGTCTTCGTCTCTTCAGCTCCTTGGCATCTACTTCTGGTGGCTTCCTCCTCAGTGTCTACTATGATCTCCAAAACGGCTCAAACACCTCCAAATACACCAACTTCGCCCCCAAACGCCATACACATGAATGTGTCTAAATCTACCCGAATGGCACCAATAAAACCTCTAATGACTCTTGGTTAAGCCTTAAAAGTAGTGCTTATCAAACTCCCCCATGTTTAGACCTTTGCTCGTCCACAAGTAAACTAATAAAGAGCCTACTCCTCCAATGTAGCATCCAAGGTCTCAGGAAGCATATCCTCCAACTAAGAGTCACCTAACCCATGCCAAGCTCCTGGCACCACTCTCATTTACAACACATCAACAACTCAACAAGCTTAAGGGGCAAGCAGAGTACTTCCCCCAAGCTAAACTCGGACATCCAATAGCGTGAGTAACCTCTAATTCTAGCCTCCATCTATTGCTCCTTATGTATCCCAGAGTGACCTACCCGACAATCCTTCTTTGTCTCCTCTTCTTATGACGCCTCGCCAAGAATAATGAGAAATCCTAAAATCACTCTTCTTTTTTTCGCTCATTTTGCCAAGGCGCCCTTTCGGGTTTTCACCAAGTCACTCATTTCATTTTTTAATAGATGTGCTCACATAAACTCACGTCACTCTTGACCACATATTACCCCAGCCTAATGCTGGTCCAAACCACCTGCTTATTACCTAGGCCGCCCTTTCGGGTTTTCGGCCTATCCCAGGATTTCAATTTCAGCCTTTTATCAAATTTTTGGCTCTTTTTCATTTTTTTCTTTTCCTCAACGACGTGGCAAGTATAGAACTCTCCCCCATGCTTAAACATTACATTGTCCTCAATTTAATGAAGGACAAAAAGAATAAAAGCACAGGGAAAAGCAAAAAATTAACTCATAACGTTGTCGAGCTGGCTTGGACACGGAAGGTGTCGCTGGCGGTCTTCTCAATAAACGTCCATGTCACGGGTGTCGGCATCAATGCCATAATCTTCATCTACCGTGCAACCATAGGGATCCACCGTGGGGTGTGGTGGTTATGTAGGAAAGCAGGGTTGCACGGCCTTCAACTCCGTCAGCTACTACCATGCAACCATAATGAACCACTGTGGTGAATGAGTGGTCGATCAAGGGAACGGGGTTGCATGGCCTTCAAAAATGGGCCCAGATGTCATCGTGGTTGGGCCCTGGTGTATCTCCTCTCCAGCTGTCGACTGTAGGGCCACCATCGTTGCCAAATGAATGTAGGGTGAATGTATTCCTCCGTTAGCAACATGATACGCACCTCTCGTGGGAAATCTGGATAGCCCGGTAAAACTTGTTTTTTTTTTTGATTTTTCTCCCCGTTTAAGGTTTTTTCGGGGTATTTTTTTTTATAAGAAAACGAATTTGAGAATGGCGGCGATCGCCGTAATTAAACGGCGGTCGCCGTCATTTGCCGCAAGCAAAGTGAACGAGGGAGGTGATTACGGCGGATGCCGTAAGCTAGGCGGCGGGAGCCGTGAACTCCTTCTTCACTTTGAAACGCTTCCTGCAGGTTAGTTCGACACAGAAAGGAAAAACTAAAAGGAAAAACAAAAGAGAATGACTAAGGGAAAGAAAATAAACTATCTAACATCGGGTTGCCTCCCGATCAGCGCCTTAGTTAATGTCGTTGGCTCGACAAACTACTCGAACATCCTCAATCCATATCGTCAGGCTCTTTAGGAACCTTCTTAATCTATACCTCCTTCCTGAACCAATTATGTAAAGGTTTGAACCTTAGACCATTCTTCTTCTTCTTCAGCGGCCCCTCCATCTTGACCTTCTTATTCGCGTCTCCCCCATACTTAGATCGATCAGGGGGGTGTTTAACCTCAACTTCAGGGACCTGCATCACAGATGGAACAAGCTTCTCGCTCGGAGTTAGCAGTAAAGGCGATTTGCCTGGTATCTCCAGAGGAGGCTTATAGTCAGCGGCCAACTCAGTGATGACTTCCTGCGAGTTAGTAAATGAAGCAGAAACCAAGCTAGAATCAACAATGAGAGATTGCGTGTCATCTAGGTGGTCCTCATCAAAAACATCTTGCACCACAGGCTCAAGTACATCAATAGCACACAAAGAATGATCATCAGAAGGATATTTCATGGCTTCATAGATATTGTAGTTAATAGTTTGGCCATCAAATTCCATAGTCAAGGAACCAGTACTCACATTGATCTTAGTGTTGACAGTTTTCAGGAAGGGTCTCCCTAACAGAATAGGGGCTACATGCATATCATATTCCATATTAAGCACATAGAAGTCAACAGGAAAAGTAAGATCACCAACCATAACCAAAATATCATCCACTATCCCTATAGGACGCACACTAGATCTATCAGCTAACTGAATGGCAATATTAGTGGCATGCATGGGTCCTAATCGTAAGGATTCACAAAGAGATGAAGGTAGGACATTAATGGAAGCACCCAAATCTAACATAGCTTTATTGAACTTGGTACCTCCAATAGTAATAGGGATGGTGAACATACCTGGGTCGTCACACTTCTTGGGTAAGCGCTTCTGAAACACAGCAGAAACATGTTCGCTTACCTTTACCTTCTTCTTGCTGTTCCTATCCTGATTCCTCTTTGTGGTGCACATCTGCTTCAAGAACTTGGCATAACGAGGGACAAACTTGATCAAATTTAGGAGAGGGATGTTGACCTCAACATTTCTGAACATCTCAAACATGTCCTTGTCCTGCGCAAGTGGCTTGGTACGCTTCAAAGCAGACGAAAATGGTGCAACAGGCTTCCAATCAGGAAAAATCGGAGGTTCATACTCCTTCTCAGCCTCAGGATCAGCTTCGGAGGGGCGGCGGTCGCCGTAAGAAGGACGGCGGTCGTCGTGAACATCATCAAAAAGTTCGGGATTTGGCTCACCGTCACGGCAGTCGCCGTTCTCTGGATGGCGGTCGCCGTAATTGCGGCGGTCGCTGCCATTTATGCGGCGGTCGCCGTAATTCTCCTCGGATACATCGAATGTGGGATCACCTGGGCGGCGGTCGCCGTAACCTCCACGGCGGGCGCCGTAATGGCGGCGGGTGCCGTATTTCCACGGCGGGCGTCGTGGCCAAGTCATAGACATCGTTGTTGGGAGGGTTTAGGCGGCGGTCGCCGTGGCTTCTGCGGCGGGTGCCGTAAGGTACTTCCTCCGAAGTCTTCGTCTCTTCAGCTCCTTGGCGTCTACTTCTGGTGGCTTCCTCCTCAGTGTCTACTATGATCTCTAAAACGGCTCAAACACCTCCAAATACACCAACTTCGCCCCCAAACGCCATACACATGAATGTGTCTAAATCTATCCGAATGGCACCAATAAAACCTCTAATGACTCTTGGTTAAGCCCTACAAAGTAGTGCTTATCATGGTGCTACGTTTGCCAGTTGAAACTTCGTTGCGCGCTTTACTGATCGGAGGACGTCCTTTAGATCCCACATATGATTTTTTTTTCCGCTCATCATCCTTCTTCTTGTTTTACGCCGCCTTGTCCTCAAACCAACTCGTGTCCCTCTTCGCATCGTTCTTCTTATTTTTAGGTATCCCCTTCTTAGTCTCAGCGGTCGGGGGCTCTTCTGCGGTATGCAATCTCGGTTCAAAGTAATCTTTGTACTTGCGGGCAAACTCGAACTTAAGCTTTGGAGGCAAATCCATGTTGGTCTAATCTCCCCACATGGCACCTAAGATGACAACATCTTCTGAGATAAAGTGGTCCTCATCCGCTGCGAGATTGTCAAGACCCACTCCATCCCACTTTATTTGCTTCTAAAAAAAATTGATTTCACTTGGCTTCAACGGGACACCGGCATTTACATATTCCTTGATCTTGTGTGGGCAAGGCAAACCTAGGGAGGATTTCCAAAACACATCACGACATTCTTCATCGGTTATTTTTCCTTCCTTTTCCCTAACAACTTCATTGTATAGCATTCTTAAGCACTTTTCGGAGACCTTATAAAGAATGCGCCTGAAAAAAACCTTCACCCAATTCGGCCCATTTACGATCTATGTGGGATCCTTAAAATCACTCTGCTCCATATCACCCCTGATTTCCCAAACCTGATCAGTGAACATATTGTCGATTTGCTACACGAGGGTGTCGAAGCCTCCAACAGACGATCCGATCCCGTCCTTCAACACAGAGTGCTGACTCTCAACCCTAAAAATAAAACTCAAGTTACACTTAATATATATTGATATGTATCTAAAGGGGTTTTCCTAGTTGCACTTATGAATTTACATGTTTGATGATCTTGTGACAAAATGGAGGATTGTGTCGCACCATGCATAGACTAGCATCTTCTTGTACGGAGCAAGCCATACCTTCTTCACGTAGTCCATCATCCAGGGTTTCCTAATTAATTTCTCCGTCAAGTATTAAAGTCGTGCCTCGTACACATCCTCAGTGGGCGACCTCAACAACCAACGAACATTGCCACTAAAGTGCTCGAAGTTTTCAATATGATTTGTAGCATAATCTTTCACGTTACGGTTGACATGGACCCTACACAACAGATAATGCAAATTGGGAAAGACTATTTCGAGAGCGTTCACCATTGCGAGCTCTCGATCTGACATGATCGCCTTAGGTTCTTATCTCTCGAACATGATCTTAAGGCGCCACAAGGCCCATTCGTAGTGCTCCGTTGTCTCATTTTGCATGAATACGATCACAATATAGAACATACGGTTGGTGCAAGTGAATCCAACAAAGGCATACCGTACCTATAAATGTAAAAATTAGAACATTTATATGCAATTACATATTTTAGATGTAGTAATAACGATCCATGATGACGACGTGTTGGTCTTGTAGGTCGTATCCATGATGACGATGTGGGGGAACAAACACAACAAATGTCTAGCTTCGGGGTGACAAATAAAAAGGTCATTCAAAACCTCCTTCCCTTTAGCATTGTGAACCGTGTCGGTGCTTGTATAATAACCTCTCGTCCTTAGAAAATCCAACGTGTATTGCAGCACCGTCAAATTCCCCCTGGATTTCTGCCTCTCTTTAACCTTGTAATTGTACAATTGATTCCTTGATGTCAGACATTGGGGATCCTCCTTTATAAATAGACTCATAATAGCCTTTGGCTTTGTGCCGGAGGCTGACAAAACATTCACTCTCTGACGTTGTTCATGATAAAGTCGTCCAGCAAATGCATCACCAATCAAACTACTTGAAATATCATGGTTGTGCCATCCATTAACGACGAATAATGTCCACCTATCAAATTTGATCCAATTTCCTTTCACAAACAACCCTTGCAACTGAAACGGGCAATCGCTCTTCTTTGTCCTTGATTTGTATTTCCGTTTAGGGGTTGCATCGGGACCCTCAACCTCCTTCTTCACCGCCGATCTATATGACCCAGACTTCTCACACGACAATATGACCTTTCTAGCTCATGATTTACTTATGACAATCACCATACACAGTTCCAAACGTACATTCTTAGCCCAATTGATCATAGTGTCTTTATCACTCCATTCCTCACTTGTAGTAAAATGAGAAGAATAGTCCACTGGCAAAAAATCGCTATCACTAGAGCCGTCCTATTTATTTTCAAAAAAAATATACATTAGAGGTTTTTCTAAGAGTGTTTCAAAAAACTAACATAGTGATGTTCTGACCACAAACATATAATTTACTTAATAATTGAATCTCTTATTCATTTGAACAATATATGCAACTTAGAGGTTTCCGTAAATAACAACTACAAAGTGTAATTTATTAACAAAAGACTAACATAATGTATAAACTAACACATATGAGTATCCTATATATTTATTTCACAAATAATTATACCGAAAATACCACCTAAAATGCTAACATATTGTCCACTAACCTAAAACATGTACTCATCCTATTTATTTCACAACTATATATGATACATAATATGAGACCTAAAAATACAAACATAATGCATAAGCTAACACATATGATCATCCTATTATTTCACAAATAAAATATACCGAAAATACCACCTATAAATACTAACATATTGTCCACTAACCTAAAACATGTAATCATTCTATTTATTTCACAACTATATACGATACCAAAAATACCACATAAAAAGACTAACATAATGTCTACTAACCTAAAACATGGAATCATCCTAAAACATGAAAATATGGAATCATTCTATTTAATTTACTAAATTTCAAATAAATTTGGGAAAACACATATACGTACCCGTAAATCATATTGATGAATCGAATCAAGATCGGGTGCATCATCGTAGCTTGAGGAAGACATTCTATCAATAGTATGTGATTTCAATTCGGTGGTACATCAAATGGATCAAAATGACTATCTTATATATATCCAAAAAAAGTTATCGTTGGATAAAACGGTAACTTTTTGGGCGCTACGTCAAGTCATCGTTGGATTCAACGGTAACTTTTTGGACGCAACTACGTAACGCCCAAAAAGTTACCATTGGATAGCGCAACTATGCAGCGCCCAAGTGTTGAACCGACTCAGATGAAGAACTGGTTCAATAATTTTTTCAAAATTATTTTTCAAAAAAAAAAAGTATACCCGAACCTTAGGCGCCACTAGGTTGCGCCCAAGGGATTTTTTTTAGGCACCACAAGCCAATGGATTTTTTTTGGACGCCACCTTGTGGCGCCCAATTTGCGGTGCGGGGTATAAAAAAAATGCGGTGCAAAAATTAACCCCAAAAATAATTATGTTTGTTATAAAATTGTAAAGTGAAAAAGAAGTTATTTAGTTTAATAAGTTTTTTTCTTCTTCTCATCTATCTTCATGAAAAATCTTCTTTTTTTTGATACAGTAAAAATTAGACCGAAAACTACAGAAAAAACGATTTCTCAGTCTATAGCATCCTTACGGATGAGAACTAAAAGTTCTAAATTTGCTTGAATGTCTTCCAAAGAACTCTACTGACCCAGCTTTGCGATGCAATCGGCCACAGTGTTTGTTTCTCAGAAGACATGACAGACTTGCACTGAAGAAAACAGTTGTAAAAGACAAAGGATATCAGAAAGTAAAATTTCAATATCCCAGTGACAGTGCCAGATCTTATTTATTACATTAACAATAGTGAGGTTGTCGCATTCCATTTGAATGTTAGTAATACCCAGTTCATATGCTTTGATTAAAGCATTCCTAACCGCTATGGTTTCTGTCTTAAGGGGGGTTGAGATTCCACATTTTTCTCCAAAGATTAGAGTCGGTCCACCATTACTATTACGAAAGATAAATCTGTAACTAGATTCACCATTCGTTTTTGTAGATCCATTAGTGTTTATTTTAATGATGTTTTCAGGTGATTTTTTCCATTTTCTCATTTGACGTTTCTTTTTTGTAACCTTTGTATTCTTTTGCTTTGTATCCGCCAGACAGTCTGGATTCCAATTTTTGGTATGATTCCAATTGTCAATTTGATGCTTAATATAAAGTGGTACATCCTTTATTGTATCATTGTCATCGTTAGTTCTGCCAAAGCTTTGTTGGTTTCTATAAAATCAGATACCCCACCATGACACTGTTAGTTCAATAAATTGTGATCGGTCTAATTTATTTCGGATTTCCTCAATAATTTCATAGGTTTTTTTTGTTCCAATGTTTAGGGATCTTATCATTCTGTACGTTTGTTTGTTCATTTTATCTATCGTTTTCAGCGTATGATTACACTGGAATAAAATATGATTATAATCTTCAGTTTGTGTATTACATCTGATACAACCTGTTGGGATTACAATACCTTTTTCGGCTAGTCTTGCTTTTGTTGGTAAGCCATTTTTCATGATTTTCCATATAAAGTTTTTCACTTTAGGATAAGTGTCCAATTTCCAAATCCAGGAAGTATCATGTGATGTGTATCTTTTCTTTTTAATGAGCATATCCATAGCCGATCTAGTTGAGAACCAACCATTTTTGTTTGCTTCCCAGTACATTCTATCATGTATATTGTTTATAGGTATTGGTGTAGAAATAACCTTCGTAACTAAGTCCGTTGGTATATATTGTTCAATCATTTCCTTATTCCAAGTGTGATTTGGAAGCATGAAATCTGCTAATATTGCATTTTTGTTTGGTATTGGTTGCACGTTAATCATGTCGCAAAGAGGAATTGTAGAAAGCCATTTATCAGTCCAAAATCTAATGGTTCCACCATTCCCCACTTGTCAAATGAGTCCTGATTTGAATTCGTCAATGATTTCACACATTTTGGACCATTGCCAAGAGCACTGTCCTTTTTTATGATATTGTAAAATATGTTATGTTTTCAAATACTTTTCAGTAATAATTTTGACCCAGTAATTATCCGGTTCAGCCAAAATTTTCCATAATAATTAAAATTGTAAGGCTTTATTCATATCCTTTGATTTTCTCAAGCCAAGTCCTCCTTGTTCAGTTGGTTTACATATTTTTTTCCATCCTATCAAAGGTTTATACGAAGGTTCTTTGTTCCAGAAAAAACCTATATTTAGTTTATCAAGTTCATTATGTGTTTGTGTGGGAAGCATAAAACTTTGCATCAAGTAATTAGGTCTTGATGCAAGATTTGCTTTGATGAGGGTTGTTCTACTTGCTTGAGATAGAGAATTAGCCTTCCATTTTTTTAGTTGTTGTTGTGTGCTAATTAACAGATCAACAAAGGTATTAGAATTCACCCTCCCATAATGATTGAGCAACCCAAATATTTAACTAGAGATGTCATATTTGTAATTGTGAGAATTCCTTGTATTACTAGTTTTTTAGTGTTTGTTACTTTTTTTGTCACCTGGAATGCCGATTTATGATAATTCACTTTTTGTCCGGATATTTTGCAATAAATATCCTTAATTTCCTTACAATTTTCTTGTTTTGCTTTGGAAAATATCATAATATCATTCGCAAAAGCCAAGAACGTGATTCGAGTTCCCAGTCTTGAGATTTGAAAACCAATAGGTTTTCTTAGTCTATCCGCTGCTTTTTGTAGTTTCCTGGCTAGAATTTCAGATCCTAAAATAAAAAAGAATGGGGAGAGTGGATCTCCATGTCGGAGTCTTCTAGTTGGTTTAAATATTTCCGTTGGTCCATTATTAACAAGTACCGAAAAAGATACTGTCGTGATGCATTCTGTTATCCAATTTATAAATTTAGAATGGAATCCAAATTTCTCCAATGATTTTTAAAATAAAGTTCCATTCAATTATGGCATATGATTTCTCCATATCTAACTTTAGAGCTATGAATCCTTCAATTCCTTTTTTAGACTTGAAAGAGTGGAAAATTTCATGAGTTATTAAGATATTATCTTGAATAGCTCTGTTGGCTACAAATGCACCCTGAAGAGGGTGGATTAATTTTTCCATAGTCTTGTTAAGTCTACTTGTTAGAATTTTGGAAATAATTTTATAAATTGTCGAACATAGACTTATTGGTCTATAATGGTTTATTGAGTTTAGATTATCACATTTTGGTATTAGAGATATGAATGTATGATTGACTTGTTTGAGTAATCTTCCTGAAAGGAAAAAGCTTTTCACAACTTGAATTACAAAGGGTCCCACAATATCCCAGTATTTTTGATAGAATTCTACTGTCATGCCATCAGGTCCTGGAGATTTGTCCGTACCAATATCAAAAAATGCCTTCTTAATTTCATCATTAGTGATATTTTTAACTAATTCTTCATTGTCTTATATGGATATCTCATGGTTTATAAGTTCCAGATTTTCTTGTAGTAAAGCATCATTCATTTCTTCACTTCTAAATCTTTTGATGAAGTCATTTCTGATATTTTCTTCTCCAACAATACTAGTTCCTTCTTGTGTCTTTAATTCCTTGATAATTTTTTGTTTCGTCTTCCACTTACTATTTTGTGAAAATAACTCGAGTTAGTGATCGGCACTATTTTATAGTGCATATCTAGGGGTTGTTACCAGTTTTGAGGTACCATTTGGATGGATTTAGAGCACAATTGTGGAGTTGAGAGTTAGAGACTAGAAGTGAAGAAATCATGGGATTTACAGAGGTTTGAAGTACATTGAAGAGTAGAAGAACAGTGGGCTGAATTCAAATGGTTCATTCTCTTTACTCAGATGTCCAAATGGAGTGATTCCAATTCGAGGAGTTAGATCTTGAAGTCTACTGCAAGTCCTCAAAATATTAGCGCAATCCGAGTTGGAAATCAAAAGTTATGGCGTTTTTACTAAAGTATCGCAGAAGCTAAAGAAGACACCGCCACCGCACCCCGCACCCCGCGGTGGGATGGTCGCACCCGCGGCGAGCACAACAGAAGCGAGGATCTAGATTCTGGAAGCCCACTGTACCCCGCGGTGACGACGCGCTGAAGAGATTCTTTCCGAGTTTTATTTCCGAGACTTTGTTTCCAAGTTTGTTTATTTCTTTTCTTTATTTCTGAATTATTTCCTTAGTATTTAAGTTAAGTTTAAGACTCTTTTAGAGGATCCATTCTAGAACCCTAGTTGCCACTTTTCATAGTTTTTCTCTCACAAACCCTAATGGAGAACTAAACCTCCATTGTTGCACTTGACGTTTTGAAGCCTTCAATTGATTGGTTGTGAGTTTTCTACTCTTGTTCGTTTTCCTATCTAGTTGGATTAATTCTCTTGCGCTTGATTGTTTATTGGTCTATGTTGATTTATCTAGATTGATCACCTAGGTTTATTGATATTATCCATATAGCTAGGACTTGTGATTTCGGGTTCGGGTTGCATATCTAGTAGCAAACACGATTTACATGAGCGGGTTGCGAGTGTTCATCGTGAGAGAGAGTTAATTGCATGTTATAGTAACGGGTTGTTTCTATTGCATGTATCTTGTTAAATCATTGGTTGAATGCTATTGCTTTGTTGAGTCTTGAAGGATTTCGGATTTGATTTAGTAATAAGTACTATTAGGGCTGGTAGAACTAATAGTTACATATGATTGGGATAAGGACAGCTATAGGAAAGATAAGAACTTGAGGCTAATAGAATTCAGTGATCAACCATATCTCTTGTTGTGTGGATCTTTGTCAAGTGTGATGTTTTTCCCCACCATATTCACAACCTTTACTTGCGAATTTATTTACTTGTTTTCTTGCTTTATTTACTTGGTTACTAAGAAACTCATACAACAACCCCCCCTAGTTCCTAGTTGGTAGTTTACGAAACACAAGAATTGATAACCTGATTCCATGTGGGATCGACCCTGACTTGCTTGTTATACTCTTTAGTAGGTACTTTAGGATTTCTTTGATTAGGCATATGACTTTAAGCCTGTCAAATTTGGCGCCGTTGCTAGGGAGTCAAAATTTCTATTTTTGTGTTTTTGTTTGTTACCAACTTTGGTGTGGACCTCTCTTACGGTCCACACCCGTGCTATTGATTTTTGTTTTTTTATTTTTTTTTTATTTTGATACAGATATGGATTTCTGGGGAGAGTCGCGATATGACCCATACTCCTACGCATACACTCCAGGGTGGAGAGATCACCCCAATTCGAGTTATGGGTACCAACAATACCCTCCATATGGTCATGACTACCTGGAGTTCTACCCGGAGCCACAATCGTTCTACCAGCAGGGTGCTCCACAACAGTACAATTCGGCCTATGAGCATAGCCCACCAGTGTCCAATCCTAGTTCCTCCATGTCAACTGAAGATATGCTCCAAGCTCTGAATAAACATTTCAGCACTAGTGTTGAAACTAGGGAGTCAAGCATCAAGAATCTAGAAAAGCAGATGAGACAAATGGTTGAAGCTATCACAAAGACCGATGCAAAGATTTCGGGACTTCTACCGTCTCAAACGGTAGTTAACCCGAGAGAAAATGTTAGTGACGTGACGCTTAGAAGTGGTAAGCAGCTGAACGTCGCTCCTAGTGCTGAAGAGGACGACACAGAAGGCGAGAACTCTCTGTCGAGTTCACCGCACCTGCGGCAGGCGGACCGCACCCGCGGTGGGACTCTAGAAAACCGACCGCACCCCGCGCCACTCTCACCGCACCCAGCGGCGGAACAAACTGAGAGTCTTGCATCTTCACCGCACTCGCGGTCATCTGACCGCACCCGCGGAGGCGTTGTGGGATTTTCCGAGAATTCCTCTGCGAACATGACCGCACCCGCGGTGGAATCTGACCACGCCAGCGGTTCACTCAAGGAGTTGGGCCTTCCAGACGATATTTGGGACTGCAAGGTGCTTTCTGAGGAAGAATATTTTTTGGGACTGGAGGAATTCAGCGACCAAGAGGAGGAGAGCCGCGATTGCGGAAACGATCCTGCGACGCTCGCCCCTCTCGAAAATGCCCCGGCAGCCCCCGACCCTCTCGAGGCTGCCTATGATGAGTATGTGCATCTAAACTCCTTCCCGCTTGTCTCGCTGCACCCCGCTACACCCTTCCCTGAGGCTCTGAAGGACACCAGAATGGTGGAGAACGACAAAAAATTATTTGAAACCTTCAGTGACTGCGCAGAAACTGTTCCCTTGGTCACACTGGCGAACATCATCCCTCGCTGCACATAATTTTTAGGGGTGCTGCGCAAGATCAAGAAGAAATCAAAGGGGAAGCACAAGAAGGAGACCCTGATTCAAGTGGCGGATTTTTATATGCTAGATACGGGGCAGGACATACATGCAGCCCCTGAGATGATGAGTAGACCGTTTTTGAAGATGGCAAGTGCATTCATAGATATGAACAGCGGCCCAACCATCATGAAGTGCACAAGCATGGGGGAAAAGCTCAACAGGGAGTATACAAAGAGGCATTCCCCTGATATAGACCCCAAGAGTTCAATTGCTTTGAGCAACCCAAGTTAAGTGGGAGAATACCAAGTCAAGCCATGACAATAACTAAGGCGATGTCCGGGAGGCAACCCGAGGTATGTTTTTCTTTCTTTGCTTTTTTTTTCTTTGTTTATGCTTTTGTTTTGGTGTGTTTTGTTTTTGTTTTTCTTTGCTTCCAACTAACCTGTAGGGATGAGACCTATGCGAATTGAAGAAGGTGTTTCCCACACCATTGTAAGTCTTTTTTTTTTCTACACTAAGTCATCCCCCGAAAAAACCTTAAACGGAGGGCAAAAAAAAAATGAAAAAAAAAAGAAAAAAAAAAGATCTACCGTAGGCCAGCTGTCCAGAGTTTCCCATGGAGAGACGGTGCGCATCATATTGTCAAAGGAGGAGACATTAACCCTACACATTATTTGGCAACGATGATGGCCCTACAATTGACAGCTGAGGAGGAGGAACACTAGAGCCCCCATCAAGATCATATATGGGCTCCACCATGTGTTCCTAGAAGGCCGTGCAACCCCGACATCTTTACTATACCACTATTCACCAAAGTGGTTCCCTTATGGTTGCACGGTAAGAGAAGATTTTTGAGTTGATGAAGACACCC
Organism: Rheum nobile; assembly: GCA_027886185.1. NCBI lineage: Eukaryota > Viridiplantae > Streptophyta > Magnoliopsida > Caryophyllales > Polygonaceae > Rheum > Rheum nobile. The sequence goes on from WOAB01000054.1 coordinate 294,165, forward strand.
GCCCAACACCAGAGACCTGGGCATTTATTGAAGAAGACTGCCAGCAACAATTTCAGTGTCCAAGCCAACTCAACAGCGTCTGTGAGTTATTTTTTGCTCTTCCCTGTGCTTCTATTCTTTTGTCTTTCATTACATTGAGGACAATGCAATGTTTAAGTATGGGGGAGGATTTTATACTTGCTATGTCGTTGAGAAGAAGAAGAAAAAATGAAAAGAGCCAAAATTGAAAAAAGGCAAAAATTGAAATCCTGAGATAGGTCGAAAACCCGAAAGGGCGGCCTAGGCAATAAGCAGGTGGCTTGGACCAGCATTAGGCTGGGGTAATAATTGGTCAAGAGTGACGTGAGTTTATGTGAGCACATCTATTGAAAAATGAAATGAGTGGCTTGGTGAAAACCCGAAAGGGCGCCTTGGCAAAATGAGTGAAAAGAAGAAGAGTGATTTTTAGGACTCCTCATTTTACCTGGCGTGGCGACATAAGAAGAGGTGATATAAGGAGGATTCGGATAGGTCACTCTGGGAGGCATAAGAAGATAGATGGGAGACTAGGATTAGAATTTATTCACTCTATGGTGTTTGGGATAAGCTTGGGGGAAGTACTCTGCTTTCCTTTTAGCTTGGTTGTGTGTGGTGGTGTTGTGTTGTTGTATGTTGTGCTGTGCTTATTGTGTTGGTGCCTGGAGTTTATTGTTAGGTGTGATTCTTAGAGGGGTTGATTTTTCTATGCTTCCTGAAACCTTGGGGTTTGAATTGGAGGAGTAGGTTTACTTTAGCTTACTCGAGGACGAGCAAGGTTTAAGCATAGGGGATTTGATCGACACTATTTTATAGTGCATATATAGGGGTTGTTACCAGTTTTGAGGTGCCATTTGGATGGATTTAGAACACAATTGTGGAGTTGAGAGTTAGAGACTAGAAGTGAAGAAATCATGGGATTTACAGAGGTTTGAAGTACATTGAAGAGTAGAAGAACAGTAGGCTGAATTCAAATGGTTCATTCTCTTTACTCAGATGTCCAAATGGAGTTATTCCAATTCGAGGAGTTAGATATTGAAGTCTACTGCAAGTCCTCAAAATATGAGCGCAATCCGAGTTGGGAATCAAAAGTTATGGCATTTTTACTAAAGTATCGCAGAAACTGAAGAAGACACCGCCACCGCACCCCGCGGTGGGATGGTCGCACCCGCGGCGAGCACAACAGAAGCGAGGATCTAGATTCTGGAAGACCACCGCACCCCGTGGTGGGTGTCACCGCACCCCGCGGTGACGACGCGCTGAAGAGATTCTTTCCGAGTTTTATTTTCGTTTTATTTTATTTCCGAGACTTTGTTTCCAAGTTTGTTTATTTCTTTTCTTTATTTCTGAGTTATTTCCTTAGTATTTAAGACTCTTTTAGAGGATCCATTCTAGAACCCTAGTTGCCACTTTTCATAGTTTTTCTCTCACAAACCCTAATGGAGAACTAAACATCCATTGTTGCACTTGACGTTTTGAAGCCTTCAATTGATTGGTTGTGAGTTTTCTACTCTTGTTCGTTTTCCTATCTAGTTGGATTAATTCTCTTGCGCTTGATTGTTTATTGGTCTATGTTGATTTATCTAGATTGATCACCTAGGTTTATTGATATTATCCATATAGCTAGGACTTGTGATTCCGGGTTCGGGTTGCATATCTAGTAGCAAACACGATTTACATGAGCGGGTTGCGAGTGTTCATCATGAGAGAGAGTTAATTGCATGTTATAGTAACGGGTTATTTCTATTGCATGTATCTTGTTAAATCCTTGGTTGAATGCTATTGCTTTGTTGAGTCTTGAAGGTTTTCGGATTTGATTTAGTAATAAGTACTATTAGGGCTGGTAGAACTAATAGTTACATATGATCGGGATAAGGACAGCTATAGGAAAGATAAGAACTTGAGGCTAATAGAATTCAGTGATCAACCATATCTCTTATTGTGTGGATCTTTGTCAGGTGTGACGTTTTTCCCCACCATATTCACAACCTTTACTTGCGGATTTGTTTACTTGTTTTATTTACTTGGTTACTAAGAAACTCATACAACAACCCCCCCTAGTTCCTAGTTGGTAGTTTACGAAACACAAGAATTGATAACCTGATTCCCTGTGGGATCGACCCTGACTTGCTTGTTATACTCTTTAGTAGGTACTTTAGGATTTCTTTGATTAGGCATACGACTTTAAGCATGTCAGTTAGTATCCGCTAGTTTAATGTGTTTAACTTTGGCTCGTTGATTCCAAAAAAATCTTTTGGAAGTTGAATAGTTTCTTTTTTTTCAATGAGTCTTTTTTGTTTTTGAATTTCATTGTTATTTCCATTTGTACAAATATTAATTTGTATTTCAGAAAGTTTTTTCTCTATTTCTTTGAGTTGAGTAAATAAATTACCAAACGTTGTTTTATTCCAAAGTTTGGCATGTTTATTTAGTAATTTTGTCTTAGAGACTAGATCATACATTCTTGATCCGTGATAACTTGTTCTCCAGGCTTGTTTTACAACATTTCTAAAATCCTTTCTTGTCATCAAAATCTTTTCGAATTTGAAAGGTTGATTTTTTAAATGAATTAGTTATAGCTAGTTCAATTGATATAGGGCAATGATCAGAGCTCGTAAAAGCATAATGTTTAGTTCAGATATCTGGATACCATTGTAATATTTGGTGATGAATTAAGGCTCTATCCAGCTTTTCATATATATTGTCTATTTTCGTTTTGTTTTTTTCTCCATGTAAATGCATTGCCTTGGAAAGGGATATCTAATAATTCACATTCATTTTTGAAGTGTCGGAGTCTAGTGAATTTGGTTAAAGGTGGTGAGGACCCTCCTAGTTTTTCAGTTGGGTCTTGTATTTCATTCAAATCACCCATAACAATACATGAAAATGCACTGTTTTTAATAAAGGTGATTATTGCTTCCCAAAATTTGTTTTTTCCTGATTCATTCGGGGGAGCATAGGTTAGAATTATTAGTAGTTTAGTATTGGTGCACAAGTTGGTGTACAACATACTAACAAATCTTTTTTCAATCTTATCTATTTCAAGTATTTCATTTACAAGTTGATAAGTTTTCCACATAACACAGATTCCACCCGAAAACCCAATAGCCGGGACACAATGGAATTGGTCAAATCCTGCTTTTTTCCAAACTTTTTCACTTGGTACTTTATTTGTTTGTGTTTCAAATAGAGCTAGTAATTGGATCCTTTCAATCTTACAAAAGGATTCTAAATCCCTCCAGATATTTGTTTTACCAACTCCACGATAGTTCCAAGTGGAAATCTTCATAAAAAACCATCTGTAATGTTGCCCCATATCCGTAGACATTTAGGGGTCTTATTTGCTCGACTCCAAGTTTGTTTGATTTTAATTTTGTCTTTAGTGTTCCATTTTATTGTCTCAAATTGCTTTATTACTAAGGCTTGTTCCACATTTTGTGATGTCGTTTCATTCAGTATACTGATGTCATATGTAATTGTATTGTTATGCAAGTTGTGCCCATTTTGTAACTCTTGCTGTATAATATCTATCACAATCAGATATGACAGCATCATCTTGTGTCTAAATGCCTTCTTAATCCACCTGAACGTGCTTTGGTGGTGGTCCATTCCATGTTTTAACTTAGCATCCTTGTGTGAGTAGCCCCTTAGACAGGAAAAGGGCCGGTCTTATAATCTATAATTGGATTTTATATTATTGCATTTACAATCTGCTACACTAGTGGAAAAAATCCTTATAGAGGCGGGCCTTTGGACACTTATTGAGGCGAACACCGTTCGCTAAGGGGTCTGCAACAAGTAGGGAAACTTTTTGAGGCGGGCATTTTACGCCTCTAAAAGGACATTATTGAGGCGGGCCTCATAAGCCCGCCTCAACAAGTCCCTCACTTTGGCGCCAAAATGAGGGACTTGTTGAGGCGGGCTTAGGAGGCCCGCCTCAATAAGTAAACACTTGTTGAGGCGGGCCTCTATAGGCCCGCCTCAACAAGTCGCGCGTATATACTTATAGAGGCGGGCGTATACAAGCCCGCCTCAACAAGTAGACGCTGACTCGGCCCAGAACTCGCCCGAGTTCTCGGCTGAGTCAGTCAGGTTCCTGATTTTATTCACAGAATAATATACAACAAACAACAGATTTCATTTGACCAAAAAAAACAACAACAGATTTCATCAGAGTACAGTCAGGTTCTCAACAACAGTTTACATGACAAGTAAAAACAAGTTCAATCCGATAATAAATACTTCGATGTAAAATACTGTGCCCATTGCTCACGAACAACATCCATTTCTTCATAAGTATACGATGTCTTCCTCTTAGGATATAGCTACATAAAAAACACAGAAATTATTGACAAAAAACACAAATACTATCAATATATAGTTAGTTAAGTTACATACCTTATCTAGTCGGTCATGAAACTGATATCTAGTCGGTCATGAAACACAAATACTTCCCACCTTGATACTTGTACACTTGAAATGCCCTAGAAAATCAACATAATACACTCATGAAACTGATATTGTTAATATTCCAAAAAAAACTAATTCGTAAGCAAAATAACTTACCTGATCTTATTCATTTATGATTTGTAACCCATATTCCTTCCATATGATCTGTACGGATATGATTAGTATTATTTGTATCTTCCTCCTCTGGTAATGGTTGAACAACAGTTGATAACAAGGGTGTGTCATCATACTCGTCATACTCATCTTCATCCACAACATCATCAATACCCAGAATATGTCTTTTGCCTTGGGCAACTGCACGCCATCTAGGATCAACATTGTCTACCACATAAAAAATCTGCTTAGCTTGTGATGCTAGGATGAATGGCTCGTCACTATCACTTAATCGGTCAAAGTTTACCAATGTCAAACCCGGATAAATTTCATCTTGCTTCACCCCGTTAGGGTTGTTGACCCACTTGCACCGGAAAACAGGGATTGTAAAATTGTTATAATCAAGCTCCCATATTTCTTCGATAACACCATAATACGATTGTGTCGCATCAACCGGTCTTTTTTCCTTAGCGCTCGCATAGACCCTAGATGATGCAACTACCTTCACTCCACTATTCTGCACCACACTCTTTTCATCTTGTCTTCTAGTGTAGAATGTGAACCTATTGATATCATACCCTTCGTAAGACCGAACACATAGTCGAGGACCTCGAGATAACCACTTGACCGTATCAGAAACGTCATGTTCTTTCCTTAGTTCCTCAACTACTTCCTTCTTAAACCAATCAACAAATGTGCGATTATGTTCCCGCATCAAAGCTCTTTCATTCAATTTAGCATTATTGTGTTGCAATTCAAGGCAATGCTTTTCTATGTAAGGATTGACCTCTGTAAGATGTTGTAACACACAAAGATGTGCCTTAATCTTCCTTTCAGATGGAGGAGATATCACATTTTTACCAATTACTCTCTCTCCTTCAAGCCTCCCTACATGACGAGATTTTGGAAGACCTATTGGATGAAGCCTTGACAAAAACTCAGGTGCGTATTGAGATATCTCTTCATGAAGGACTCCACGAATGATACTACCCTCTGGATTCGCCCGATTCTTTGCTTTGTCCTTTAAACTGCCAAAAAATCTCTCAAAAGGATATATCCATCTTAAGAACACCGGACCACATAACTTGATTTCTCGAACCAAATGAACAATTAAGTGCACCATTATGTCAAAGAAAGATGGCGGAAAGTACATTTCAAATCGACACAAAGTTTCAACAATATCATATTGGAGAGCATCCAATATTTCCGGATCAATAACCTTAGCACATATGGAACTGAAAAACACGCAAAGTTTTGTTATAACATGTCTCACGTGTTTCGGCAATATCCCACGAAGTGCGATCGGCAAGAAAACATTAATCAATACATGACAATCATGAGACTTCATACCAATCAACCGAAGGTCCGAAAGAGAAACTAGACGTTTTACATTTGACGAATATCCCGATGGAACCTTAATGCCATGTAAGCACTCACAAAACACCTTTTTCTCCTTTCTTGACATTGTGTAACACGCCGGAGGCAGAAAAGTCTTTTTACCATCCGGTTTTACCACGGGCCACAAATCTGGTCGAATATTCCTCTCTTTCATATCAAAACAAACTTTCTGATTGTCTTTCATCTTTCCGGGTATATTTAGCAAAGTCCCAATTATAGCATCACAAACATTTTTTTCAATGTGCATCACATCGAGACAATGCCTAACCGACAAATCTTTCCAATAAGGAAGATCCCATAGTATAGACACTTTCTTCCATAAAACACCCTTTTTAGAGACGGACTTGAAGCCCTTGCCGTATTTGGTGTCAACATTTTTAATCCGTTCATAAACCTGTGATCCTGTCAAAGGTGTACGAGCTACTCCTTCCTCGGTGTACCCATTGAACTCCTTCTTCTTTTTACGGTAAGGGTGATATCGACTAAGGAACTTCCGGTACCCTAGATACACATTTTTCCTGTAATTTTTCAAGTAGGCAGGTTTCATGTCTTCTTCACATATAGGGCATGCTTGTTCTCCTTTGGTTTTGTACCCAGACAAGTTTCCATATGTCGGGAAATCATTTATGGTACAAAAAACCATAGATCGCAAGGTAAAGTTTGAGTTGGTGTATGCATCGAACATTGGAACATCTTCATTCCACAGTAATTTCAAATCATCAACAAGTGGAGCCAGATACACATCTATGTCATTCCCAGGTTGCTTAGGCCCGGAGATGAGAAGTGATAACATGATATACTTGCACTTCATACACAACCATGGAGAAAGATTATAAATCGCTAGAAGAACCGGCCATGTGCTATGTTGACTGCTTAGAGTGCCATACGGGTTCACACCATCTGTACATAAAGCAAGTCTCAGATTCCTAACCTCCTCACCAAATTCAGAATATTTCTTATCAATATTTCTCCATTGAGGAGAATCAGCAGGATGTCTAAGGAGTCCATCTTTCTTCCTCCCTTCCGCATGCCACCTCAGACTTTTTGCTTCCTTCTTTATCGAAAACAAACGTTGAAACCTAGGTATTATCGAAAGATACCACATAACCTTAGCTGATGGGCCCCTCTTAGCCGAATTTACCCCTTTACGCTTGTAACGAGATGCACCGCACTTTGGACACTCATCCAAATTTTCATGTTCGTTTCTGTAAAGCATACAATCATTTGGGCAAGCATCTATCTTGACAGCCTCTAAGCCTAAGGGACACATCAATTTCCTGGCATAATAAGTAGAGATAGGCATCTCATTGCCTTCTGGTAAAAATTCACCTAACCATTCCAATAAGGTGTTGAAACTTCCATCAGTCCAACCAGAAGCACATTTCAAGTTGTAAAGTATTGACACACCCTCTAACTTGCTAAATTTTGTACACCCGGGATACAAGGGAGTCTCTGCAGCCTTTGATACCTGTTCGAACATCTGAGGTCGTTCGTTCAAGTGATCTCTCACCCCATCCATCATCCCATTCATTTCATCATCTTCTTGGTCATCATCATCATCCATCTCATTATTCTCAGCAATATCATCATCACTATCATCAGTGTCTGCAGAGACTAGAACTTGGACGATCAGGTATTTTCTCACCATGCCAAAACCAAACATGGTAATCTTCTTTGAAACCACGACGAAATAAATGATCCTCAATCTCATCAATATCAGCAAACCGCCTTATATTCTTACAATCACGGCATGGACAATAGATTTTTTCGGCTTTCGTACTCCGTTGGTGTGCTAAAGCATATCTAATGAACTCCTCAACCCCACTCAAGTATTGTGTCGTAGTATGGTCACCGTACATCCAAGGACGACTCATTTCTAGTAATAAATGCAAAATAACATGCAAGGAATTAAGATTAAATACTCATTTCTAGTAACTATCCCGCCAAGGGCCTAAATAGATAATAATACGCAACCAAGCAAGAAAAAATACAAACTCAACTATCCCGCCAAGGGCCTGAATTATGAATTCTATCCCGCCAAGGGCCTAAATTATGAATTCTATCCCGCCAAGGGCCTAAGGAATTAGGGTAGAAGTATTACCTTGACCCAATATTGATCCTTCAAGGCAATGCCCTTATCAGCCTGCAGAATGTCATTTCACCAATTAAATAAAGAATGTGATTTTTTTCACTTTTGCTTTATTTATATAGCTTTTCTAAGACTAGTAAGAAACTTTACTCATCAAAACTGCTATGTATTTGTAGGAGCTAAAAAATATTAATCCATGTCACCCAAACTGGATATTATTGTAGCCTTATTCATTTACTTTTATTGCCTACCCGACTATCATAAATATCCAAAACCACAAGAGCATGTCCAAATACAATCAGTCTTCCCAAAACTCTACCATCATTGAAACTACTTCACATGCAAAATTAGCAAGATCGCCAGAACAGTCATACTCGTTTGCATCAGTTCAAAGCAAAAGAAGCATGCATCCATCATTTCAAATACTGAAGTAAGAACCTAAAACTGAAAAACTAAAGCATTGAGAAGCGAACGGACAAGGAAAGGGGATGTGAACGTCGAGGGCGCAAAAGATGTTGATACCTGACTTGGCTTCGAGTGCGTTGAAGTATTAGAGGGAGCTCGGAGAAGGGACGGAGCTCGGCGAAGGGAGATGAAGTCGGAGCTCGGGAAGACGGAGCTCGGCGAAGACAGAGGAGATCGATGAAGTCGGGAAGACGGAGGAGATCGATGAAGTAGGGAAGACGGAGGAGATCGATGAAGTCGAAGATCGTCGTCGGAGCTTGGGACGAGAAGAGGAGGATACAAAGAGGAAAATGAAGGAAAGCAACAGCTATTTTTTTTTTTAATTAGGGTTGAGCTTATAGAGGCGGGCCTAACATGCCCGCCTCTATAAGTATTACGACTAATGGTCTAATAGAGGCGGGCCTTACATGCCCGCCTCTACTGGACATACTTGTTGAGGCGGGCTTTAAGAGGCCCGCCTCAACAAGCTTTAATTGAGGCGGGCTACTTGGCCCGCCTCAATTAGTTAGAATTAGAGGCGGGCCTTACCCTGGCCCGCCTCTAATACTTTAGCGAGAAATGTTTTTTCGGATACTTGTTGAGGCGTATATTAATTTGCCCGCCTCAAAAAATGTTTTTGAGGCGTATAAATTAATTATCCGCCTCAAAAACCAAAAAAAGTGATTGCCTAAGTCGTTATTGAGGCATTTTATACTATGTACGCCTCTAAAAGGGAGCATTAAAAAATGTTTTTTCCACTAGTGCTAACATAAAAATATAATGGTTTTCATCTTTGTAATTGTACTTCATCCATAAAATAAGTACAAACCAACACCATTGGATGATCTTGTAATTACTAGCATCCCGGTTTGAATAGCCCATCAGACAGGATTTGGGTTAGGTCAGTAATGTATAATTGTCTTTATTTCCTTGCATTTACACTGCCAAAACAATTTGATAATGGTTTACATCTTTGTAATTGTACTTCACACGTAAGACAATTACAAACCAACGATTGTTATCCCTGTTTTTGTATTGTTTCCTGGTAGCTTGTAACTGCCAGAGGGTGATTCTCCAAGGCAAGCAATACAACCCAAGTTTTGTGAGTTCCAGAACCCATCCTGGCAGATTCTCACCGAAAGATAGTTAGCAATCCATCTATCCTTGAAATTCACCAGGTCCTGTATGAAGAGCCATGTATGTAAAATAAAATCTAAGGATAACCTCCAATATATATTTCGTGTATTATAGGTTGATATTGTTTGTGTTAGAACCAACGGTTGCCGTATATCTAGTGTATTGACTTGACAGTCAACTCCAGATTGCCCAAATCTTTTGTTCTTGAGATCATGTGTTATATGTATCTAGGAGTTTTGTTCAGAGATCATTTTTCCAAATTCGCATTCAGAATAACTCATGAAGATGCATACCTTAGCCTTGTCATAGTTAAGATTCAACCATCTTAGAGTTCTGCAGGCATATACAGCTAAGGAGCATAGAAGCCACTGAACTGCAGCAAGCCAGCAACTGTAATAGGCCTTTCAGAGATGGTTCATCATAAGCTTTCGAAGATGAAGAAGCAGCAGGTCCAAACAAAGCCAGAGAGTCCCATCCTCAAAAAACTTGTAAAGCCAATTATAAGTTTTGTTAGGCATAAACCTATTCAAATTCTAGTTAGGCAGAAAGTAATAGAAAGAAAGAGCAATTCCACTACTAGCCCCACACAGATTGTCAACCATATTTTTCCAAGCAATCAAATTACTACAATTCTGGGGGGTAGAAAACCACCTGGTAGTACTACACCCAAACAAAAACTTAGTGAACTTCAATTTCCTGTGTCTCTTATTATTGTTATGAATTATATAGTAGTAAGCTGCAGTGATGAAGCCAGCCCACAAAAAAACGAACTAGATGTAGCAGCTTATCAACAAAATGCCAACAACTGCCACCATTATCATAAAAACTGAACTCATAAGAGTTGTATAAAACAGGGAGACTGTGAGTCTCGGGTATGGTCCCCAAAGTGGAGTTTACCAGTGGAAGAGGGGTCGCCTCCTTTGCAATCAACAAAGTTGGTTCAAGGGTCAAAATTTTACCAATAGTAGAAGAGCTAGGGACACCCGGAAGTGGGCACCGCACCTTCAACAAAGGTTTCTTTCTTTTATCCATTAGAATAAATAAAGGGAAGGCCAGTAAAAACACAAATACAACAAGGAACAACCACAGGAAGCACCAAAGAAAGGAAATAGAGAGAATTAAAAGAGGGTTCACAGGTACAGTGTCAAGTTCAAGCCATGAGAGAAGCAAAGAAAAGAAACAAAAGTCACAACATAAGAGATCAAGCAAGGAAAGAGGGAAAGAGAGGAAAGAAAACACCTTGGTTCGAAGAGGCTAGGATGATGACTGGTCCTGCCAATCACACCAGAAGAGAAGTCGAGAATCCCGGAAAAACTGAGGTCCCAAAACTCCAAGCGGCACCGAAATCGAATGATCTCAGTGAACCAATCGGTCGTGACATAATTCTGGGACGAAGGCCCAAAACTCCATCTTCTTCCAACAAGGATCCGGATCTCCGTGAAAACAGGTTCCGCGGAGTTGAGGGAGCTGATAGCAACATGCATGGGAGAATTAATCAAAGGCCTCCAAGGAAGAGGCTCAAGCAAAGGGTGAAGTCATGTACAAGTTCGAAATTGGTACTTCTCGTTTGGTTCTGGACAGTCTTCGGTAAAACGGCCATAACTGTGGTTAGCAAATTGCTCTCGAGATGATTCAAGATGAGTTGGAAAGCTGATTCAAAGATCTACAACTTCATAGTTTACGTCGAATCAAGATTTTAACAAGAAAATGGTCCAAATCGAGTTTTACTGAGAGATGTGCAATTTCTAACGGGAATTATTCACTTTCCTTAATTAGGTTCTATTAGATATAGTTTAATCCATTTTTCCTTGTTTGATTTTTATTATTTCCATCATTTTTATTTAGTTTATTATTTCTTTAGGATTAGATAAGAATAATTAAGATCCAAGATTGTTTGGTTTTCTAATTCCTTCTTTAGCAAGATCTTATCTTTTATCTAGTTTCATTATCTTTCGCATTAGATAGTTTTCTTCTTTTGCAAGGCTATAGGCCACGAAATTGTGTTATATAAACACTACTTATGCCATTAATAAAGTCATGTTGATTTGAGTTGTTAAGTTAAGTACGCTCCTTGCTTGAATCCCAACATCAACCCTTACGATCCTTCGGATCTCAATTATCCCGTAGCTCGTCGCTTCGAGCAATCAAACACCGTCTCTTCGGTGGTTCGCGATTATCAAATCGATCTCTACGTTCATCTCTTTGGACGAGTTTTGACCATCACTTTGGCTACGCAAGAGGAGGATTCGACTACAAGCTTGAGGAAATGAAGATCCTGCGATTGCAAACGACACTTCAGGGGTTGTTCGCATCAAGAGCTTTGCTGAAGAAAAATTATGGACTTGGCAAGCCAACTCTTCTTAATCTTGAAGAAAAGTGTCCAAAGGGCAGTAAGCTTAGTGATTTTCTCCCAAACAGACTCTTCCCCTTTGAAGAAGGATTGGTTGGCCGGGAAATCTGGTGTATGAAAGATGAAGTTGTCATGGTGATGGTAGAGATTGTTGAGGAAGACGATCTGGAAGATCAAGATCCAGAGATCTTTGAGCAGCGGCCGCTCATGTTTTAAGGTTCGGGTGTTTGGGGTGAGAGGCAAAAAAGGGAGTGTTTTACTATTCAAGAGCATTTTTTGAATTGTGTTCCTAAATGAATCATCTTCATGAAAAATCTGGTTATGCCATCAAAAACCATCTTTCATGATTTTCGCTACAGCAAACAATAAACACATTCGATAGAGGTTGAAGGTTTAGAAGTGATTTGGGTCATTCTTGTCGTAGCTTTGACGGATTGAGTTGGATCTTGATCTTGAATCCATTGTCATAAAGAGTAATTTGACAATTCAATAACCAAATTGAAAATCTATATAGTAAGAGGGTGTGTGACTTGTTGTTAAAATAGATCTTTTACGAGTGATTTCTTGTAATTCTTCATTTTTAGGGTAATTTTGTAGAAATTCTTAATTTATGGGTAAATTTGTGTAATTTTTATTTAAAAAATGAAGAATAGTGAGGCATGTCAATTAGATCGGACGAGTCGGGTTCGTGTCAAAATGGATTCGAGTCGATCAATTTTACGGGTCAGGTCATTACGTGTTTGATGGGGTTCAGATTGACTCGCCGGATAAAAAACGCCATGTACAATGTTTTTTAAAAGATTATTAAAATAATAATTAATTAAATTAAAAAATTATTATTATATAATATTTTTTATTATCATGATATAATATTTAATATAAATAATATAATAAAAAACAAGTTCAATTTATACAAAACCACCCCTTAATCCACCCATTTTTCAAAAAAAACACCCCTTATTTTTGATTTAATAAAGAACCATTCATGCTTTCAAACAACCACCCTCATATATTTCACGTCCAAATGTTCCGTTAACTGATGTTAAATGACCAAATTGCCTGTTGATTTATTAGAGAATTAAGTCAACTCACGGTTCTCGAGAGATGCCATTTCCAATTTCATTTCTACATCTATCCCATTCAAATTCTCTTTTTCTCCTGTAGCATCCTCATCATCCTCCACTATGCCAACTCCTTTATTGTCGCCGCAAATATGTTTGTTTACTACCAGCTTCCATGTAATCACCTCCACCTCCCTATAGTCAACTCGTCAACTCCTCCTCTCTGTCATCTCCTTAACCTCGTCCAAGTACTCTCATCCTCCGTCTCTTCCACTCCATCCCCTTTTACCCCACAAAAGCTAGACCTTGGTTAAAAGCTCTAGGATAATCATGCATGGTTAACGGATATTTTCACATAAATTTTACACTCACTAATAATTGGCTTTTGTTTTGAAATAACATTTTTGCGCCTTTTTTCCATGCTTTCATTATTTTTAATTCCTTCAGAAAACCAAAGGGAAAATTAGTAATATTACTATTGAAATTGCGGACATGTTTATACATGTAATATTATTCTTAAAAAGTGTGTACTTATCTAAGTTGTCAATTATTATGAAACAAAGTGCTTGCTATCAATTTCACCAATTCAAAAAAAAATGTTCACTCAGTTTATACAAAGAGTACATTCCCTCTATAGAGTTATTATGACTTGTTCGAAAAACTATGACACTGCAATGAATGCTTTTATAACCTCTGTACATGTCAGGAGATATCTGTAAATGTCATGCACTTATTTATATTCATATCGTGTCCTCTCTTCTGTGCGTATTCTACTAACAATTTCTGAGCAGAATTTTCTTCAAATTCTATGGAACTGATGGTTCAGGCAAGAAGCTTTTTTCTGCGTACACAAAAACTATTGATAAGCTACTTGCAGTGAGTTTACACGACATGTTGGAGATGAAGCCTGAGGTACACACCTACTTCTATCATTTATTCTCTGTCAATTCCATCACTTGTACCGTTATCATTCCTTTCACCAATAAACTTGCATTTCAAAATGCAGGATGCCGTGTCATTTTATGACAAACTTGCTATGAGGTTTCGTACAAAGGCAACATGTATTGAACTTTCTCCTATTCCACCACCCGTAGCAGATCGAAATGAACACTATAAAGTGGGTTATGAAGGATGTGGTCATAGAGTGATGTCAGTACGGGCCTTTTAAACCTTTTGCGTTAATGGGATAGTCTGCCCATAAAATGTCATCATCTGCAGCCTTTTTTTGCTCTTACTAGGACCAGCTGGTGTTATGGTATCACACTTTTGCGAGGCATAAGTACCGGCCTATATTAAATGCACTTTTGATCCTACCTACATGATATCGATTGTCGGAACATAGCCTCTTATATTTTAGACACTTGTATGTACATAGTTTGTAGCATCGTAAGCAAGTGCAGCAATGTATGGTGACATTGTAAATAGTAAATAAAACAAGTAGAAGCATTGTTTCAAATTATTGTGTGTGTTGTATGACTATTTATGTACTCTTAGCCATTGATAAGACTTGCTAATACATCATAGTACGACACACTAGTACAATTATTACTATAGATAGCGAAAAAATTATAGCGGTTTTAAAAAACGCTATAAGAAGAGAACTCGAATAGCGGTTTTTAAAAAACCGCTAAGATTTTTTTTTTTTATTTTGATATTTATACTCTTAGTGGTTTTAGAAAAAACCGCTATAAAAATGAATTACAAGAATAACGCTTTAAAAAAAAAAATCGTTATCATTAATAGATTGCTGACATCATCTTAAAGCTCTTTAATAGATTGTTGACATCATCTTAAAGCTCTTTAATAGATTGCTTATATGACATTGGCCACTCTCTACTGTTTATAGAAAATAATCATTACCTATCAATAGGTTATTTGCATATATTTACGATGACTACCCACGCTCAAGAAACCTTATTCAAGTGCAAAGTCAGAACTTTACATGTAATTGTCATAACATGTACATAACAAATACTACATAACATCAGCTACATGTAATTTGTAAGCGGAAAAAGGATATGGGAATTTATCACCTAAACATGTGCTACAATTGCGTGTAACAAAAGCACAAAGACTATGAAATTAGCTATTACTGGACAATAATAACACAAACTTTGTTTTGTTAAATAGGCAAAATCGTTACACAAGAGCAACATTTCTAACATGCGTACTACTGACCTCCTTATAATTAGGACAAACATATGGATTACAAGTTCTAATATTGATCTGCTAACATAGCTTAGATTGTTCAAAATAAAATATATTATTCGAATGCATGAATAGCCATGCATATTACATACATTACATTTACTTCCATTTGTCAGACTTATTATACTCCATGGCCTCAACTACTATTACATTATACTACGTAGGAGCACTAATATGAATTTGTTTGCAAACTTCCGACAATTACCCCGCCATGACAGGAAAGCATTGACCGCGATTACGGCTACTCAACGTTCAAAAATGCCACCCCCATTATAACTACTCGACGTTCAAAGCGAATACGATAGATACAAGATGATTGCACTTCTATTGAAAATTGCTACATACCAAGGTCTGCAACAACATTACCTCCATCGACAGAGTGCAATAAATGTGGGGCGACCAAATTCGCATTTGAACCCCAAACGTTTTGTTGTTTTGATCGCAAGATCCACATCATAAGCAATGACTTCCCATTGGAGCTTCTAAATCTTTTCGGTGGGACAGATGGAAAATCCATTCATTTTCAAAAATATGCAAAGATGTACAACAACATGTTTACATTAAGCTCTCTAGGTGGCTCTATACATGCAGACTCAAAAAAAGGTATTTACTTTTTCAGACTACAAGGTCAGCTATACCATTTTATTCCTAAACTTCTACCAGAATATAACAACCCAACATACATGCAACTATACTTCTACGACGCACAAGAAGAAAAAGAATATCGAGTCGGCTTATTCCCATAGATAAATCCTGAAATTGTCCACATTTTAATGCAAGTTATGAAGCATAATCCTTACGCAAGTTTTTTCCGCTCATTACGAAAGTTTGGAATTTCAGAGAACACAAAATTCATGATATCCCATAACCGTATTATGGACCAACGTATTTACAACGCTCCATCATTTGAAGATGTGGCTACAGTGTTAGTAGAAAGCAACAGTTCACATAACATTAACAACCCACATATTTTAGTACATGGCAAAGACAATATTTCACACAGAATTATACACTACTATGGATGTTACGATCCACGTCAATACCCATTTCTTCATCCGCAAAAGGGGAATCAGGTTGGCATCAAGACCTACATCAAATTCCGAGTACGAGTAAACAATCATCATCCCTGTTTCAAGACCCTACTTACTTATTCACAGAGGTAACTAAAGTACGTAGCATACACACTTACAATAAATGTAGGCTACATATTATATTTGTTTACAATACCATTTGTTCATTGCTTCCTATTTCCACAATTGCAGGAAGAACTCCATCAAAGAATCGCACAACAGTATCATGCCGACAATATAATGCATACAAGCTCCAAATGCGACCAAGGACCCACCTTTCTTAAATTAGGTAGGCTCTTTCAGCAATACATAGTTGACATGTACGACAAAATAGAAAACACTCGACTTGATTGTTTAAGGCAAAACCGAGCTAAACTTTATCAAGGGATACTTGACAACTTGCATATAGGCCATAATGTTGCATCCGATATAGGTCATCGCACAATATTACCTCCTTCTTTTATTGGTGGCCCTAGGGATGTAAAACACAAATATCTCAATGCCATGACACTCGTGCAGAAATTCGGAAAACCATATCTATTCATTACTACAACATGTAACCCAAATTGGCATGAAATACAAGAACGGCTAGGATTATGATAAAAACAGAGGACCGACCTGATATAGTAGCACGAGTTTTCCATGCGAAACTTATAATGCTAAAGAATGAGATAGTCCAGAAGGAACTATTTGGCCCAGTGGCAGCAAGGGTCGACGTTATCGAGTTCTAGAAAAGATATCTACCCCATGCACATTTACTTATAATTTTAGAACGCTCTCATTAAATCATTAGTCCAGAAAAGTTTGATCAATATGTATGTGCAGAAATTCCTTCTAACGAAAACACACATCTACAGACAGTAGTTCTACGACACATGATACATGGTCCATGTGGGTCCAAACATCCTAATTGTGCATGCATAAAACAAACCGGCCTTCAATCATCATGTAGGTATAAGTACCCAAAATGGTTCGCTGAATTCACAACATGTGGAGATGATTCTTACCAGTGTATAAGAGGAGAAATCACGGAGACAAAATAAGGATAAGAGGTGAATGGTTAGATAACAGATCAATGATCCCTTACAATCCTTATTTCTTAGCATTGTTTGATTGCCATATAAACATAGAAATATGTTCAAAAATTACAATTGTTAAGTATTTGTACAAATACATTTACAGAGGAAATGACTGTGTAAGTTTCAATATAATCAAAGCCAGCATAAACGCAAATGACAAGATCTCAAGTTACCAAAATGCAAGGTGGATGTGTCCCCTTTAGAGTCTGCTTGGCGAATATTTGGATTTGATTTGTACGATATTTAACCACCAATCATTCCACTACAAGTATACTTACCTAATATGCAGTCCATTAGCTTCCATCCACATGAAAATTTAGTAGACATTGCCACCTATGAGCATAGATCAATAACGATGTTAACCGAAATTTCCAACTGCAACAGCGTCTCCCAAAATGAAGAAGAATATCTATATTTGGAATATCCTAAACACTATGTATGGAGCCATTCTGAGAAGACATGGACCGTAAGAAAACAACGACATGCAGTTGGCAAACTAGCTTATGCTGGCCCATCTGAAGGTGAAAGATATTATTTGAGACTCTTACTTTCTCATGTATGTGGTCCAAAATCGTTCAAAGATCTATTAATAGTGAATGCATATGAGTGCATAATATTTCAAGAAGCTTCACAAAGACGCGGGCTCTTAGAAACAAACGGTTATGCATAATCGTGTATGCAAGAGGCCAACGAAATTCAAATGCCACACATATTACGTCGCTTTTTTCGACAATATTAATATTTTGTGAACCCGCAGACCCCTTAACACTCTGGACAAATCATTACAAATCACTATCAGAAGATTTTGAAAAAAGGCACCAAACAAAGATAAAATATTACAATTAACTACGAAAGATATTGAAAGCTATTTAGAAGCCATGGGCAAAACTCTAAAGACCTATGACTTACATGAAATATCATAACCTCATGATACTACAAGTGCGATGACTAAAGACATAAGTGATGCACTTACAACACCAATTCCAGATGAGTATATTAACGCTCATAAAAAGCTAAACAATGAACAACATACGACCTATAAATGTATAATACAACATATCAACACCAATACGAAAAAGTTACGTTCATTGGGAAAAATTGTGTTGCCAACAGCTACATCCGGAATAACAACATATAACATACCGACTGGTAGAACATCACGCTCTCGATTCGAAATACCAATTGATGAAGAAAGTTCAGCAACATGTAATGTATCAAAGCAAAGCAGTCTGGCATAGTTAATAAAACAAACATCACTAATCATTTGGGATGAGGAATCAATGGTAAGAAAAGAAAACATAGAATCACTCCACCTTCTATTGCAAGACATAAGTGATAGCAAAGAACTTTTTGGCGGAAAAGTTATTATATTTGGAGGAGACTTTCGTTAGGTACTACCTATATTGCCACGAAAGACGCAACATGAAGCAATCAATGTTAGCCTAGTCAGCTCCTACATCTGGCCTCAACTTACAAAATTCAAATTAACGGAAACATGAGAGCTAGAGAAGATCCAAACTTCTCAGACTTCTTACAATATAACCATGAACTACAATGAAGGAGATGACGACTTCCAAATTTTGGCACATACAATTTTCCCCCAAATGAGATCATCGCCCCTAGATGTGCAAATTTACAATGAAAGGGCAATACTGACACCAACAAACGACAACGTCAATCGTATTAATGCGGCATTAATTGAAAATTTTGTTGGCACGTCTATGACCAACCACAGTTTCGACCTTATCGTTGATGACAACTGCAACACATTTTCAATTGAATTCCTCAACATATTATGTCTAGCTGGAATGAGTTCGCACAAGCTTGTTCTGAAAGAAAATTGTCTTGTAATATTGTTGCGCAATTTAGATCCATCTTCTGGCCTCTGTAATGGCACAAGACTAATTTGTAAAAGGTTTTTGGAACATGTCGTACAATGCAAAATCTGTACAAGTTTTACAAAGGACAACAAATATTTCTACCAATAATAACCTTGATGTTGCCATCAAGTACAAAATACCCATTCCACTTTCAAAGAAAACAGTTTCCTATAAAATTATGTTTTTCCATGACAATTAATAAAGCACAGGGATAGACTTTAGACAAAGTTATAATATATTTACAACAACCTTGCTTTTCACACGGACAACTATATGGCGCACTATCAAGAGCACAAAAAGAAGTTGATGTCAAAGTGTTGATAAAGACCTCATAACAACATCATCATCAACCTGTTCTGATTGAGAACATAACTTCGTTTAAAACACTACTAAGAGTTGAAATCATTTAACGGAACTGCAACATTACAACGATAAGAATACTACATGAATGAGGTAACATATTAACCTCTTCTTTAAAAAATTATTACACATATACAATAAATAGTTAATAAAAATTTCCTCTTCCCTTTTTAAATATATACATGTGTTCTCAAACTGCAAATATTCTGCATGCCGTATAGTCGGTCCACAAGTTGGTGTAATTTACTTCTTTTATCTCATGTTGTATTTACTACTTCATTATGGTTATCGAGATTACTAAACTCATTGATTCATCTTTCTACGACGTCCTATTTTATGCATGCTATGCTAAAAGAATTGGGCCAACTCTATGGAAGCTCATACAAAGTTTTATCAAATACGAATCTCATATTTCATCAATTAAGCATTACTTCATTCTCAAATTTCAATACTTTGAAATTCGTCCACACCTTTAAAAAAAATAGACGACCGTATACTAAAAAAAAAACTTGCTACAAAGTATGGCTCCTAATACTCCTCTATTTTCATAGCACTATGGACCAAACATTACAAATCACTAGTAGGAGGCTTGGATATGATAATCGGGTAAAGTTTAATTTTTTTTAAAGTCTCATAGTTCTTAATAATTAAGTTTTTTTTGCATCTCATAATTAATAGTTGATAATTTAATTATTTTATTTGATTTTATAAATATTGTTGTTAATTTGCATGATCACTTTATTGCCGGTTTTGCTTTGTCTGACATGAAACAAATAAAATCAATTAGTGACTACTAATTCAATTGAAAGTAACTCCATTTCATTGTATTCCATCCATATCCCAGTTACATTTATTTCATATCTCTTTTGTGTTATTGACATAAGAGATCTCGTTTATTGTCTATCTCTTTCTATCGCTATGTAGAATTAAATAAGTTAAACAATTATTTTATTCTTTTAATAATTATCATATAAGATGAGAAGGTAAAAACTTAGATCATATAAGATAAGAAGGCAACAATTTATCGTATATAATAGAATCGTATAGAATGTAATTAATATATTAATAATAAAAATAACATAATAATAATAATATAAACAATAAAATTTTATAATTCTATAAGGTCAAATAATAAGGTCAAAGATTATCTTGTAATAAGAAGGTAAAAACTTATTGCATAATAATCATAATTCAGAAACTGCAAAATCACAAGGGGGTTTGTCGTGAAATTTTTCTACTAGGTAACTTATGCATGAAGATTGTCATTTCGGTCATTAACGTAGATATATGTATATATATCATTATCAATAGATTAGTTAACATTAAATTTATATTTTACCTTTCTAAAATGGACTACAATTTTGACACAGGGGGTGAGGGACTAGGTGTATGTTGCAATTTAGACTCCATTTCATTTGCTTGCTTCATGATAAGGATGTTCTTTGGAGGTTGTCATCCTTGTTATATTGTCTTCTTTCACTCTAGCCAGATTTTGTTGACTGTATTAACCTATCTTTATTCATGGACGTCTTGTAAGATGAGTTTCTAGTGTCCGTTGTCACATTTTGGTTTATACACTTTATTAATCTATAAATATAAGGGATAAAAGGAAATTGGTTAGTATCATAATAGAGGTTTAATTCCGTGTAAAGTGATAATTATCTGATGGACGAGGTATGGTGATCCTCGAATAAATGTGGGAACATAACATATAAAGTATGTTATGTCCAAATATCGGTAGGTGTACTTAGTTAAATTATATATCTTTGGGGAAGCTCATGCCTTGAATCAACCCTAATCAAGCAGACTTTGGTGGTCCCTAACAACGAACTTAAACTTCACGGCTGAATTGTTCTTATCTTGTTTCTTTATGGGTTTCAGGTATGTAAATTTAAAATAAAATGACTGTGAAACTATATATGAGATTAGGTGGCAGAAGAAGCCCATGGTTTTATATTTGTTTCCATTGTTTTTCCCTTCATCTCATTCCCCAACCATAAATACGTATTGTTCCCCTTTCAGCCCCTAGCTTCTAACCCAAATTCATAGTCAACATCAAAACATCAATTCCAGCGGTAGACAAAGAGATGGTGATCGGTCATCAGATCCCGGTGGGGACAGAGCGATGAGGTGTCCGACCCACACCATCAACTCCAAATTGCTGATCAAATCCTATTTCGAACCACTCACCCCCAAGCAACCCCACATGCCTGACCGCAGCGACCCCAATCCCTACATCCCTCCAGCGCTGGAGCACGGCGGTGCCATCTCGGAGCTCGACAGGCTTCAATCTCTTTGTTCTAAAGCTCATCGTGTAATTCCCGATGGAAGTGTAATCAAAGAAGAGTTCGTCGAGACGAGCTACTGCGATGGATTGATCTTCATTGACAAACAACATCACACGGTCTCTCTCTACTGCTTTGATTTTAGAAGGATTCATCTTTTATGAAGTTCTTAATTGTTCTAGATTCATTGTAGATGAGAAACGAATTCACTAGGGGGTCAAAGAAGGATATGATAAAAACGGTTACGATTTACTCAGCAACCTGCAAATTGGACTAACAAAAGGGGTTGGTTTAGGATTAAGGGATAGATTGCTAGCTAATATATAAGTAAACAATACATGTTTTACTTAATTGTGAGGAATATATCTTTTCTACAAAAAATATTGTTATACCCTCATGGATTGCAATTAGGGTTGAGCACCGGTCCAAACCCGGGCCGGACCGGAACCCGGAATACCAAAAATGGTGGACCGGAACCCGGACCTATTTGGACCGGTTTAGGGTTTTGTTAAATTTAAATATATTTTATTTACATTTAAACATGAAAAAAATCTTCAAATTTAAATATTATTTACTCTTAAATATAATTTACCCTAAATCTCAAATGTAAAAAAATCTTAAATCCTAAAATATTAAGAATTTTTAAAAATACCGGACCGGACCCGAAAATATAAAAATCCCTGGACCGGAGACCGGATCGGTTAGGACCGGTCCGGTCCGGTCCAAATTTCTGGGCCGGATCGAATTTTGCTCAACCCTAATTGCAATGCCAAATATAGTAGCATATATAAGGATTTAATTTACACACAAATAAATAAGTACGATATTAAAAAAAATTAGATATTTATTCATTGATACAAACACTCACCACAAACCACATAAAATCCTTAAATATTTAATACATGAGAAGTTTAATATAGCTTTTCCAGTATTTTGTACACATAAAATATACAGCTACAAACAAAATATACAGTACAAATAACATCACATACTTGTTGCTTCTTTAACACCCACGTACCCCCCAAAACACCTACCTCACCTACACATGCAAACTTCATCCTCCTCCCTCATCCATATCTCAAGTTTGTAGTTATCTAAAACTTAGCACATACTGCAAACAACCACATGTAGTTTAAATATCTCTCCTTCTGTAGTATACTCATCTTCTTGCATATGTATTTATGCATATAGCTCTACCAACTATCAAAACACCCTTCTTTGTTGAACGGTAATTTTTTTTAAAGTAAGTTTCCCTCAACTTTTTGGCATATATAGATGCACTATATCTTCATTTTTTATATCAAAGCTTAATTAACAGGATGAAAAATGACAGACTTCTTGAAAAGAGGAAGCGTTGTAGAGGTAATTGAAACTGAATGTGGTTTTTTAGGATCTTTCTACGAAGCAACAATTATTTCATACGAACAGTTTGATCATTTTAAGGTTGAGTACAAGACACTACTTACGAAGAATGGAAGAGCATCTCTACAAGAAGTGGTGCCTACCTGCATACTTCAACCGCCGGTCACCACCTACATCTCATATCGATGTATACTACGAAGGACAATAGTCGACGTTTAGGCCAACGATGTAACACCCCCAAATTTAACCCCATTTGGAAGCGCTACTGCCGATGACCCCGGGCGAAAACCCCGAAGTCACCCCAGGCTTTTCCGATGTCATAACTGACTTAAAACACAGTTACGATACTAAAATCATAACTTTTATTAAACCACATGGTCGCGGAATTTCACGATTCCTAAAACGACCCAAATACATCATTAATACAAAAATCAGAATTTACAACGGAAGACTTATAAACAAAATACAAAATAGCACAGCGGAAATCGTTTTAAACACAAAGCGACAAGACAAGTTGTCGAAAACAAAACACCGTTCATCTTCATAGTCGCTCTAGCCTTCTCAGATCTGCATGTGCCGAAACGGACGGACGACACCCCCATGACGTTACAGATAAATAAAATACAAGCGTTAGTCTAATAAATAGACTAAGCAAAGGCTCATGGCATACAATTCACACAAACACATCACAAACAGTTCCACATATCACAAATCACATCAAAGCAGTTCCACATATCACAAATCACATCACAATCTCAAGTCACATAATTACAGTATATCTTTTATATTAGCGTTGATTCTAGCAGAAATACAACCTAATATAATATCAAATTTCAATTATCTCAAATTAATTAAAAACCACTTGCCTGGAATAGACGAGCTCAAACAAAGCCAAACCACAAAAACACAACTCGGACACACAATACCGCGATCGCGGTGAGTCGCGGTCGGTCGCGGTTCATCAACAGTGGCAAGCTTCGACAGCTTCCATGGCGGGGAGGGAATTTACCCGATCGATTCAAGCTTCGTCTTGCATTCAATTTGATCACAAAGCACCTCTAAGCTTCACCTAACACCTTGGCAACCTTCTCCAATCCACAAAGCCTCTCGATTCAAGCCCAAAACCGAGCTCACAGCTCGTGCATCAATGGCGAGACAGGGGAGAACATAGGAGAAAGAGAGAAGAAGAAGAGAAGAAGAAGAGTTTGGTCTTCACCTCCTTTTATAGCACAAATCCGACACCTCCAAGGGGACAAAGGCGAAGGCCACTAGCGAGCCACTTGGCCTGCCCAGAAAATATCCCAGCCGAGCTACAGTAACCGCCTTCGAGGAAGACGACCGCCTCTGAAAAAGGCATTACCGCGATCGCGGTCGATCGCGGTTGATCGCGGCATCTCGCGTCAGGTCGCGGTTTCTGGCCGACTTCACTTATTCTTATCCAAACTCAACTTGGGTTAATTTCCTTAACTCCGGGTTAAATATATTCATGCATCATCTAGCACAAACATCTCAAGCAATTACCTCGCACAATTACCGTGCACAAATATCTTATATAAATACCGTGCACAAATATCTTATATAAATATCTTGCACAAATCCTTTATATAATTATCCTGCATATATTTGTGACACTCCCCAGGCCAACTAACACAGCTACCAAGCCACCCAACCATCTTACATGATGCCGGTGCCGGTACTGGTGCCGCCTGAGAGTCCACAATTATCCTACACGAATATCTTATATAAATATTTTACAACAATATCTTATATAATTATTTTGCAACGATATCTCATACAATTATTTTGCAACAATAACTCATACGAGTAAAGCTCAAAAATACCCTTAAAATTACGGGGTGTTACATTACTACCCCCTTATTTTAAGTTTCGACCCCGAAACTTGCACTATGCCAAAGAGGATTCCTACCTCAACAACAACCTTATTATCCTTAATCATAACCGGCCTTATGCCATCTCTAACTTAAATCCTTTAAGATTCCTTAAATTTTCTCCAAAAATAATCACAACATCTCATTCCTACGTTCCTCGAAACGAATCACAAACGATACTACTCATATTTCCTCAAACTCAAGTCTCACTAGAGATTCACCTTAACAGTCTCAAGAGAAGAGGCACGACCATGAACGGTGTAACTTTTTCACTTTTAAAAATTTTGAGCCTTCGTAAATATTTCAAACAAGTGAAAATATTCCAACGAATGAAAATATTTCAAACCGGTATGTAACACTCCCAAGCCTAGCTACCCCAGCCACCAAGCCACCCAGCCATCTTACATGATGCCGGTGCCGGTACTGGTGCCGCCGGTGAGTTCACAAAAACCGTTCGAAAATATTTTCAAACAAAACGAGTAAATGGTCCATTAAATCCCAAAACCCGTTTTAAAAACTTTCGGCTCTGTTTCCAACTCTGTAACAGAGCCTACGAAAACTGTTTAGCTCTGATACCATTTTTGTAACACCCCCAAATTTAACCCCATTTGGAAGCGCTACTGCCGATGACCCCGGGCGAAAACCCCGAAGTCACCCCAGGCTTTTCCGACGTCATAACTGACTTAAAACACAGTTACGATACTAAAATCATAACTTTTATTAAACCACATGGTCGCGGAATTTCACGATTCCTAAAACGACCCAAATACATCATTAATACAAAAATCAGAATTTACAACGGAAGACTTATAAACAAAATACAAAATAGCACAGCGGAAATCGTTTTAAACACAAAGCGACAAGACAAGTTGTCGAAAACAAAACACCGTTCATCTTCATAGTCGCTCTAGCCTTCTCAGATCTGCATGTGCCGAAACAGACGGACGACACCCCCATGACGTTACAGATAAATAAAATACAAGCGTTAGTCTAATAAATAGACTAAGCAAAGGCTCATGGCATACAATTCACACAAACACATCACAAACAGTTCCACATATCACAAATCACATCAAAGCAGTTCCACATATCATAAATCACATCACAATCTCAAGTCACATAATTACAGTATATCTTTTATATTAGCGTTGATTCTAGCAGAAATACAACCTAATATAATATCAAATTTCAATTATCTCAAATTAATTAAAAACCACTTGCCTGGAATAGACGAGCTCAAACAAAGCCAAACCACAAAAACACAACTCGGACACACAATACCGCGATCGCGGTGAGTCGCGGTCGGTCGCGGTTCATCAACAGTGGCAAGCTTCGACAGCTTCCATGGCGGGGAGGGAATTTACCCGATCGATTCAAGCTTCGTCTTGCATTCAATTTGATCACAAAGCACCTCTAAGCTTCACCTAACACCTTGGCAACCTTCTCCAATCCACAAAGCCTCTCGATTCAAGCCCAAAACCGAGCTCACAGCTCGTGCATCAATGGCGAGACAGGGGAGAACATAGGAGAAAGAGAGAAGAAGAAGAGAAGAAGAAGAGTTTGGTCTTCACCTCCTTTTATAGCACAAATCCGACACCTCCAAGGGGACAAAGGCGAAGGCCACTAGCGAGCCACTTGGCCTGCCCAGAAAATATCCCAGCCGAGCTACAGTAACCGCCTTCGAGGAAGACGACCGCCTCTGAAAAAGGCATTACCGCGATCGCGGTCGATCGCGGTTGATCGCGGCATCTCGCGTCAGGTCGCGGTTTCTGGCCGACTTCACTTATTCTTATCCAAACTCAACTTGGGTTAATTTCCTTAACTCCGGGTTAAATATATTCATGCATCATCTAGCACAAACATCTCAAGCAATTACCTCGCACAATTACCGTGCACAAATATCTTATATAAATACCGTGCACAAATATCTTATATAAATATCTTGCACAAATCCTTTATATAATTATCCTGCATATATTTGTGACACTCCCCAGGCCAACTAACACAGCTACCAAGCCACCCAACCATCTTACATGATGCCGGTGCCGGTACTGGTGTCGCCTGAGAGTCCACAATTATCCTACACGAATATCTTATATAAATATTTTACAACAATATCTTATATAATTATTTTGCAACGATATCTCATACAATTATTTTGCAACAATAACTCATACGAGTAAAGCTCAAAAATACCCTTAAAATTACGGGGTGTTACATTACTACCCCCTTATTTTAAGTTTCGACCCCGAAACTTGCACTATGCCAAAGAGGATTCCTACCTCAACAACAACCTTATTATCCTTAATCATAACCGGCCTTATGCCATCTCTAACTTAAATCCTTTAAGATTCCTTAAATTTTCTCCAAAAATAATCACAACATCTCATTCCTACGTTCCTCGAAACGAATCACAAACGATACTACTCATATTTCCTCAAACTCAAGTCTCACTAGAGATTCACCTTAACAGTCTCAAGAGAAGAGGCACGACCATGAACGGTGTAACTTTTTCACTTTTAAAAATTTTGAGCCTTCGTAAATATTTCAAACAAGTGAAAATATTCCAACGAATGAAAATATTTCAAACCGGTATGTAACACTCCCAAGCCTAGCTACCCCAGCCACCAAGCCACCCAGCCATCTTACATGATGCCGGTGCCGGTACTGGTGCCGCCGGTGAGTTCACAAAAACCGTTCGAAAATATTTTCAAACAAAACGAGTAAATGGTCCATTAAATCCCAAAACCCGTTTTAAAAACTTTCGGCTCTGTTTCCAACTCTGTAACAGAGCCTACGAAAACTGTTTAGCTCTGATACCATTTCTGTAACACCCCCAAATTTAACCCCATTTGGAAGCGCTACTGCCGATGACCCCGGGCGAAAACCCCGAAGTCACCCCAGGCTTTCCGACGTCATAACTGACTTAAAATACAGTTACGATACTAAAATCATAACTTTTATTAAACCACATGGTCGCGGAATTTCACGATTCCTAAAACGACCCAAATACATCATTAATACAAAAATCAGAATTTACAACGGAAGACTTATAAACAAAATACAAAATAGCACAGCGGAAATCGTTTTAAACACAAAGCGACAAGACAAGTTGTCGAAAACAAAACACCGTTCATCTTCATAGTCGCTCTAGCCTTCTCAGATCTGCATGTGCCGAAACGGACGGACGACACCCCCATGACGTTACAGATAAATAAAATACAAGCGTTAGTCTAATAAATAGACTAAGCAAAGGCTCATGGCATACAATTCACACAAACACATCACAAACAGTTCCACATATCACAAATCACATCAAAGCAGTTCCACATATCACAAATCACATCACAATCTCAAGTCACATAATTACAGTATATCTTTTATATTAGCGTTGATTCTAGCAGAAATACAACCTAATATAATATCAAATTTCAATTATCTCAAATTAATTAAAAACCACTTGCCTGGAATAGACGAGCTCAAACAAAGCCAAACCACAAAAACACAACTCGGACACACAATACCGCGATCGCGGTGAGTCGCGGTCGGTCGCGGTTCATCAACAGTGGCAAGCTTCGACAGCTTCCATGGCGGGGAGGGAATTTACCCGATCGATTCAAGCTTCGTCTTGCATTCAATTTGATCACAAAGCACCTCTAAGCTTCACCTAACACCTTGGCAACCTTCTCCAATCCACAAAGCCTCTCGATTCAAGCCCAAAACCGAGCTCACAGCTCGTGCATCAATGGCGAGACAGGGGAGAACATAGGAGAAAGAGAGAAGAAGAAGAGAAGAAGAAGAGAAGAAGAAGAGTTTGGTCTTCACCTCCTTTTATAGCACAAATCCGACACCTCCAAGGGGACAAAGGCGAAGGCCACTAGCGAGCCACTTGGCCTGCCCAGAAAATATCCCAGCCGAGCTACAGTAACCGCCTTCGAGGAAGACGACCGCCTCTGAAAAAGGCATTACCGCGATCGCGGTCGATCGCGGTTGATCGCGGCATCTCGCGTCAGGTCGCGGTTGATCGCGGTTTCTGGCCGACTTCACTTATTCTTATCCAAACTCAACTTGGGTTAATTTCCTTAACTCCGGGTTAAATATATTCGTGCATCATCTAGCACAAACATCTCAAGCAATTACCTCGCACAATTACCGTGCACAAATATCTTATATAAATACCGTGTACAAATATCTTATATAAATATCTTGCACAAATCCTTTATATAATTATCCTGCATATATTTGTGACACTCCCCAGGCCAACTAACACAGCTACCAAGCCACCCAACCATCTTACATGATGCCGGTGCCGGTACTGGTACCGCCTGAGAGTCCACAATTATCCTACACGAATATCTTATATAAATATTTTACAACAATATCTTATATAATTATTTTACAACGATATCTCATACAATTATTTTGCAACAATAACTCATACGAATAAAGCTCAAAAATACCCTTAAAATTACGGGGTGTTACAAACGACGGATGGTGGACCGGAAAAATTATAAATCGATGCTACGACCTCAACATGTACCAAATCTTCTTCGACCTGACAAAAGATGTTCTAGATGTCAACCATTCAGACATACGCCTACATTACAACTGGTTCAACCACCGCTACAACTACCACAACATGTAAATGACACACAACACATGAACTTTATAAGAGCTACCAAATGCTTCGTATTGAAGTTTGAGGCAATAATATTTCATAGTGTAAATTATGTATAATATTACTACATGCAACAAACTCTTGATATTGTAAAATATGTGTACTTACTTTCTGTAATATAAACAATAAATTTATATTTCCAGTAAATTACAATATGAAAATCATTATACATATTAGTAGTATTAAATCTAATAATTTCTTGTTTATTTAGTACTTACAAGTTACAACCAGTATTTAATCTAAATTATGAAACAGACAACCCCACGTACATGCGGGGCCTCCCCTAGTGGATGGAAAAGAGGAAAGGGTGGTTGTTTGAAAAAGGAAACTAAATAATGGATGGTTTATTGTAAAACCAAATATAAGAGGTGGTTTTTCGAAAAGTTGGTGAAATAAGGGGTGGTTGTATAAATTACCCAACAAAAAGAAGAAGTTGTACAACCTAGTGAGTCAATGCAACCCAAAAATGTACAAATTTGGTGAAACCGATCGTTTCAGGTCTAATTAAAATATTTTGAGGTAAATGATCCACAAGTATGAGTCGGATTGGGTCGGGTCTTCGGGTCGTGTAGAATATAGACAGCTCTAATCAGTATACCCGTTATGTTGATCGTGCTTGGCAAAGTGAGCACGTCCAATCCACATTCGCCAGAGGCTCAATCAACGGTCAAGATTGAAGCAAACAGAAGAGCATGTGCAAAAGCGCGTCCACACACGATTCTTCCTCCCCACTTCTTCTTCCTATCTGGTACCCCAAATCACACCTCAGCTCACCAAAATTTGCTCTTTCTCTCTCCATTCAACGCCGCACCTCAGACTCTGCGTTTCAGAATCATCATCAGAGAGAAATATATATAATTCGTATCTGACAGATTCAGAGAACCATCTGCTCATGAACGCCGGAGACTGGTGGCGGAGGTGGAGTTGACAGCCGGTGGCGATGTCGACGGACGACGTTCCGACTGTGTTCCGGGCGCTGGGGGAGAGTGCGGACAAAAAATTCTCAAGGGTTCGGGATGTGCCGGCGTATGCCGCTCGGGGCGGCGGCGCTGCTGCTGCGGCGAGCGAGCACGACTTCCACAAGGTGTTCAAGGCCTACATGACGCTTTGGAAGTTTCAGCAGGAGAACAGGGCGAAGCTGGTGGATTCGGGGCTGCAGAGATGGGAGATCGGAGAGATCGCTTCTCGCATCGGCCAGATCTACTTCGGTCAGTACATGAGGACTAGCGAAGCTAGGTTTCTTCTTGAGTCCTACGTCTTCTACGAGGCGATTCTGTATAGAGGTTACTTTCAAGGGTCCAAGGGGCCGATGAAGGATCTCAGTGTGAGGTTCAAGGAGTTGAGGTTTTACGCTAGGTTTTTGCTGGTCTCTTTGCTGTTGAATCGGAGGGAGATGGTTCGCCTTCTTGTCGACAATTTCAAGGCTCTTGTTGAAGATAGCAAGAACACTTTTCGGGTAATTTTATTTGTTCATCAGAGTTGGAATCTTCTGTTTCATATCTGCAAAGTTGTTCCTCTCCTGGCCAACTTACCTCACTTCAAATTGAGAATTTTATGTTGATATTTGTACTTGTATAGACCTTTTCCTTTTGAAACAAGCAAGACCTTAGTCTATGAGTAATGACTAACGAGGAATGATTGAGAAAGCAAGGGGATATATAACGCCCTATTTTGAGATTCTTGTTAGCTACGAGTGTCTATTGGCTTGTGTTCTGTCTGATTATTCCTTCGATTTAATCTGTCAGGAGATAAGATGATCGGTGGATCAAATTACTGTGTAGCTAGTGAGGGTTGCGAATTTCAGATTGATTTGGGTATTTTGATTTGCTTGAAGTTGATATAGTTTAATTTTTATGTACCAATTTTATCCCTTGCTTCAGAATAGGCGTTATATGCTGTTGACCAATTTAAGACAATATATTGGTTATTGCTTTGGGGAATTCACCCTTCTAAAGTGCGGCAAGGATCTGTTTCATTGTTGTTTCCTAGCTTAGTTCTCTCCAAATTTAGTTCTTCTCCCTTCACCAAATGTCTTGAGTTAGTTTACGGGTCTTCTCCCTTTACAAGTGGGAATGAAGCATGTCTAAAACACACGAGGAAAAGCTTTACCCTTTATTACCTGGCAGTTGGCGCGAAATGAGCCAAAAAGAAATTTGGTTCTAGATATTGGATATATCAAGTTAGACAGGGTGGTGGTATGTAAAGTTTGGTATGATGCAAGAGTGGATATTGATTTATTATCGGGGTGTGAGATTTGGCAGTGGCATTTTGTTGGAGCCCATCAGTGGATGACTGTAGCATGCATTTTAAACCATTAAAATCAGGTTATCGGTTATCCTACTTGAAGTCCTGTAAGGATTTAGTTACATTGATAGGAATGCTCCAACTAATTGCTGCTGTTTGTTATAATCTCTGTTGTTGCCTGTGAGTGTGAAGGATATGATTTGGATTTAAGCTAGGGAAGGAGCATATGGATCTAATCTCATAGTTATGGCTGAGTCATGTACACTAGAAGCTTCATTATTGCAAAGTTGGAAGGCAAAATATGATTATGCACTGGATTATATGATGATCCTGTGTCATTTGTTCGACACATTAAAACTTTTTTTGTGTGGTGGTTACGCAAATGCTTCTTGTATCACATCGGATGTCTTATATATTCATCTTGCTAGTGTGCACACTTCTGTTTTGTCCTTTATCACTGTAGCTATTCTACCATCTTATGCATTGCACATCCATAGATGCTGCCGGATTATACAATGAAAGTTTTGTGGCTATATACTGCAAATGATGTACACCAAAATAGTATTGTCCTTGCTGCCAGAGTTCTCTGATTGTTTCGCAATCATTGTGGTGCTTTCTGTTGATGGGGTTTAACTTTTCCATATTGTTTAACTATCCTGCTCACCTTGTGTGATGATGCTCATGACTGTGTAAGAAATCATGGAATTTCCCAGTGTTACCTGTTATAACGTCTGCCTGTCCTGTTTGTGAGTGTGAGAGACTCATGTGGCGGCACTTGTTGGATTTGTTTATCAGGACACTAATTTTAAGGAATGGAAGCAAGTGATGCAAGAAATTATTTACTTCATGAAAGTTCATTCGCCTCCAACAAATGCCCGACCATTGCGATATTGTGCTATGATTGACAGTCATCCTGATTCTTCAACATATTTATCTCGTTTTCATGCCAAGAAAGTTGTTAAGCTCCATGATGCTGTACTGACTGGATACCGTCGCAATGAGGTACTGCCGTACTGGTTTCATATTTTTGTCTGGCCATTTATATAATACATCATCATTCATTACCTTTGTGAAGTGAATCAAGTGATACTTGTCTAGAAGAAATTTGCCTAACTTGGAAGTATGATTTTTTCCAGGTCAAGTTTGCAGAATTGACCTTGGATACATACAGGATGTTACAATCTTTGGAATGGGAACCTAGTGGATCTTTCTACCAAAAGCGTTCAGTTGAATCAAACGAAAATTGTCGTTTGAATGACTATTCTGGTGCTTCTGGATTAATTGATATGAACTTGTCTGTTGAGTTGACTGATCCAACCCTGCCCCCTAATCCAAGGAAGGCTATTCTTTATCGACCAACTGTAACACACTTGCTTGCTGTGAGTAATTGAGTATAGATGATTTCTACTACTTTGGATGTCTTAACCATATCTATTTGTTGCAATTTCTGAAATTTCTGTTATGTTGTAAATCTATGGAAACAAGGAATTAAAGTTTCATGCTTTGCCTTGTCCTTCCTTTAATAAATTTCTCTTTTGGTCCTCAGAGAGGATCTATTCCCGTTAGGGCTACTGCATACATATACAGTTGGGTTAGGGAAAGTTGGATTGAGGTAATAAATCATGAATTCATAACAGGGAATTACATGGTGTAATTGGGACCCTATAAAAATTGGGATTGTGAGTGCAGTCAAGCTAGAACCACTTATTAACAGGCTGCTGTCAGTTGCGTAAAAGTCAGGTTTTGTTGAACATATGATCTTGATGGCGCCATTGTCATGCCTTACCTAAGCTGCAACAATATCTATGATACCATAATTATACTCGCATATTGACTTGATATTTCCATTTTATTTTGGCAGGTCATTTCTACAATATGCGAGGAGCTTCCTCCAGAAACTATTATGCTGATATATTTATCATCTTCAGGTAAATAAGCTCTCAAAATAAATGATGTAAAGATGTTTCATCTGTAGTTAAAATTGTGATGAATATCTTGTGCTGCTAGGTGGTTCTTCTGTTTTGCAAGTGGAAGGCTCTAAGAGATCCTCAAAAATTAAAGTTGCTCCACAAGCTTCTCATGAGCACAATCCGTTCTCTGAAGTTTATGATGGCAAAAAGGGGTACATGAGTGGTTACTATGAGAATTATCTCTCCTTGGGTCCTAGGGCTGATGGAGGTTTGTAATACAATTGATGTCATCCTGCAATTTCACGAGGAGTCATTGATTAGGGGAACATGCTGATTTTATTTGTTATTTTTAACAAAATGTGAAAATGGGTGTTATATGGATGGATATCTTGCTGGCTGTTGTATATATGTGTTGTAGTGTCATGATTCGGTTTTCTTCTTAAACCCAACTCACACCGAGCTATTTGTTTGGGATTTTCAGGTTTCAATAACCTTTACCCTGGTGATTTGATTCCCTTCACTAGAAGGCCTCTCTTCTTGATTATTGACAGTGACACAAGCCATGCATTCAAGGCAGGTTTGTCAATACTTGTACTAAGCAGCCAGGCTAATGGGATATCATTGTGAATAACATTTTCAGAGCTTGTTCGGATAGGTTTCACTTCTTTTAATTTTAGAACTGTTGCAATAAGCAATCGTGAATAACATAATCAGAACTTTTAATCTTAGAACTATTGCCTTTTACTCAGGCTCATTGTATCCCATTAGGCCATTACTCTTATTGTTTTTTGGCCCACATTTGTTTTCTCAAAGTGCTTGCATCTCATTTATGTTTCACAGGTTCTACATGGTTCAGAGAGGGGGGAGCCTGTTGCTTTGCTACTTTCCCCTTTGAGACCATCACTTAAGAACCTGTCTGATGTGAAACAAGGTGGAAGTCAGTTCACCTTTTTCTTAACCGCTCCCGTCCTAGCATTTTGTCAAATGGTTGGAGTATCTTTTTTTGATGGTGATGCGGTGAGATACTGACGAGTTCTCTGTTATGCTTTTCATGGCAAGTTTTAAAATTCTAATTTCTTCCATTCTGTCTTGTGCTTCTCAGGATGTTTATGAGGAAGCTGAAAATGTAGTTTCCGAATCCTTTTCAAAATGGGAAGTCGTACTGTGTACATTGCCAAGCATCGACATTGTTTGGGCTCAAGTTCTTTCTGATCCATTCCTGCGCCGGCTTATTCTTAGGTACATCTTCTGAGCTCTGGCAAACCTGACAATGCCTTTGGTCACTGGTTCCTGTAGTTGCATCCCCGGAGGATAACTTATCACTGATATCCTAAGGATTGATCTAAAAAATTAGAGTAATTGAATTATAAAGAGTACGTAAAAGAAGTTCAGATTTGTGTGAGAATACTACTTGTCTCGCTTGATATATTGAAATATTGTTTGGAGATGAAAGTATAAGTATGAATAATGGAAAAGACATTGATTCTGCTGTACTTGTCATATCAAATTATGATGCCATTTGAACAAATACCTTTAAGCATCTTCAAGTATCTTGCTCCTCCCAGTCCCCCCTGTACTTTCCTGTCAACATATCTAATTATTTTCGCAGATAACTACATATCTAGCTATCTAACATCAGTATCGGATTTTCGTTTTGTCATAGAAAATTGGGTGTCCTGATGATTGATTATTTATTGAAGTACTTGTGTGATAGGCCTTGTTTGGAAATACTCTTAACAAGCTTAGTGTAATGTATGTTTTTTTTTTTATCAGATTCATATTCTGTCGTGCTGCACTCTCCCTCTTCCACCCTCCTGAGGAGCGTGACCAATACATGCCTGTTTGTGTACCTGAGCTTCCCAGCTCGTTGTCCCCAAATGCTGATGTCGTCCAGTCTAGTGTTCTTCGGCTTGCAGACCACCTTAGAGTGTCCAGCTGCTTCAATAACATATGAAGAGGGCATCTTGTTATATTTGTCATAAGAGAAACTCAGCAGGGTCCAGATAAAATTCTCGTGGGGATGATGGCTATTTCGGAGGAGGAAGTCAGTACCGAGCTAGTGGCGGGTTCACTAGTGAATTGCATGACAAGGCAAGAGAAAGTGTTGTGAACTGGTAGTGCTGCTCCATTTCATGTTGGTATGGTCTATTGTCGATCATTTGTGTGAAAAAAAAAATTGAAATATTTGATTGTATTGGCTTTTGTAGATGGGTTGTAGCTGCATTCCCTTTGTCATTTGACATGTTGTCTACATAAAAAGCAAAACAAAGAAAATACAGTACTAGTGAGGTTTTTTATTAATTACTTATTGTGTCGTGTTCCCGTACGAGTCATGCCACAAAGGGGAGAAATAATTTGGCCAAACGTGATTGTAGTTGTACTCTGCAGCCGGAGATCTCCAATGGTATTCTTTTCAATTTCTTTTTTAAACAGATTTCTTTCCAAATTCATAAAATAAAATGTTATCTCCTTTTACATTCAATCTTTCTTCTTTATGTGATGCCTATTCTTCTCCAATTTATTTTTTGAGCCGTCATAATCTTTTATATCATCATCCTTATGTTATAATTCTATTTCTATTTTCACAATATATATGTATATATATTTATACATTCATAAACTAGATAATTTATTATATATCTTTTGTCTAAATGTTAGAATGATAAACAAATCTCATGCAAAACATGAGAACTAAGCTAGTTTCACCAATCTACTATATATACGAAAAGGCTAAATACACGCGTTTTTATTATCTAAATGGACGCGATTTCGTGTGCGTAGCTTAGCAGCATGATCTGATGCGCATAAGCTACGCGCACATGGATATAATGGACATTTTCGAAAAGTGAGGGTAAAAGACATATTTCGCCTGATAACCCTGAGTTTTTTTATTTTTCGCGAAATCCCCTCATGTTTTGACAATTTCTTGTGGTGACCATGAGTTTTTATTTTTTTTCGCCGGATACCCCTCCATCCATTTCACTTTAAAAAACGTTAACTTATTATTATTTTTTCGCAAAATATCCAAATCGTTAAATATAAACGGTTTCATTTAAAAAAAAAACCCTAAAAAAGTTTTTAGGGTTAAGGGATTAGGAATTTAGGGTTTAAGTGTAGGGTTTAGCATTTATGTTTAGGGCTTAGGGGTTTAGGATTTGGGATTTAGGGTTTAGGTTTAGGCTTTTAGGGTTAGGATTTTCGCGAAATATCCAAATTGCTAAATACAAATAATTTTAATTTTTTTAAAATAAACCTTAAAAACCCTAAAAACATTTTAAGGGTTAAGGACTTTGGGATTTAGGTGTATGGTTTATATTTAGGGCTTAGAGGTTTAGGGTTTATATTTAGGGTTTAGGGGTTTATGGTTTAGAATTTATATTTGCGCACTTAAAGTAAATATAAAGCCTAAACCCTCAAATCCTAAACCCTAAACCTCTAAGTCCTAAACCCTACACCTAAATCCTAAATACCTAAGCCCTTAACCCTAAAAACATTTTTAAAATAAAAAAATAAAACCGTTTATATTTAACGATTTAGATATTTCGCGAAAACCCTAAACCCCAAAAGCCTAAACCTAAATCCTAAATCCCTAAGCCCTTAAAATTAAAACTCAGGGTTACTAGGTGAAATATGTCAAAAACTCAGGGTTATCAAGCGAAATTGTCAAAACCTTGGGGGATTTTGCGAAAAAGTCAAAAACTCAAGGTTACGAGGTGAAATTTCCGTAAAAATAAATTATAACAGTGGATCCGGTTTAATTATATATAAAATTTATTTAATTTAAAAAATCATCCAACTTAAATTTCGAAAAGATATTATGAAAATTTTCGAAAAGATATTATAAAATTTAAAACTGGGATATATTTCCAAACCGAAAAGCTAATTAACAATATTTTAGTGTACATGTCATCCAAATCTATTATCTTTTTTCAGTAAAATATTATCATGTATATTTTGATAATATCCTTCAACGATATTATTTTTTGCTTTAAACAACTATATCTTTCCTTATCTCATAAAATATATTTGAGATTACATTTAACTTCAGTTTTTCTTTAAAAATTATTAACAAAAAAATATCTAACTATACTATTCTCATCATCTTTAAAAGGAAAATATCAAACTATAATATTCTAATTGACCGCATTCTCATGTTTAGTTTTTTGTATCAAATCTTAACCAATTTAGATTGATAGTATTTGGTATATGTATTATCGGTTTGTCTAGTATTTGGTATATGTATTATCGGTTTGTCTAACCTACGCCCTAAAGACATAGATTAAGAATTCCTATTAGGGAATATAAATCTTATAGAAGGAAAAGTGAACCCATTTAAAAAAAATTAGAATATTCTAAAAAAATAACACATAATTATAAGTTTTTATATATGGGATCTTAACCTATGTCCTTAGGACATAGGTTAGAAAAACCGATGTATTATTTTTATCCTGTCCAAATGTCTTAACCGAAAGTTTGACCATATTGATAAACCGGCCACTATGCTATAAATATGGACTTTTTATAAACCACCGTGTTATTTTCTTACAAATTATGTATTGGGTTATCCTCTTCAAGATTATATATTATATATACTTTACCTTATTGTATATAAAGTTATTAATAGTTAAACTTATATATGATTTATACGTTTGATCAAAAATTGAAAACTATATATATATATATATATATCTATTTGTATATACGAAACAAGATCGATGAATGAGCGTATCAGCTTTATATTAATTTATTTATGAGTAATTTGATATATTGTGTGATCCTCTTATTATATAATATATATATTTTCACTTTATTGTATTTAAAGTTTTTTATAATTAAAACTTATATATAATTTATATGTAAGACCAAAAATTGAAAACTACGTCTATTTTTATTTCTGTCTATATCTATACATATACTAAAGTAGAAGGTTAAATCATATATAATGCTAATACATGGCATGAAAATTCAACCATGTATATAATATAATACTTAGAATTTCTAATCTAAACCCTCAAATTATTATTTATGTAAATGGAAATAAAATATAAGTGAACAAAATTAATTAATCCGAATAGGATATAAAATCTTAAATTATCTATTGATGATTTGTAGATAAAGTTGCACTTTAAATACTTTTATGTTTAATATATATTGATTTTATTTTTA
The DNA here is from genome assembly GCA_027886185.1 of Rheum nobile. Lineage (NCBI taxonomy): Eukaryota > Viridiplantae > Streptophyta > Magnoliopsida > Caryophyllales > Polygonaceae > Rheum > Rheum nobile. The sequence continues at coordinate 333,353 of WOAB01000054.1, forward strand.
TTTATTTTACACATTTAAACTAACGAACTGTCAAATCTTATCAAATTTTATATATCTTTTTTTAATGATATACCTCTATCATATTGCCTATGTGTTTGACCTCTAAACTATGCCGCCACATCATCCACCTTTTTAAAAAAATCTAAAAAAAATGGATTCGCTACATCATCCATCATATCAAATAAATATCCTTTTAAAATATATATTCTATTTAAAAATGTTTTTTTAGTAATTTATATTTATATTTTGTTAAAATTATTACGTAAACAAGATAAATATCCTTCTAATATATATATACACTACATTATGTATATCATGTACTATTGAATTAGTTATAGGAATTCAGTAAAATCTTATTATTAGTAAAAACATATTTAAAAAGGTAAAAACAAAACAATATTATTAAATTATTCTCTTAGCTAGCAAATATCTAAATTATGATATAAATTTACTTATTAAGATACAAGTATGAAATCTGAATACGGTAAATTTTTTTTTTTTTTGAATAACATGTTTTGGATATGAATTAATTAATTGATTTTCAACCTATAAATTGATATGTTCTTTATAAATTCATTTTTTTTAAATTGAATAATTAGTTTTATACACAATTAATATAAATATCACGACTATCCATAAAGATTGAACATTTCAAAATTAGCACAGTCTTCTTATATGCATTTCACATATTCAATCTTACAAAATGAGAAGGTGAAACCGATTTGGAAGTCTTACCTTAACAATAAATATTACAAAATTAAGTTTTATTGTATGATAGATTAACATAATAATTATATAAACTAAGATATGATAATAAAAACAAAGTTAATAAAATAGTTTTAGCAAAATTTGAAATATACTTATGTAAAATGGTTTATATTTGTTGGTGCGTATGTAAAATAGTTTATAATATGGGATGCTAATTAATTAATAGAAGTAGTCTTATTGAATAGACTTATATAAAATGATTTTTTTAAAATTGAAAAGGAAAATTAATTATTCATTTTTTTTAATAAAAAAAATTAAGCATGTGTCTTCTTCATCGAAACTACATGGGTCTAGATCTTTATCTTCAAGAGTTGAAATTAGGATTAACTTTTATAAGGTACACAATATCTGATGATGCAAATAAGCGAAATCTACCGAACTATAGATTGCAAATTCCCTTGGATGATTAAAAAATTCAATTTTATATTGATCAAAATGGACAGTTAAATCGAATTTCCAACATATCAAACACAATAACAGAACGAATGAAACACATATTCAAAAATAGAGCAAGCATCACATTGTTCTGCTAAATTTCAAAATTTATGATTGAAAAACTATTTTTTTTCCAAAATTATAAAGTATTTCATTCAGACCATTCTCAAGTTATAATCTGTTGACCGACTCAAATTATAGGTTCATAAAAATTATCGAATTGAACTAAGAAATAAAATTGTTATAACAAGATTAATTCTATAATGAGAATCAAGTTTAAACGAATGATTGAAGATAACTCAATAAATGCAAACCTCTACTAAGGAGTCTCGATTATAGTTTCTCATACTCTGAATTTGTTATGATAATATTCCTACAATGAGAATTGATTTTGAAGCAGAACACTTTGCACCAGAATTCAATACTCAGTAGAGTTGTATTCACAAAACATTATGCAACACAATTGAATAACTTATTAGGAGAGAAAAGATTGAGAGAATATTATATAATCAACAAGATTATATTTTATATTCTTAGGCTTTTCATTATACTGTTATGTTTTTCATTATAATATTTTGATTATAAATGCTTTCTTCAAAGTTTCAAACTTCCCAAAACCATGGACTGAAGAGAGTTTACAACAATACTATTTCAATGATGAGTAGAGCAGGTATTTGTCTATTTGGTGTCGTTTAGTTTTGACTCGTTATACATTTAGATATGATAATTAATTTTTGTGTTCTGGATTTTTGTCTCTTCTCCCAACTATGCTTTCATGGTTGGATTCATCTCTTCTACTTATAAATCTATTATACATATACTAAAATAGAACCTTACTACACCACATGACACCCCCTCATTAAAACTGCCACATGTAAACCATATCAAAATTCATGTTTTTTTTTTAAAATTAACATTTTTTGTCGGCACAATATTTAATTCAGAATTCATTTTTGTTATTTTGAATTTTTTTTCTAGATTTAAAATTCAATCTAATCATAAATATGTAAATGATATAATATATATACTAGGATAATTTAAATGTTGCTTTAATTAATAGCATTCAAATATCTAAAAAATTAAAGTAGATGTTTATTGTTCGTGGAACAACATTATTTCAAAATTAACTTATATAGTATTAAGGGACTACGTATTATCATATGTCTTAACTAATTTGTCATACCTTTATATTTCTAAATTTATAAGGTTACTCGTGTATATGTTGGTTTCAAGCTTTGATTTTTATTCTACTATATAATACTAAAGTAAAACCTAACTAAGACCACTTGTCATTTTGAGATTGCGCTATGTCATTTTTTCTAACATGTCTACTCCACAATGTGTCACATCACTAAATTATCTTTTTTCTATTATTTATAAAACATTTTAGATATGACCCCGCTTTCATTTTCAATATATAGATTATTAACATTTGATCATTATTTTCATATTAAGTAGAATTTATTAGGTATTTTTCGAATATTCTCTTTTAATTTTTTATTTAATTAGTCACATTTTATTAAATTTTATTTTAATTCATTTATTTCTAGGTATGTAATTTCCACTTAAATTAGAAGGGTAATATGGTAAATTTATTTGATAATAATAAAAGTTATAAAATTTCTTTTTATTTCTTTTAGAGGAGTAATTTAAATTTTAATTAACTTAAGTTCAAAAGTTAGGCTAAGATAATTTTTGTACAAATTATCAAATGGGTTATAATAGTATGGGTAGAAACAAATAATTAAGTATAACCATGAATGTAGTTTTGAGAATTTTTAAATATTAAAATAAAGGTTATAAGATTTATTATGTTTATCTATGTAGAGATAAAATAATAATTAACCTAAGTAGGTTATCTCTTTAAGTCATAAATTATTTAATTTATGTTAACTTATGTTAATATTAATTGAAATAAAATAATCTTGTTAAGCATAAAGTATTTAAAGTAAGAATAATGGATGTTGATTTAAATATGGATAAGTTTATAAGATAATGTAACTTAAGCTTAAAGACACCTTGTTTAATTTTTCTTCTAACTTAAATTTGGGTTAAAATGTTCAACCTCACAAATCCCGCTCAATCTTTTACACCAATGTATCGTACTCTCTCGACTAGGTCTAATAAACTTAGGATAAGTTATAAATAAGATTGGGTAATTTTTGGAAAATAAAATAAGGGCATCTTTGCCACAACTTACAAAGTTGGGCAAAAATGTGCAATTTGGCCAAAAGTCTAGGGGGCCGTGTGCAATAAGGAAAAATGGATGTCTTCAACCTTCAGCCAAAGGAAGGAAAAACGCAGCCCCTTGAAGCTTCTCCAATGGCGGATTTGGCCCAATTTCCACTTGTTTCTTCAAATTAAATCACGGGCTTCAAAACTTAACCAATCCCGAACCTAATCCCCCTAAAATCAAGATTTTTAATGCCCCCATTTGGTCGAACTTCATCACTTAAAGTCGAACAGCCCAAGAACTCGTTCAACTCTTGAAGCTCTCAGCCATGGTCGATTTTTGCCCAAATCTGAGCTCGATTGTTACAATTAAATCATGGGCTTTTTAGACTCGCACCGAAACAGTGCTTTATCCCTAGATGTCCAGTCAACTGCTGCGCCTCAACGCATTTCGGGGAGAACCAGCTAGCTCTGGGTTCGAGTGGCATTTCACCCCTAACCACAACTCATCCGCTGATTCTTCAACATCAGTCGGTTCGGACCTCCACTTAGTTACATTGCCCCCGAAAAGGCAAGAAATCTTCTTAAACGTGTCATCACGCTTTTATGGCAAATTGGATCCGATTCGGGATCGTTTTGGACCAAATTTTATATCAATTTGCAGGGTTTTTAGACATCCATCAAACCCCTATAAATACCCCTTCACCCATTAATGTGTAACGCCCCCGCGGAGAGGCGCTTTGGGTGCGTTGGCTCGGATCGTGGCTCAAGCAATGACTTCCTTCTTTTTCTCTTGGGATGCTCTGGATGCACAACTGAGAATAAACCTCAAAATTGGATTCTGTGGGAACGCAACGATCAGATAGCCTCAAAGTGAGGTTACATGAGCGCGAGCTACAGTGGAACGTGGCAACGACTGAGCTCAGAAACGGGGCGCGATTAAGCTGTGAGCGATGGGGGCGTGAGGCCCTTGGAGCGTGAGAGAGAGATTGAGGGAGTGAGAGAGATGGCTGGAAGCAAGAGAACCAAACCACAAGGGTGAGGCTTAGGGTTTAAGGGATGAGGAGAACCTCAACTCTACACAACTAAACCTTTGATTAACCTAAAATTGCCAAGTAGCACACACAAGTGATTAAATAGTCTTACACAACTTGACCATGGGCCTAAAATAGCAAATGCGCTTGGTCCACTACAAGTGGCCAACACTCCCAACATAATATAAGGATATGGGATAGGCGTGTGACACCTATGGGTGCCACACGGGGGCGCGTCAGGGGGGCTCCATGGGCGCGCGCCAGGGGGCGACATGGGGTGCGCCAGGGGGCACGAGGGCTTGCCGGGGGCCATCGCCCATGGATTAAATTCAACCAATTTTGAGAGTTTGGGTTTTGGTGTTCTAGAAAAATTTTGTGAGCTTCCAGGGTAAATTTATCCTTTGTTAGGACACCTCCAGTTACGATTCAATTATCAAATATTTGTCTTTATGTCACGAATCCAACAACACCAACCACGAGCCATTTGGTGGTCATACGAGTTCAATTCGAGCCTTTGAATGCACGGTTGTTCATCCGTGGTTTTGGGTAAATCTCCAATTCGTGTGTTTGGTATTTTTGGGGTTAATCTTGATTAATTTGGCCAATCAAAATTACTTAGGGATAATTTGGGTTAATGTAATTTTAAGAGTGTTAAATTTAATTAAACATATTTTGGGTATTATCTTATATTTTGAATTATTAATTTATAACATTTCATATGGATAATATGTTGGGTTAGAAATTCATTAGAAGTTGTAAATAAATTATTTGATTAAATTATTAATGTTGTGATTATTTAGAATTTACGAGTAAAGGAATTTTTAGTATCGTATAGATAATCGTATATCATGTAGCCTCGATAATTGATTTATTTAGACTTAAATAAATCTAATTAGAAATCGAGACAAATATTGTTCAAATTCCGTTATTGAATAAATTATCTTATTATATATTTTTTTGTGAATTGGGTGCGTCTCAGAATCATCAGGAATATAGTTCGCCGACTAGAATCGATCGTCTCTCGAACGCTGACACGTCATTTTCCCGTCAAAACAAGTTAAGGCAAGCGACGGTTCTGTAGGATCGTGATTGTTAGATAAAAACTTAAGGAACTCAGAATAACGATTCTCAGTTCCTTTCACAGCGGAAATAAACAATCAAGCAAAAGACAAGTTCCTTATAGTGGAAACCTTTGATTGCCAACTAGCAATCCAGGATAAAACCACTACCTTTCTTTCGAAAGGATTTCAAAGTCTACTTCTTGATTTCTTATCTCTTTTGGTTACAACTTATCCTAGGAACGAACACACATTTCCTTTGCCTTACACACAGTTAGACAATCCTAGATAACTTAACACAATCAATAATCAATCCAAGAAATAGACTTTCGCACCTAGGAACTATCACTTACAGTCACAGGAACTCAGCACTCAGCTCTTCTTCCTTGACTGGTTCCTCTTGATCTCGGTTTGCTTTGATGATCTTTGTTTGGAGGTTCACACTAGATATTTGCTAATGAGTGTGAGTTCTTGTTTTGGTGCTTTAAGATAACCCTTGGGTTAGTCTTCCTTTTATAGAGGATTCTTCGCAGCTCGATCCTCTCTTGGTTCCCACGGATTGAGCTTGCCCTAGGATTGGTGGTTCTCCTTGATCCACGTTGTTCTTGGCATGTGCAAACAACCTAGGCAGCTCAGAATCTCTCTTGGTTGGTCAACTACCTCAGACGAGCCTTGTGGTGTCGTTGTCAAAACGCTTTCGTCCGAGGTTGAGTAAGCTGGCCGCTTGGGAACCGTCTGTGGACATCGACGTCTTCATGTGCTGTCGCTTTCATCGTCTCTGTCCGAGGTAGAGGTTCTCTAGGCATCTTGTTCTTTAGCTCTTGGACCTTGGCAGACTTTTGGAAGCTTCGGACAAGTCGTTTTCGATACCTTTTGTCCGAGGTTGTGTGTTCCCAGATTTCTCGGGAATCGCAATGTCGCAAGCTCCATTTCTGGGCACACCTGGGTTCCTCTGGATTCCTTCAGCTGTCTTGTTCCTTTGGTTCCCTTGTTCTGTTTGGTTTTCCTGCCTTCGGTATATTCCTGTGGTTCCTTAAAACACATCTTTGAGATAAAACATTAGTATCATAATTTGTCATCTTCAAAAGTAGAGAAACTGAGGAACGGAACTCTCAGGGAAACCTAAGTTCCAGAGTTCCGTTTCCTAACAATTTCCCCCTTTTTGATGATGACAAATACAAGGAACCTGACAACATAATAGGACTTTGAATCTTATGAGACCATATTGAGATAACGGGATTTACAACATTACAGATTAGTGATAGAACATTCAATGGTTGCAAATTCCCCCTAAGCAACGTGAACAAGTTTATTAAAAATTTCCCCTTAGAAATAGAACTAGTTCAGAGTTCCTATTAATTCAGTAGTCTCCAAAGTTCAAGGTTCCTATCCTTTTCTTCCTCCTTTTGACATCATCGAAAAGATTAAGTATAAGTTAAGAACATGATATCGGAGTGAATATGCGATTGCAGCAAGCCCATAAAATGTCATAATGAAAACTTAAGGCGAAGACAAATGATCATGGGAACGAAACTGAAGATAATCATTAAAAACTTTACTTATCATTGATCAAACACACAGAATACCACAAGCAAACAACAAACAACCGACAAGACAAACAACAGATAGCAAGGAAGACAACAAAAGCAATCTTAAGAAAGACAACAAAAGGGATAGAAGAGGAGAGTAGGATCCTAAGGGAAACTACTAGCTCGCTGTGGCGTTGCAGCACTGGGAACCTAGAACAAGCGTTCCTATGGCGTGGGTAACGGCCTCTTCTTCTGCATCCTTGTCGTCGGTTCCTACATTTTGGCCCGCGGCCTGATGAGCACTGATTGCACCTTGCCAATCCTTCTGCAGAACGTCCACCAGACTCTCGACAGCAGAACTGATACGCCCCAACTCTCTTACTTGATCATGGATGGCGACCGTGTTGGCAGTCGAGCCTTCCAAGATAGCTTTTTCAATACGATTCAACGCAAGGAGGATCGCATAGGAGTCTAAAGAGGGGGGTTGCTGAGGGTGGGAACTAGAACGGCCCTGGGAACTCGCCTTTTCCTTAGGCGGGATTTCTTATGTTTCAACAGGGTTGGGTTGTTGTTCCTTAGATTTTAGCTTCCGAACTGTGTGCATGGTAAGACATTTGCTATAGGCAGTCTCGGGTGCGTCTTCTGGGTACTGATTGAGGTTGGAGAGTAGCTTCTTGATGATGTGAGGGAAGGGTAAAGCATGGGAGTCATGGGATGCACAGAATTGCATGTGAGCCAGCACAATACGGGGAAGATCCAACTGAAAGCCGGAGAGCACTTTGTCCATGTAGATGGCGTCGGTGATGAGGACTTCGTTCCTGTGCTCTTGCCTGGGAACCAAGTTGCGAGTGATCCAAAAATGCAGTAGCCGGTTTGCGATGGAGAGATCCTTCGTCTCCAAAGATGAGGGGGATGCGCCATCATAAATTTTCTCGACGATTGCTCCTTGGACTTGAAGCCCTTTCCCTTGGGCCATCCCTTCTTCTGAGGCAGAATGCCAAACCCAGACCTCGACTCAATCCCTAGAGCAGACGCGATTAGATTTGCGGATAGGGGAAAGCTGGTTCCCTTCCATATGAGAATGGCATCGTGACAGGGAGAGTTCTCCTTCTGGGGTACAAATTCCATGGACTGGTAAAACATCCGGACAACCTCGTCGGAAGCAGAGAAAGGCTCGCACAGTATCTCGTCCCACCCTTGGAACTGCAACAGAGAGTGGAACTCATCCAAAGCTTCTCCATAGAGTTCCTCATCCTCTTCTTCTAACGCCTGGGTCCAGAATTCTCTGCCGATAATGAGAGGTTTTAGGATCTTCCTTTTGGAGAAGGAAGAGGAGACAGAGAGGGTGGTGGTTTTGGCCCTTTTTGTGGATTTGGTTTCATAGGGAACAATGGCTGGGAGCTTCTCTTCCTCTGTGCATTCTTGTGGCGACAGAGGGGCCTGGGTTGGAAGTTTTGGATTTGAGGCTGATCGGGGAAGGCTCGGGGCTAAGGATCTCTTGAAGGGATTTATTCGGAGAGGAATCATGCGATCCGCCTTCAGAAACTGATTTTGTGACTGATTCTGAAGCCAAAGTGATGGCTTGCTCTTCTTCTTTGGGCATGGTTGGTTCCTCTTCCACCTTTTCCTTATCCTTTGGTGGTTTCTCAAGCTTCTCTATGTTTTCTCTGCAGGTTTCGCCACGGGGTTTTCTTTGGGGAGGATTTTGAAGAAGTGGAGGCAGAAGAAAGAAAAAGAAACATGCTTGGAGGAGGAGGCTTTAGCCTTCTTTTCGCGAAATGCTTGAAGAAAAGCAGCTTCCTCTTCATCCATAAAACGATTGGGTTAGGGTTGGCCATTTGAGAGGAGCTAAGAGGATTGCTGTGAGAAGAGAAAGAGAGGTAGAAGATCAGAGAGATGGAGAGCTTGTGTGATCAACTCAGAGCAACTGAGCACCTCTTTAAGGGCGTTGAAGATCTGGGATGGCCAAGAGCTGAGGTGACCGTTGAAGCAAATCCAGCCGTTGAGAAGATCAAGGCAAATCCGAAGCATTGAAGAGAGTTGCAGCTTTTTTGGAACGGCTAATTTAATTCAAAATATGACCCATTCCGAGAAGAGGGAGGTCTGCCACTGATGATACATGCCTTATACCTGCCAATATGCCATAAATAGCGTCTGGGAGAGCCAAGCGAGCCGTTGGAGAGACGCGATGTTCTGGTTCCTTTCTGGCGACATTTTCAGCGAGCTAGAGGAATGTATGGGAACTTTGGTGTAGGTGGGGACAGAGGAACAAAAAACAGTACGTTCCCATACAAGGAATCAGGGTAGACTATTTATCGCATTGCACAATAATTCTCAGAGAAGGTTTAGAGATGGATCATAGAGAATTAAATTGAGTAATGAGGCAAGGGTAGGCCTTAGTACACAATCATCATTTCAGCTTGTAATGTTGGGTTAGAAATATGATCAGATTGTGACTTTTGGGCCATCAAAGAAATTTGAACAATGAGGAGTTGAGAAATAATGATAATCAAAAGGAAACGAACCAGAAAAATTTATCTAAGCCTTTATAAGAAACCATTATGACAAGAAGGGTTTGTAGCAAAATATATAACACAAGGACATCAAGACTCAACAAGTTAAATATCTTAAATAGTCAATCAGGGGAACTCATAAAGAATTCTCAGAACTAAGGTCACTACTGAGTAATAGGAATCATTCCTAGTTCCAATCTGAGATTCTCAAAAGGAACTCTATTCAATGCCTTGGTGAATATATCTGCAATTTGATCTTTAGTTCTACAAAATTCATAATGATGTTTCCCTTCTCAACATGATCTCTAAGAAAATGATGTCTAATGTCAATATGCTTGATCCTAATATGATGCACAGGATTCTTAGAAATGTTTATAGCACTAGTGTTGTCACAAAGGATAGTGAGGGCCATAAGACATACCAAAGTCCGCGAGTTGTTGCTTTAGCCAGAGAAGTTGGGAACAACAAGAGGCAGCTGCAATGTACTCGGATTCTGTGGTAGAGAGGGAGTGAAACTTGTTTCTTTGATCCCCATGACACAAGGCAAGGGCCTAGGAACTGTACCATTCCAGAAGTGCTCTTTCTATCCACAAATATCCAGCATAATCAGCATCAGTGAAACCCATGAGCTCAAAGGGACATTCTTTGGGGTACCAAATGCAGAGATCGTCAGTTCCCTTGAGATATCGAAGTATTCTCTTTACAGTAGCCAAGTGGGTTTCTCTCGGACAAGATTGGAACCTAGCACACAAGCCAACATCAAAGACAATGTCTGGTCGACTAGCGGTTAGGTACATGAGTGAGCCTATCATACCTCTATAGAGCTTGTCCTCCACTAGAGGACTCGAGTGATCCTTATCCAGATGGGCAATGGTGGATATGGGAGTGGAGAGAGGCTTGCATGAATCCATTTTGAACTTCTTCAGTAGTTCCCTGATATACTTCTGTTGGTGGATTGAATACCATCTTCCTTTTGAGTGATTTGTAATCCGAGGAAGAATGTGAGTTCCCCAATTAAAATCATTTCAAATTCACGCTCATCAAGTCTTTGAACTTGTCTACAAGGGACAGGTTAGTGGAACCAAAAATGATATCATCAACATAAATTTGAACCACTAAGATGTTACCTTCTTCTTCTAGGATGAAGAGAGTCTTATCAATAACTCCACGCCTGTAGCCATTTGAGAGTAGGAACTGGGCAAGACGATCATACCAAGCTCTGGGAGCTTGCTTGAGGCCATAGAGTGCCTTGTCTAGAAAGTAGACATGATCTGGATGATCGTCGTCTTCGAAACCAAGAGGTTGCTTGACATAGACTTCTTCTTGAAGAATTCCATTGAGGAAGGCTGTCTTCACATCCATTTGGAACAACTTGAACCCTTTGTGAGATGCGAAGGCAATCAACAACCTTATTGCTTCGACTTGCCACTGGAGCATAGGTTTCATCATAGTCAATTCCTTCTTGTTGATTGTATCCTTGAGCCACAAGTCTTGCTTTGTTCCTTATCACAGCTCCTGTATCATCTAGCTTGTTTCTGAAAACCCATCTGGTTCCTATGATGTGCTTATCCTTGGGGCGAGGAACAGATGCCAGACTTTGTTCCTTTCAAATTGATGAAGCTCCTCTTGCATGGCTTGGATCCAGTCCGCATCCTTCAGTGCCTCACCTATGTTCTTTGGTTCCACAATAGACAAAAAGGCATTAAAGGCAAAGAAAGTTAGATGTTCGTACCTGACTGGAGGCTTGACGACTTTCTTTCTCTGTTGGAAGGCAAAGTATTTGATGTGGAGACATTCTGAGTTGAGCATTCAGCTTCCTGGTTGGGGTCACCTTCTCCATTGAAGAACATGTGGGAAGATGAATCATGAGGTCTCCACAGATGTTGTCGTCATGCTCATGGTTCCCAGAAATGGATTGTTGTTCATTATCCATGGGAACGGTGGAGGAGCCATTGGAGAGGATTCCGTTCAGCAGGGCAGGAACTGGGGGAGTGACATCTTCATCTAGATCTTCTTGGGATGACTTGGGAAATGGATCTTCAAAGGAACTAGTGGTGTTCTGCACAATCTTCCGAGTGATTTTCATTAAAAATAACATGAACACTTTCTTCTACCTTTTTAGTCCTTTTGTTGAAGACCTTGTATGCCTTGCTGCCTGAGGCATATCCAATGAAGATTCCTTCATCACTTCTTGGGTCGAACTTGCCAAGATGTCCTTCCCATTGTTGTGCACAAAACAATTGCATCCGAACACCCTTAGATTAGAAATGTTGGGAACTCTTCCTCTTAGGAGTTCATAGGGTGTCTTCTCTGTGATAGGGCGAAGCATGGCTCTATTGATGATGTAGCATGCTGTGTTGATCGCCTCAGCCCAAAAGGATTGGGAGAGTCCACTTGAGATCAACATAGTTCGAGCCATGTCTTCCAAGGTCCTATTCTTTCTCCACTACTCCATTCTGTTGAGGAGTGTATGGTGCAGAGAAGTTGTGATCAATGCCATGCTCACTGCAAAAGGTTAGAAATTTCCATTTTCGCAATCGGTTACCATGGTCATGTGCCGACGAATAGCATTAAGTGAACAATCAATGGATTTTTCTAAACAAAGGGATAACATGTCTTTAAAGCGATCAATGACCTTCACTTTTAGATTTAATGAAAATGGGT